>OW121851.1:76730859-77330859 GCA_933228895.1 Platycnemis pennipes | reverse complement strand
GTCATTATATAGATTTGTAGTATTTTGGTTAGAGGAGCGTTTTATCATATATTCTCCAGCAGCATTAAATCACCACTATATTTAATAACTTATTCTTTATTAGCGCATGCAGAACTGGATGAGGCAGGATATGAAGGATAAACTCCTGAAATTATAACAGAGTGGTGGTAATGTATGTGACGAATAGATAACAAATAAAGGTTTTAAAGAGACAACACAAGAGGGTTGGTGAAAGTGATTCCAGGAATGTTAAAATCATTTTTGACTCGGATCTCATCTCCAGCCGCAACTCATATTTGCTCTTCTATATGATGAAATCCTTCGCTTGTGTTGTTCACTAGATACGATTTAGTTGAACATTCTGTTCTTCAACTTCGAATTTCACCTCTCAATTCATTATGTATGCACAATTATCTATGCCTATGTCTATCTCTACTAAATACCCTGCAATGCTAGGTTGTTTGTATCTCTATTACTCAAGTGATAGTAGTGTAATAAATGGACTTGTTTCGCGTGCACTTCGAGGCTAAGGAATGAATTAACTTAATCCTGAAACATCGAGAGAAATCCGTTCGCAAATACTGCCCACCGTAGTTTGCCAATCATGCCAATCTTACCCCAATGCTTTTACATCATTTTTCCTGTTTCCCTCCAAGAATAAAAATTTCCCTCAGCCAGCTTTTCGGTTAATCTTTCTCCTGGAAAATCTATATATATGACAGAGAGGTGACGGAAACATAGAAACACGAAAAGGAGACACTCACAACAGCCACTGAACACTCACAACACACGAACTGTTGTGAGTGTCTCCTTTTCGTGTTTCTGTGTTTCCGTCACCTCTCTGTTTTATTTTGTATTTATTATGACTGCGTAGTGCGCCTTTCTTGCAATTATATATATATAGATTTCAATAGTCCCTCTATAAATCAGAATTATCATGATAAGTTAACAATCCTCAGATTGGTTTGACGTAGCTCTCCAATCGATTTTTTTGTAAGCTAACCTATTCATAAAAACTAGGTGGGGAATAACTATCAAAGCACTGGTTAAAATTTAGGCTAAACTTTTTAAGTAAATTCCTATAGGTTTATGGATGACGTTAGATGTATATTAAGAACCCCTGCGTATTATTATAGATTTGATCAGGTAAGCAAGCGTAGAGTGAGTGATTGTCGTATTGATAGATTTAAAATGTCAATTTTCCCACGTACCATAAGAGAACACAATAGGCTGCTTAGCAAAGGGATAGGTATGCAAAATTTTTGGAGTAGTCTGTTGTGCACGAATCATGTGCTAACATTGCTAGCAAATGTATGCTTGGGAAATAAGGGATAAATATATTTAGATAAATAGGTACTTTCTAACCAGTCATCACATCATTACTATGCTGATAGCATCTAGCTGCACGTGACTCTTATATCTAACACTTGTTTATAAAGTAGTAGCAAAGTAACTCTTAGCTGCACGTAATTGGTGCATGTTTAGTGATCTTCATCTCCTGCCGCACATCTTTGAGGTGGATCGCAGAGTATTACGTAGGTGATGATGTAACGTGATTCTTCTCTTTTACATCTTTCATTACTTAATCTAAGTATCTCATACGAGGTCTTCCTTTGCCATTTTTTCCATTAACTTATCCCTCAACGATATCTTAATCAGACCATAATGTTTTAGATATAGCTGAATGCGGTGTACCGTCTTTTTCTTTAGGTTTTCAGGAGACTACTCTTTTCTCCCTCTCTTCTTAGGACTTCTTGTTCCATCTACGTAATACCCTTTGAGCCACCACGAGGGTGTGTGTAAGGAGGTGAACAACACCAAACGTGCACTACTTACATGCAAATAAGAGCCAGAATGCTACTACTTCGTGAAAATGTGTCAGATATAAGAGTATCGTGCAACTAGATGGTTAGCAATTACATAGTAATGAAGTGAGTCTTGGTTAGGAAGGATTTCTGTATATATATTTATCTGTAATTTCCTAGCATGTATATGTTCGTGAAAATGGGTTAGTTTTTCTTTGATGGCTTTCTCGATGTAGAAATTAAAAGTACGGGAGACAGTACACAATATTATCTCACTCTTTTCTTTATTCTTGCTTGATCACTGCTGGGTCCTGATTTAATCACAGCTACTTTTTTTATAAACTATGTTTAATTCATCGCCCAGCGTAGGGCACTCCGATGCCTATCAGAATTCGATGCATTGAATTCCTGTCCATTTTGTCAAAAGCCTTCTCCAAATCAACGAACGCAGTGAAAGTCGCCGCGTTTTTCTTCATTCTCTTTTCTAATAGCAGCATAAAGACCGAATTTATTTTGTTGTGCCCTTGCCATTCTTGAATTCTAATTGATCTTGATTCAAGAATTCCTCTGCTTTCCCTTTTTTTCTTCTGTATGTGATCAATGTCAATATCTTTGATGCAAGTGTTGTTAGGCTAATGGCCCTAAAATTTTTATAGTTCCATGTCCTCTTCTTTTAGGGATTTGAGATGATGATATGTTTCTCGAAGTGGGTGGGCATCACTTCTGTTGAGTATGTATCGCAGATGGTATTATATTGCTATGTTTACAACTTCTCTCCTGCGGATTTAATTCGTCTCTCTTGTATTTAAAAGTTATCATAGCCCTCTAAAAGTTCCTTAGCCTTGGCAATGATAATTGAGTTAAAAGTAACAGAGGGAGACCCTAATATGGCTGTTAATGACTTTGGCTAGAATTCAGTGAAAAATACATTATTTACGCTGCTGATTTTCATATGATTCTCTAATGTTTTAGTCTATCTATGGCTAGAATTCAGTGAAAAATACATTTTTTACGCTGCTGATTTTCATATGATTCTCCAATGTTTTAGTCTATCTACATCCTCTGAGGGTAGGAAATTTTTGTGTGAATTAATCGTTCCAGTCATTTGATTGTTAATCATCTACACAAGCCCATTCAAATTCAAGGGTAATGAGTTGTTATCGGGAGTGAATGGAAACATGGGGTATTCTGAAGTTTATTTTGCCTGGTCCTTATCAGGAACCTTGTGAAGATTCTACGGTGCTCCCTCTGCTAACTTCGTTATTCGGGTCGGTCGCACCTCGTCGCTTAAGATCTGCTCGCTCCTCCAAGGTTCTTCGTTGCATGATGAGGGTCCGCTCCGTCCGCAACCTTTCCTCCTTCGGCCTGCTTCTTCCCCTTCTCTCAATACCCCAGATACCGTGAGTCCATTGCTCTGTGCGTAGGAGTTGGGAGTGGGAGAGAACTGGTCCCCGGGCTGAGCGACCCGCATCGCTGATATCTTCCCCACTCTATCTACCTGGCATTCATTCTCTCCTTTGGGAAAAATTTAATTTTTCCCACCAGGTTACTAGGCCTTTTTGCATGCTCAGATTCTACCTTCTGCAATAACTAAAATAGGATACTGTCCAGAGTTAAATAATTATTTAGGTTTTTGAAAGAAAAAAATCGGGGCTCTGTGTAATTCTTGCTTATTTTAAAAAAGGATCGGCAGGAATAGATATAAAAGTTCAAAATCTTTCTCGATGGTAATGAATGCACATTCGCTGCTGGGGGTGGCACTTGAATCTCCGATATCAGAAAATCCTAGTAATTTATTCTTGATATTGGTGGGAATTATTAGCAGATTTTGTTCGTGTTTTGAAAAAAATTGATTTTTAAATATTTAAGTGCATTTTTCAGCTTTGTTTTCTTGATGCGCCAAAATAGATATTTATTTTTTTTATTTAGGTTAATTATGATGATATATATTTTTCCTTACTTTCATATCTTTTTCCTTTAGGTAAAGCGGCCTGTGAAATATTGGAAAATCTAGGATATGAATAACCTATTTATCGGGACTGAAGTCCGGAGACACCCGGAAGAGATGATTGGATTTATGCACACTAATACCGCCGTCAGGTACGTAGGACTCTGCAAAAATTGGTCGGTACGATTAACACACCCCTGCCACATATACTGGAGGTGGCTTGCAGGGTAGTCAGAAGATATTAAAATATGTGGAGCATTTGGTGTGTTAAAATTAGTGGTTCGTATCTTGCCTTTCTTCCTTCTTGTGCAATCAGGTATGAGGTATCTGCGCGGGGTATCTATGAAATCTATCATAACTTTAAAATATGAGCTAATGGCACATATCTCCATCCACGTCTACGTAATACCCTGCGAGCCACCGCGAAGGTGTGTGGCAGGGGTGAACCATATGGTAGCTACTTAGTTTTTATTACGCCTAATAAAAAAGATAGTTCCTGCCAACGTTGCGTTTCGTAGCTGATAAGAATTCTAAAGAATAAGAATTATAATCGGCATGAGGTTTGGTAGAATATGAGAATTTATGAGGATCATTGTAGAACGATAGGTAGGGCCAGATGACGGGCATGGCAACGGGAAAGGAGGGGGTAGGTCAGGCCATAACTGCTCAAGAGCCTACTATTATTGAAAGAACGATGATATATTAATGAATAGTGGTTCCCTTATTTTCCATTCATTTTCCAACCCTTTTTACGTACACCTTGCATGAAAAACTTTGACAAATGGACTGGTGGGCAAAGACACCATTATGATGCACCTATGGATTTTTATGAAGTTGACGTTTTGTAATTATCAAGGGAATTGGTTGCGAACAGGACCTAATGTTTGGTGGTAAGGTCCAACATTATGGCTTTAATATCATTGTTTGCTTAAAATTACTGTAAATGACGGGCATGTATTTTAAATTGAGTTTTTCATAAAAATAGTCATCACAAAGGCGAATTTCATGTGTGGTAATGCATAATTATCGCATACCATCTTCTTGTCGATAACGAATGGAATACGCCCAAAATCGACACTTCAGATTTTTGCGTTGATAAAAAGTGTGAGATCTTGATTTTATGACATCATAATTGCCCTCTTGACCCCCACCTTACTTCATTCGTTTATTCTTATCTGAGCCTCTCCATTTTTATTATACATTAATCAATTTGTTTTGAGTCTGAAAGAGGCTACTCACGAAACAGGTAATCCTCCGTGAGTGTCCGGGAGGCGCCACGCACTGCCTCTACTCGACCTCCCTCATCCTCAGACCCATCTCGCCTTTACCCCCCGCCTCCCTTCTACCCCACACCTCTTCCTTTGACTCCCGTTCTCCCGTAACCAACCATGGAAGGGGTGGTTGTGGGAGAGGGGAGTGGTCCAAGGTGCCAAAAAATATGATACGACCTGATAGGCGCTTGCTTGTACGACGGCGTGGCGCTCCCGTTACTGGCCCGACGGAGCTTTTTCATTCCCTCTTTTTACCATGGTTTAATACTTTATCATTATTATGCATTCATATCTTTTAATTCACCTTCCTCCTCCCCTGTTATAATAATCCTGTAAACGCCTTCCTCCCGCCAGCCCACCGTCGTGGAAGGCTCCTGAGCGATCTCTCCCAACCTCCAGGCAGCTGCCCGCCTCCTCCTCAACCCCGTAGCCCAACCTCCTCTCCTTACGCCCCCACGTCCTCTCATTTTCCCCATCCCCCTCCCCACTCCCCACCCGGGCTCTCCTCACCCCTCGCGCGCTGCCATCACCTCTGCCGCAACCCACCCTCCCCCCGTTTCTATCCTCCCGAGCTTCATCGTAAGCCGGCAAGGTAGGATGGACTATTTCCGTGAGCGTGGTAAGACCACGTGCTCGAGCCAGGTCGTCGACCCCTCATCCTTCAGCTGGCCCACCTTTCCCCTCCCTCTCGTTTCTCCTCCTCCCTCCTTAATCTCTTTCCCTCCCAGCCAACATCTTACAATCTCTCCCTCCAGTCAACTCCCCACTTCCCCCTCTCTTTACTCAAGGCGTCCTGTTCGAAAAAATTGTTGGAGGAGCAACGAGTGTTAGAGAGATAGAGAGAGGCGACCGTGCTTCTGATATATATTCGGGTGACCACGATGAAGGAGGCGTGGAAGTTCCCCTCCCCCTCTCCCGGTCACCACTCGGCAGCGTTTCTTACCGTTCTCTCTCTCCCTCGTGTTACATCCTCATTCCCATCTATATTATTATTCTCCACGTCCTCTCACATCCTCTTCCAAAACACTCTCCTCCCACATTTCTCTCTCCCCATGTCCTCACCTGTTTCTTTTGGTTTCCTGACTCACTAACCGACTCTCCATCTGACCGACTGACTCACTGACTCCTCGATTGACTTGTCTATAACATCCCGTGAGAGGTATGCTACAGTTGTTAGTATTGTTACTATCTCGTGGAACAAATTTTTTTTGTTCGTGAGTAATTTTTCTAGATAGAGTTCATAAAAATATTGATTTGGTAAAAATAAAATTGTATGATTTAAAGGGAACTTTGTACCCCCTTTTAATTTTACAGTATAAAGGTTGATCAGTAGTGGTTCGTGTCTGCGCTCCTTCGTAAAAATTTCATCATTATACTTTTGAACATATTTTATGGCAGTGAGTTACAGTTATACCGGGTCTTTGAATTTTGAATATTTCTATCCTAAAATAGTCACTGATAAGTTATTAGGGTCGTACACGTTATAATAAACAACAATAAAATACATACAACTAATTAGAATGGGTGCTGGATTTAGCTATTGGCTTTGCGATTTCGTTGTAGAAAAGCATTTTCTATGGTAGATTTTCAAAACATTTTTTTGTTGAGTTAACTTTATCAAAAATCTAACCTTTTTTTCATCTATGCCCACATAATACCCGGCAGGCCACCATTAAAATGTGTGGCAGTGGGTGAATTAAAACCAGACATGCATTACATGTCATGCTTATAAAGGATTAGTAGCTATACTCGAGTCGAAACATAGCAATTTAAAAAAGAATCGAAGAGCAAATCAAGCATGCAGAAACGTGCTATTAGTTGGGTTACCTTTATGTCCTAAACCAATATGCAACTACCTATGCTATTCATTGACACGCATGTGTATATACTATTGTATTATATACCCTATATTATACTATATATTCACAAACATATATAAACATGTATACATTGTTTATATTGGCTGTGGAGTCGCAGCTACTCCACTCCTTACTTTCTTACTACCGTGATGGAACCCACTCGAGTAAAATATTCCGGAGGTAAAATAGTCCCCCATTCGGATCTCCGGGCGGGGACTACCCGAGGGAGTACATCAGTCAAGTGTGATACTCATTTTATGTTAGGAACGTGGAACGTGCGATCACTTAGGACCTGCGGAAGACTGGAGAACCTGAAGATGGAAATGCGGAGAATGGACCTGGATGTATTAGGAAACAGTATAATGAGATAGCCCGAAGAAGGAGACTTTTGGAGAGGAAGTCATAGAATTATTCACACCGGATCACTGAATGGTAACGCTGGAGTAGGCATAATGCTCAGAAAAAGTGCAGGACAGCGCGTGAAGAGCTTTCTGCTGTACAGTTAGAAGATTATAATGGTGAAGATTGAAACCAAGGCTACAAAAACCATTGTAGTTCAAGGTTACATGCGTACGTCGGACTAAGCAGATGAAGTGGAAGGCGTCTATGAGGATATCACAGAAATAATAAAGCACGTAAATTGAGAAGAAAACTTAATTATTTTCGGGGATTGATCGCTGTCGTTGGTGAAGGTAAAGATGGAACAATAACAAAAAAATATAGCTTGGGAAATAGAAATGAGAGAGGAGAAAGACTTATAGAATTCTGCACACAACACAAGTTGATGGTGGCAAACACATTGTTTAAAAACTACAAATGGCGAAGATATACTTGGAAAATGCCCGGAGACAGAAGAAGATTTCAAATAGACTACATTTTAGTGAAGCAGAGGTTCAGAAACCAGGTGAAAAACTGTAAAAGTTACCTGGAATCAGATATCGACAGGTACCACAACGTAGTAATAATGAAATGCCACTTTAAACTCAAGGAATCGAAGAAATCAATGAAGAACGTATGGCAAGTAGAGAAACTAAAAGAACCTCAACAACGGCTGGCCTTTCAGAAGCCATTGGAAAACTAAATAGAAGAGGATTTGACGGTGAAATCAGTGGAAAAGAGATGGGAGAACATCAAACTCAGGCTACAGGAAGCAAAAGCAAAAGAACTTCTGGGGAGAAGAAACGTTGTCAGGAAGAAGCTATGGATTACGGAAGAAGTCTTAGGATTGAAGAGGGAAGAAAATATAAAAATGTGGAAACTGAAAAAGGGCAACTTCGCTACAAAAGAGTCAGGAATGAAATAAATCGTAAAGCGAGAAGAGTAACGGTAATGTGGATGACGGATATATGCGAAGAGCAACCTCACAAATGGAAATGTGGAAGTTACCTACAGGATGGTGAGAAATCACTTCAAGGAACGGGCTGCAAGATGTAACAGTATCAGGGATAAGAAGGGAGAACTCTTAATTGAACATGAGGATAAAGTGAAGAGATGGAAGGAATACTTGGAAGAGTTGTACAATGGGAGTTATCTTAGAGCGGAAGTTATCGAAGAGGAAAATGAAGTCGATAAGGATGATTTGGGAGCTCCAATCTTAAGATCAGAATTTGACGCAGCTGTAAGGAATCTGAGGATAAATAAGGCTTCGGGAATAGATGATATTCCTGCCTAACTAATAAAAAATGCCGGAGAGAAGACATTAACTCAGCTGTACAAAACCATCTGCGACATGTACTCCACAGGAGAGATACCCACGGACTTTGAGAAGAACATCATCATCCCTATTGCCAAAAAGAAGAGGGCTGAGAACTCTGAACATTTTAGGACCATAAGCCTGACGACACATGCCTCGAAGATATTGACGAGAATCATCTATAGAATAATAGGACGAAAAGCTGAGTAGTTCTTGGATGAGGACCAATTCGGGTTTAGAAGAAACAAGGGCACAAGGGAAGCGATATTGGCCCTCAGGCTACTTGTAGAGAAGATAATAGAGAAGAATCTACCGACTTTTGTTGCATTTGTAGAATTCAAAGATCACGAACTAGCCGTGAAAACTTTAGCGGCGTTACCCGCTGAAATTGAACTATAGCAAATATTCCACAGAGAAAAAATCATTCGCAGATATGATTTCCACAGAGAAAGAGGACGCCTTGGTAGCTCAACTGGTAGAGCACCTGGCCCGAAATCAGGGGCTCCGGGTTCGAGTCCCGGTCAAGGCGAATGATTTTTTTCTCTGTGGAATATTTGCTTTAGTGCATTTGTAGATTTGGAAAAGGCATTTGAGAACGTGGATTGGAACATGATGCTAAAGGTTATGAAAGAAATTGGAGTATCATGCAATGACCGATGAGTTATCTACAGCTTGTATAAAAACCAGGTGGCCATAATCAAATCAGGACCCAGCAGTACAGAAGCAAGCATAAAGAAAGGAGTGAGGCAAGTATATGCACTGTCTCCGGTATTATTCAATGTCTACATCGAGAAAGCCATCCAAGAAGTCAAAGAAAAGTCTCTGGGAGTGAATATCCACGGGTAGAAAATCAGCATGCTACGATTCGCCGATGACATAGCAGTCATGGCAGAAACAGAAGGAGATACAAAGAAGACACTAGGAAATATGGATAAAACAATGACCAGATATCATCTGAAGATCAATAAAAAGAAAACTAAGGTATAAGTATGCAGTAGGAGAAAGGAAGCCAGGGCCAATGTTAAACTAGGAAAACAAAACATCGAGGAGGTGGAAGAGTTCTGTTACCTGGGAAGCCGAGTAACCAGCGATGGACGAAGTAAAAGAGAAGTTGCCAGTAGAATTGCCCAGGCGAAAAGGGAACCAGAAGAAGATTCTGCTTACAGAAGCAAATACAAGCGTGGATGTGATGGAAACTTTTCATTAGAACATGCATCTGGAGCATTCTACTATATGGCAGCGAAGCATGGACAATAACAGCAGCAGAAATGTCCAGGCTGGAAGCATTTGAAATGTGGTGCTATCGAAGAATGATGAAGATAAAGTGGATCCAACGAGTGACAAACGAAGAAGTCTTATGAAGAGTTGGAGAGAAGAGATGCCTATTGAAAAAACTAAAAAGAAGACGATGAAAACTTAATAGGCCACATCTTAAGACACAATGGCCTGATGAAGACAATCGTCGAGGGAAAAGTGAACAGGAAGAATGGAAAAGGCAGGCCTTGTATGAGGTATATGGAGCAAGTAGTGAAGGATGTAAAAGAGAGGAGCTACGTCAATATGAAGAGGTTGGCCGATAGAAGAATCGAGTGGAGGGCTGCTTATAAGCAATCCTAGGATTGTTGACCGTTGATGATGATGAGGTTGTGAAGGATGTAAAAGACAGGAATTACGTTAACATGAAGAGGAAGGCCGATAGACGAATGGAGTGGAGGGCTGCGTCAAACCAATCTTAGGATTGCTGACCGATGATGGTGGTGTATATACATATTCACAACTATTCATGTCCCTAATTGTTCGAGGAAAGAAAGATATCTTAAATCTGTCGGTTCGGCAGTCCATTTCCCTATTTTTATATTATGGATCAGTCATCCAGAATAAGTTGGAGTTCGCAAAATGTTTTTAATTCCATCAGTAAGAATGAAATCTTGGAATTTACATAAGGGATTAAGTTTATATTTCAACCCACGGCCTGATAACGATTCTCATTATAGTTAATCTAATAGACTGGTTGCACTAATATAGCTATCATACCGTCCTTTAAAAATTTTGACGATCTTCGCTACACATGCTTCTATTGGGATGATTAGGGAAGTTGATTTTTGATTTAATAAGAGGAATTCGGTGACCTTTATTCCGTAATTTGTTGTCCAGTTGTTTAGAGTATTGATGGTGCAATGGCAGTAGTATATATTAAGTCAGAGGAAATCCCAAGAAACCTTTTTTTTCCACTAAAATCTAGTGCCTACAAATTGAGCAAGATAGAACTAGTTCAGCGAGAGATTCTATTTTAAATCTAAGTGACATTGTGTTAAGTTCTTTGATAACGTAGTAATCAATGGGCTGATAAGCGGGCTGACCTAGTGGAGCTAAGGTTGAATGGATTCATAGAAAACTGAATATCGTGATGATTGGTAGAAATCTTTATTTGGAGATCTTTTCTGCTCTTGACTTAATTTCTCTAGGAATATTGCGTAAGCGTCTTTTTTTTTTGAAGAAAATAAATGGACTGCATAATTGAGTAGCCTAGGAGTATAAGTAGGTTCTTGCGTGATCTGGTAACTTAGGCATCAAAATATAGGATCAGCTATGTGCATGAGATGATATAAAATTTCAATTTTTTCTCTTTCATCCTTCATGGTTGTCATAAAAAATTACGTGTGCGGACGAAGATACTGCTATAGAGAAATTTTGTTAGTTTTCAGTATTTTTCATGATAAATGACCTTTTTTCGATCCATTTTCGTGTTGTGGAACTATTTTTCAAATTTTCGATGGTTCGGTTCATAAACCTGTTCTCAAATATTGCCATTCTCTATGGCTAGACTTTGATTAAAACTTACAGGTACTTCAGGGCTAGGGATATATGTCAGTAGTGTTTTGTTTGTGAAAAACAAATATTAACAATTAAATATGTTTTTATATTCGCCTAAAACTCGAGAACCAAAGGTAGCACAGCTTTGAAAATTTAAGATTTATTAAATGTCATCTTCCGACATACAATAGGCTATTTTTCTGTAACTAATGGTTCTCAGTTCGACCCCAGTCGAGTCAAAAGAGCTCCCATAAGAAATACATGTAAAGAGCTTTCTTGCAGCATGCAGCCATTTTTTCATTTGAAATTTTTAATTAAAAATACCTATTGTACAAACTTGAGACGCACACCAGCCGAAAGATGATTCAATAAACATTGTTATTATTATCGTCGAATTCTGATTTTGGATCCAAATGACTGGTATTTCAGTAAAATATGACGATTTCTGGTGAATATTTTCAGTTTAAAGAGCCCTATCCCCTTGGCGACTAAAGGGATTGCTACATTATATAATGGAATGTAGTCATGTTTGAAGCCATATTCATTCACCTAAAACTCGAGAACCAAAGGTAGTAGAGCATTCAAACTTTGAAGTTTAATAAAATTCCTTCTTGCGCCGATAATGGGTTACTTTTCATGTAAATAATAATCCCCACTTTGACCCCAGAGGAGCCAAAGCGTTCCCACAAGAGGTCTTAGTGCTGGAGGCAATTATTTCATCTATATATTTTAATTTAAAATATCCATTGCACATAATTGAGACACACAGTAGCCGGAAGATAATTCAATAACGATTTTTACCTTTACAGTCGAATACTGATTTTGGTTAAAATTACTGGGACTATGAAATTTTACTGTTTGAACAGCCTTTTCCAATGGTAACCGAAGGTTTTGTGTAAAAATAAGTTTATTATGGTTCGTCAACTGAGACGTTCGTTTGTGTTTTTCTCTGAATTATTTGTGCAGATTTATCACTTCTACTGTTCGTCTGTATACCTGAATTTGATTTTTCCCCGCTGGTATTAGTATGTATTGGTGAGTCTTTATTTATTTTCATTTCCTCTTCTTGCTTAATCCCTGATAATATAACACCGGTGTGAGTACAAGTCCGGTTTCTTCGTTTTCCCACTAAAATTTGAAAATTACATCTAATTTTAACATAATTTAAGCCATAAATTGAATCTATCAACTCGGCAATTATTTCCTCTAATTTTATGTTCATGGTCCAGACTATCATAGTAAGGTGGAGTTCGCAAAATGTTTTTAACGTCATCAGTGAAAATATTTTTCTGGAATGTATTAAAAAAGATTTGGTCTATAAATCCACCTACGGATTGAAAATGTTTCCCTTCCAATCAGTTGTTTACGCTAGTATAATTATCAATCCGTTCCCATATAAATCTTGCCAATCTTCGCTACATCTACATCTACACGATACCCTGCAAGCCACCGCGAGGGTGTGTGGCAGGGGGTGAAGATCACTAAGCATGCACTATTGACATGCAAACAAGCAACTATAGGGTCTTATTCAACTAGATTGTTAGTACACACGCTCTTACGCTACACATGCTCAGTTCGTTAGTTAAGCCTATTTCATAAGGATCCCATATACTTGCAGAGTATTCCAAAGAGGTCTTACAATGGAATAGTAGCTAATTGCTCGTACATGATCGTAACATTTGCCCAGTACTCTTTTGATAAATCCCAGTCTACGATTTGTTTCACGTTTGTTTTTACTCCAGGAAAGATCGTGTATCCGTTTTCTTCCAAGATATTCAATGGATTCATGATATTTTAATCTGCTATTCTTAATATAGTAAGTGTTAGGAGGAGAACTATTATTTTGTTCACTAATGTTTACTGATAATACCTAATGTGAGATTTGGTAGTATGAAAACACGTAAACGTGAAAAAAAATTAATTTTTCATTTCTCCATATAAAAATGTACAATACCTAATCTGATTTCCCCATTGCAATTGGTGGGTTAAAAAAATCAGTTATTGACATATATATGCTAATAGAGAGAGTTTCTGAGTTTGTAAGCGAATCGTTGAAACGATGCTAGAATAACTTGGTTTTGAAGCAGCTGCAAACGGGAGGTATCATTTCTCGGAGAGTTCATTGAACTCCAGTCTCTCACTGATGAGACTTGAGCCATGGGTACGTAGATGCCTATTTAATGAACTTAGAACTATAAAACTCATTCTCTAGGTCGGAAACATCTCATTAGTTGGTATAATTAATGGTTTCGGGCGTAACTCGGTGGAAATGATCCATGATGAGTAGCAGCGAAACAAAACTTTGTAATTCCATGTATAAAAAGGCATTAATACGACCGGATGTCACTGCAGTGCAGCATCATCAGGCCTGATTATGCTGCACCGCAACTAGTTGTAAGTGCAGCTACTTGCAGTAGTGGCGTTTTGGCAGCTGAAGACGACATATTTAATAAGCAATCACATGTGTTAAACCGTCGAAGTAAATCAAAAATAATTCAAAATTCCCTACCCAAGCTAAGGCATTGCTTTTCTCATGAGAATGAATATTTGGTAACCTCTGGTAGGAAATACCACTGAGATATCTACGAACACAATGTGAAGGCAGATGTTGTTTCTAAGATCTGCGAACAAATTTGCAATGCGGAATATGTATATATTTCTGTATTTACTTTTTTCATATATGCCTATTCTCTCCACTTCTTAAATTATCTCTACGTATGTTGTGTAGCGTTGATCGTTGTCATTCTCCTTGCCTTGGGTGTTTTCAAGTCTGTTTCCACACTAATAGGCGCTTCAGACCGGGAGGGAAGGTATAAGGATAGGAATGGAAGGGATGGGTCATGTCATGGGTGTTTTCAAGTCTGTTTCCGCACTAATAGGCGCTTCAGACCGGGAGGAAAGGTATAAGGATAGGAATGGAAGGGATGGGGATAGGATAAGGTCCGAAGCCCCGGTTCCAGGGTGTTAATTTTAGCCTCACTACGTCCAACTTTTGTGCAAAGCGTTGCATCTTGGTTTTTGTAATGTCGATAGATTATTGTTCTGTCGTTGTAATCTATTTCTAGATTTCTCGATATTTCGAATGTATAAATCTACATAATACCCTAAAATCGACCATAAAGGTGTGTGGTAGGGGGTTCATCCTCACCATATATACACTACCTATCATGCTTAAAGTGAGACATCTTGTTACATTGTGCGTTGTTGCAGGCCTTCTTCAGGTCTACGAATGCTATTTCTGTATACGTTGGTTTAGTCTTGTGTATCATTTTTCCAGCTACTATCCTTAGGTATGGTATAGCTGTCTCTTGTTCTTATGCTCTTTCAGAATATAAATTAGTTTTCTGACTGGTTATTTAAGATTTTTCTATTCATTCATCGGCTCTTAACGCTAAGTAGAAGTTTCGACTAATGTGATAACAAGTTTGTAGAGGCAGATACTCCTCCCACATCTAGGCCTCTATTTTCATTTGATCTATTTCTCTTCTCCTACCTTATCCGTTGTTTCAATGAAGCCGCCTTACAACAGATTTGGCTTTGGTTCTTTAATGTAATTCTTCCATCTCTTTCCTAAGTCTTCGTCTTCCACAAGCCATTTTCCATCTAAGTCTATAATTTACAGCATTTACCTGCTTATCTCCGAAATGCTTCGTGCTAGCGTATGCGCTGTGTTCGTGTTAGCTGCCTTCATCTTTTCGTTGATTTCTTAGCAGTTTTCAGCCTCTCTTTTTTTGCCTTCTTTGAATATCGGATAACTTCGATTCTTCAAAACTTACCGTCTTATGAATTCAGATTTGATGTCTTCGCCCTTAATAGGTGACTATGGATGTCGCATAATCAGAGTCTAGAAAGAGAGTAATTAATCAATTGTGGTGGAAATTCCGTATGTTACTAATTATTTTAAAACTGTTGTAAAATTTACATCGAAATATTCGATCACTGGGAAGGATATGGTCTTATGATGGCAGGATATCGAAATTATTAGAAGAATTAGGTCGGGAACCTGTATCAGACCGTAGGTTACAGAATGAATTCCTTTAGAATTTTGAGGTGGGCCGGATATTAGAAGATATGTTACACATGTATTTAAAACTCCAGCTTAATGTGGCTGGTTAAGTTATGGAAATAAAATTAGAGAAATAAGTATTGTAGGAGAGGCATTGTTTATTTTGATGTAGAAGAGTTATTGAAGAAAGGAGAGGAGAAATAGGCATAGAATGGGTATTAAAAATTGGACAATTAGAGATTATAAATATGAAAATTTGAGAAATGTTCATATTTATAATCTCTATTTATAGATTTATATTCTAAATGTCCATAGATTTAGAATGCATGTGGCCAGAAACCGCGAAATAGACGAGGGGTATAATATCTATCCACTAATAATTATCAGATTGAAAATCAATGATACTTGTGTGCATGATTATTGAAGTCAGATTGTGAAATATGGTCCCCTTTAGTGAAGCGGGTTATGGCGTATAAAAGTGCTTTGGATCGCTAATTAATAGTCTATCTATTCTTTGTTTACCTAACAGAATACTTTTTTATACTGTATTTGTATTTTGAAAGAGTAAAAAAAAAGGTTTGATAAACTAGCAGTTTTTTATGTCAGGTATTATAATTTATGATGGGTGAAACGATATGTTAAGCTGATTTATGATGAAACTTGGAGAATCTTGCCAGATTGGATGGTTTCGTCATAGTTAATAGGTTGAGAAAATTATAGGTTTGATTGTTTTGGAAATGGTGTCGGGCAGGTGTGTTCTATCAAATGCTAGACTTTTGGTCGACGCACGATGATGTCAGGAGAGCTGTAGGGAACAGAAAAAAAAATTGGTGGGATCGGATGTCTAGTCAAAAAACATGTTTTGAAAAATATATTTGGAATTGGTGAAGTGAACCTTGCTACTTAAGCGATACCATCCAATTTTTATGCCCATGCAAGATTATTGGCTCAGAAGATATTACATTGAAGAAGAAAATACTCCCTCAAGATGTGGTAGACACGAAAATTAGTATAATATTTTAGGCACATGGTTTTCTATGTACGAAACTGTAGTTACTTGTATTTTCGATTACGCTACAATTTTTTTGTGTTGAAGCCATGGTAACGGCAATCTTAGCTTGAATATTTCACTATCTATTATGCGTACTCTCTTTTAACAAGGTAATTTTGCAATCTTTTTTTCTCTGCAAGAGTCAGAATTGGTCACAGGATGAAGTTGGAAAATATTTTTTCTTCTGTGAAGTAACTCAAGAAACGTCTGAATGAGCTTATGAGATTTTTATATTGTGCACATTTAATTCTACGTAATACTCCGAAATCCAATGCAAGGGTGTGTGGTGGGGGGTAAAGCAAGAGTCAGAATTGGTCACAGGATAAAGTTGGTCAATATTTTTTCTTCTGTGAAGTAACTCAAGAAACGTCTGAATGAGCTTATGAGATTTTTATATTGTGTACATTTAATTCTACGTAATACTCCGAAATCCAATGCAAGGGTGTGTGGTGGGGGGTAAAGCATCATCATTCATGCACTATCAGCCAGAGAGAACACATACTATCATGCAAGTAGAAAATGTAAGGAGGATTGTATTAAATCAGAATGTATTCAATTAATTCTTTCTTAAATTTGAAATTCGTGTAATTAGCCGTGGTATGTTGTTATTTTTTATTAAAGCAGTAATTAGCATGATAGTTTTCTCTCTGATTGATGATGCATGCTCGGTGTTGGTTCAGCCATGCAACACCTTTGTGGTTTCTTGCAGGATATTATGTAGATGCAGACGTATATTTATGATTAATTTAGTCAATCTTTATTCATTAATTGATCTCATTGAGGCACACTATTTTTTATGGATGTGATATCCGCTCTGTAGCGCACTGACATGGCAACTCCAACGTTACTGGTTCAAATCCCGTCTCGGGCCGGGGTTTTTATGTACCTTAGAAGGCTTAAGAATAACTTAGATGGTGTGATATACCCTTAGGTGTTGCAGCACGCTAAAACACAATTACACTGCTACTATCAAAGTGACGTGTGAGTGACAAAGACTCAAGTCTTAAGGATTCTCAGAAACTTAATTTCAATAACAATACAGCGTTTCTGGAATCATTTATGTTTATTATAACGCAGCCGATTCCTTGCTACTTGTTTATGAGCTCAAAATGAAATTCATTCGTTTCTCAGGAGAAGGATTTAATTCCGTAAAAAAATATCTTGAGGGCTTTAGAGTGGTGGCGTTGCTGGAATATTGGCCTCTCATCCGGAGTGTGGCTCCGGGTTCGAAACCCTGGAGAGGTAGATTTTTCAGTGGTATGCCGATCCATACTTAAGTTCTGCGTGGTTAGGAGTCTCGAGTTCGGTTCTCCAAACGCCGGACGTAAAAGAGTGGACCATTACTTGGCAGTATTCGTGTAGATCAAGACTTTCGTTTAGAGCAAGACTTTCGTTTAGAGTAAAATCTCATTCCTTTAACCCAAGAATTCTTGATGGCGCAAATGACCTTAGCTGTCGCTCGCCTCCCTCAACGATAACTACAACAATAAATTACTGAAGACTCCTGCTCGGTCAGATTGGATTCATGTTTACGGGTTTCATTTATTAACTTAGGTAAATTTTTCTTTCTTTGCCGTCTTTAGTATCTTGTGTGCTTGAACATATTTGAATACTAAAAAGTGGAAATTGTGGAAATTTGGACGTTTGTGAAAATAGAAAAAATATTCTGCCACTAGGCTGCTGTTTAGTGTAGTGATTTCAATAGTTGGAAGTGCATTTCTTTCCAGGAATAAGCCGAGGGGGTGAAGAATGACATTTAGATCTGTGCCTAGCCCTTATCTACTGCATTCGACAGGCTAGATTTTTTTCTTGAATCGTTACATTGGATTTATATATAGTTTTTTCGGTTAAAGCTAGTATTTGGTCCTTATTATGTCGTGATTGATTCCCAGTTTAAGTGTCATCTCCGAGACTGAATTTATGGAACTTATAATCTTTCTTATCTTCTGCTTTTAATAACGAGTTTATTTACATTTTTTATTCCGACCAAATAGAACATTTCGGTTGTATCTGCTGTGAAATTTTGAACTGCCATGCGTTGCGATAAATTGTATCATTTTTCATATAGTCTCGAGTAAATAATATTAAATTCTGAGAGGAAAAACTGACGATGGTTCGCTACAGAAAATACTGTCTTAATCCCAAGAATGCTTTGTGTGGTTATGCATTCACCAATCAATGCGTTTTTCTATTTTCAAATTAGAGCAGGTTCTAAAATTGTGCTCCTCGTGCATTAGGATTGTCTGGACACATTGCGCAGATGGACCTTCTGGGCTGTTGAACGCAGCCCAAACTGGAAAGGACGTGACGACCAGCTCAGCGGTAAGGGACACCACGTGCCACAAAACAGTGAGTGAAGTAAATCCCTGCTGACCGAAGTAGCATAGTTAGTTCAGGGTAAATTCACTGGCTTAGTTATAATGAACTTGTATATTAACGTTGACACAAGCAGTACAACACTTAAAAAAATGATGGTCGCCAAGGATATGATGTGTTACATTTTCAATCTCAGAAAATTAGAGTGAAGTGAATGTTTTGTGTGCGTTTAATCGCACATCTAAACGTAGAGTTTTCAGTGCACTGCCAAGAAACCAAGCGTGCAATTCTCTGCAAGCTGATTAAATGACTAAATTTGATATTGGTTGGAATGTGGTGGTATTAGATTAATTGGAAAAAAATATTTTAAAAATCCTGATTTAATGCCAACACATGATACACATTTGAATCACCGTTTGCCATATTCTAATCAAGAAAAAAGTTAGTTAATCATAATGCTTGGTGTCTAGATGCCGTGGAACAATACTGTTAGGGTGAATCGGGGCTATTTCGATCATTTTAACATCATTGCGTCATAGCCAGAGTTTGGACAATTTGGAGAACTATTAGCTTGCGCCGTCTTTTAGTTTAGCCATTGCTCAAAAGAGTGCGACGAGAAAAATTTGTAAAGTTAATGAACCTTGGGATCTAGATTAGTTTAAGTGACGTTACAAAACATATCGAAATTTCAAAAATGGCGGGGCTATTACGATCACTCAAGGGACTATTCTGATCATTTTAGTTTTTACATATATAGTCATTTATAATATCATATATTTATTATTACTTGGTTTAAGGTGAAAACAATTGAGAGTAAATTAACACAAAATGGCGTTGACTAGGTGTAAAGTTTCAAGTCCAAGTATCAAAATACATTTACCGCGCGGGCGCCGGGCGGTGCCGCTGAAAATGTTGCAGCCACGTCAAGGAAAGTTCTTCGTTTTCGTAGCCAGTCTCCGACATTGTGTCAATCGTACATTGTGGCATACTCTCTGCGTACTCGGATCTGTATCGAACACATTTGATGATCACCATCGGAGGAATATAATCACTGGCGCTGTAAGTAGTTGAGGGGGAATCCCGTTTCATCCATGTTAAGAACAATGCTGGTTGGCATATCGTCTCATTGTCATTTTCTTGTGGAAAGGTTTCCCTCGTTTATTGCCCTTTCTTTGCTTTATTCTTCCCGTAAGTGTTAATAGGGTACACTGTACATCTATGAAGCCCCTGTGGAGCTATGCAACCCTTCAGTGACGCTAGTTACGGCCTTTTCCACATTTCTTCCTTACATTTGCTATATTTATCCTTCCTTTGTAGTTCCGAACCATTTCCAAATAGAATGAAACCCTCATATATCAGGAATAAGGCTATCATAACTAAATGTTTTGGAATAATGACCTAAACTATGATCGAAATAGCCCCTCGAGTGATCAGAAAAGCACCGCAAAAAGTGATTGAAATAGCCCCGAGATTCATTTATTTTTGTTTTATTTATTAATCAAAAGTAGATTGCTGTAGACACTAAAGTTTATCCCAGGTCATTTTAGGTACACTCAGGATACCTTAAAGAAATAAAAGCAATGGTTATGCTCTAAGCATAGGAAGACACACCTTATTTCAGTGGGGCAGAAAGTTACATGCACATCTAAGAATTGATTTGTGCAACAACTTTAACTGTTTCAGAAGAATGCCCCAGTGTTGATACCGCTGATATCTGCTGCGCGATTAGGCTACCACTCAGTAAGGAATCGCACTTACGACTAACGTTGATTGAAACACTTTCAGCAGTATCGGATTTATGCAGCGAGAGTTTTTCTTAATTTGATCGAAACAGCCCTATGATCGAGATAGTCCCGGTCTACCCTATAGTGCATACTGGTACTAACATTAGCGTAAAGGAAATGTATATTGTGGGAAACCAAGTTTGAAGTTTAGAACTCACTTTCCTCTGTGAACGTGAAAAACATCTTGCTCGCCATGAGGTTACTTTTACCTTATCCATAAACGTTAAAACATTACCCTCATCACCCTTACGTGCTAGTATTTGCGTAATCTAATGCTTACTGCCATTTTGGTGTTGCCTACCAGTGAGGAAATGGACAGTAAAAAGAGATAAATAAGACGTTGAATTAAGGAAAGAATAAGAGTAGAAGCATTTCGGTTTTTGACACTACAACTTCTCAAGCTATATTCTCTGCTAAACGTAAATATGATCTTAAGCACGGCATCCATGTCCCAGACAGAATTCTAAATCGTAAGCTATGTCAGGCCGAAGCTTTTCTAACCTGTCAGTTAAGGTGGCTGGTTAAAAAAATTAAGGAGTTTAGAGTTTCTTGAGAATCTAAATTTTATTCCTCGTTTCATATTCAATGGATTAGTGATAAATAACGGAGGGTTATTGACATGAATTTTGTGATATTTAGGGTTCCTCCAATATGAAGTCAAATGGCGTTCTCCACTCCTCAGCTCAAATTTGTGCTTTTTTCATTCCTTCTGAAAAACGTTTGACCTAAAATTATTATCATGTCTATTTAGGGATGTGAATTGTAACTGCAAGTATCAACCAATTTTATAATATAAAATTATATTATTAAAGTATATTATATTGAACTTCTCCGTAAACACGAAATAAATAAGATTTTAGGGAGATATTCAGTTTTCTCGGGCGTTTTTATACACTTAGTGATAATAAAAGTATAGAGGAAGCGTAGTTTATAGCGTTTCAAACCGAATGACGGTAATTGACGGTGGTTGAGAGAGATATGTTTTTGGAGAATTAAGGGACAATTAATTCAACTGAAATGAATGTATTCAATGGTCCAGTGATCCGCATGGTATATCATTTCACCGTTAATGCTATGCAAAAATATGCCTAACTTATGCGTAATAAAAATTACTCGCTTTCTTGGGACAGGAAATAAGTAAATTCCTTCCACGAAAAAGGAAAAAAGGTAAGTCATAAAAGTTGCTGCAAGAACGAAAATAGGGTAGGATGCCATACTATAAATGAACGCAAAGCAGTAATTATTATTAGTTTTCTGCCGGCGAAAATACGTCTAGATGGAAATTTATTCTCCCACACCCCTAGTAAGACAGTAATATGGAACTAGAAATATTTAAGCTAAATGTAGGTATTGCATTAAAAAACTTCACGGTGGGAATGATAGACCGGTGAGTTTAGATAAGGAAATTAAATGCATGTGCCTTAGAGCAATCTGGATAAAGAAATATGAGATTGCAAAATGGATCACTGCAAAATGAGAAGGAAAGAAGGTATGCCCTGGAAATAGATAATAATTAATGTGAATAGCTGTATCGTCTATAATCAGTGCTAAAAAACGTTTTTTTTGCTATTCTATTGGAATTTAGGGAGGATTAGGACGTTTTCCTTAGGAATTTGAGGAAGGCGACGGCAATGCGGCACCAACTGTTGGCTGGTTTCTCCATAGTGTTTTTACTCCGATTTATTATAGTCTTTTGGTGTCGCATTGGTTGCAGAAGTTCTCAACAGATTCTAAGTAAGGGTACTTTTTAGAATATCGTGGTATAAGTAAATTTTGTAGCTATATGTAGCTTTCAACTATTTTCCTGCCCGAAGAAAAAAATTGACGTCCGCCATTTTGCTCAATACGTATGATAAATATTACAGTTGAATCATGCAACTTACTCGTGATTAAAGGAAAAGAACTGTTCTACAGCATAATATGGTTTTCACCCAAACGGCTTATCTTTCAAGGCTTAGTTTGACTAGTTTCGTTAAGTATAGGTTAATGTCACCGCTGGATTTCTCTCCACCTCTCCTACGTTCCCAAACATTCTGCCTATATTAATAACCCGCTTTGCCTTGTGCAAATGATCTAGGTTGACGGTAAGCAGCAGCAAAACTACTTCCTCGGTAATGATATGCGTAGTTTAATGCCACTGCTCCATGAGTAAAACTCGTGAAACGACATCGTTACTGAAAAAGTTTTAGAAAAGAAGATGGAATGCTATCTTGTCGCAATTACTTGTTTTGTTGACTTGGATAGGGAGTTTAGCAAAAATGATTGGAAAGTCAATATGTGTATCTACTTATATCTACTGACTACCCTGCAAGCCACCTAGGGGGTGTGAGGCAGGGTGTGTGTTGTCACCAAACATGCACTGCGTACATGTGCTAACGTTTTTTTTTTGCTACGTATCTAAGGAGAGATTTCTATGAAATCCATGCGGGGCACATATTACCATTTCTACGTTTCATTCAGCATGCAAAGAACTATTGAAGAAGTAGATATTACTGACATGCACTACACGCATTAGTATTTCATGTAGTCATGCTTAAATCCTAAAATAAAAAAAATCCCACATCTAAATTTCATCTCTGTTTGTTTCATTAATCTAATGCGTGCAATTTCACTGTCATGTTGAGGTAAATTATTTTAATGACGGAATCATATTGTACTGCGTAAGTTTGGAGTAGTTTGGAGGATTTGCAGCATTCAAAACTTACATTTCGCTTAGAATGCAATGGTATAAATATATACAGTAGATGGAAAATCTGGATGGCAATGATAAGGCGAGAGGTAACGCTTGGTCGTTCCTTATAGCCTGAGCGTTTTAGCATGTGCGCCGAAGAAATGTCATCACGGGATATGAGAGAACGAGATAAGTGCAAAGAGTAGGTGGAGAATCAATAAGGAAGTTTAGATTTGTGGATGACCATGCGTTAGTGCGCCACGGGGTGGACTCGCTGCTAGATTCAGTACAGATTCACTGCAAAATATATAGAATGAAGAAGACTAATTAAAATAAAACTAAAAACTGAGATTTTCTTAGAAAATCATCCATATTTACATAATTCATCACACTATTAAAAGCCTATGCCTTCGCAATTTGGTAAGGAAATTGAAAATGACAAATTAATGTAAATAATGCAACTCTGCGTACATAGTAACAAGGAGCGCAACCGCGTTATCCATCTACGTTGATCATTAAAATATTGACAAGAAAGTGAATGCCAAAGATCTAAAGTTCTGTGATCGCCTGGAGGATCAATCAATTTAGTGACGCAAATAATTGGACAATGTGCCAAATGAAAGGTGGAATTAGTGTTAAATATTAGTAGTATAATCTTTAAAACAAAGCTTTTAGTATTGCGTAAGTATTCATGACAGAGCCTTTATACAAGTATTTAAAAATGACCGGTTAGGAGTTTGATCTGAAGCATGGTGTTGTATGATTATGAAACGAGGACATGTGTAAAGGATATTTTAGTTTGAGATGTTGCCCTCGAAAAGAAACGTAAAATTTCTATGGACGGAAAGGGAGCAAATTTTGAGTTGATAGACATGATTGTAGAGGAAAGGAAATTCATCATCACAATATTTTGTCAAAATTGGTTCATTAGATAGTCCCTGCCTGCTATTCGTCACCCTTTTAGGTCGCTTGTTAGCTTACTATCCAAATTGTGTGGTACACAAAAAATCCCTTCTTAAAAAATGTTAATTTTGCTATTTTGTATACCATTTAGAATATCTATTATTTTCAATTCTATTCAGTGCTTACCTGGAATTGTCTCCTCCATCATCAAATGTGTAATTCCATTGTCTTCCAAAGCATATGATAAAGAGAAATTGCGGAAAGAAGTTTGTAAGTCGCACTGAAGATATATGGATAAATTAATTAAAGGTGTGTGTATGTTGAGGGCCATCTAGAAGGAAAAAATATTTACGTGATGGAAGGAGGTAGACCGTTGCAGTACGGGAAAGAGAAATAGAGAAAGGAATGAAACTCTCCATAGTGGCGATAGAGCATAGGATTGCTCACCTAGTCACCAAGGCATGAATTCTGCATTGATATTTGACTAAAAGTAATCTAATGCCGTTATTTTTAGCCCACACTTGTGTACAAATGTAAAGCAAGTATTTGGGATTTGATGAAATTCATTCGGCATCCATAGCTAAAGAAAACCCATACTTATCGATAAAAACACGACGCACGAAGAGGTCTCTCGGAAACGGGATGAAAATGAGCTGGTTTAAAAGGGCTTTGAGACTGGAAGGCTTCGGTTGCGTGGAAAATATATTCTTATCGGTTGTCTTGACAGGATTGGTGTTTCCATAGTCCCCCAATGAATCCAAAGGTCAGATAGTAATGCAGCCTTAAAACTGGTAGGTTCGAAACTTCTTTTACCGTCGCACCCTATTTGATCACAGAATTTTTCCCTTATGATTTTTCAAAGGTACTTTATTATGTACTAGACTTGTATTTATTTCGGCCGATTTGTCCACTAAGACGTATGGTCTGTTTTACTGAACCTTTCAATTCATAATAATTACCAGTTGATTGTTAAGGCCTCTTGAATGATATGTACCGGTTATTAGAGCCTTTTTAGGAACACGATAAAATTTGGATGCCATTTTTGTGCTACGAAAAGTTGATTTTTGCTTACAAGATATAAGGACGCAAAGTATAATTAGAAATATCTTTGTCGATAGTGTATGCGGTAGGCACATTGGAGGTGGAAATTTATTGTGCTTTCCGTTGATCGAAATTCTCTTATTCTGTTCACTTCTTTCCCTGTTTCCCTTCGTTACGTGTTCCTTCCCGACGTTGATAAACACGCTTAGCTTTATATAATTTCAACAAAGCTCTCACCCTTTCCTTATCATCTCCAAGGTTTTCGAGGTATTCCGTTATGTTACAGCCGCTTAATTCGGATGGGACATTACGCCATTTAATTGAAGTGTCTTGGGAACTTTGGTTCCTAGATTTCCTTCCCCAAGGGGCGCTTTGGTTAATGCTTGCTCTTTCTCTCCCCTTGTTGAAATGATCATTTTTTTCTCGAATTCGGTTGATTTTATTATCAGTGGCTGAAAGTTTTCGTTGGATTGGGCTCGCATTTTTTCCACTTTTATGGCCCTTCTCGGAATAAATGAATAATGCGACGTTGTACCTCACGCCATTTCCTCGAAGAAGTGTGTTACGTGTTCTTACGTGTTCATTCTAGTGGTGAGCCACTGATGTTTGCTATGTCCAATGTAGAAAAATAAGGTAGACCAAACATACCCTCCGTGTTGATAGGGTTGAGGTGATCTTTGGTGGGGAAGAAGTCTTTCAGTAGTCATGGGTTATAAGTATCTGTGTCCAAGGTCATGTAAAACTGTGTTACCTAAGATCTTATTCCTAGGACAAACACAACATCCATGCTCTGGACGGGATTTAAATCCATGGCCTTTGGGTTTATAGGCTAATGCATTACCAACCTGGCTACCCCGGCCGACAAAAAGTATTATATTTTGAGATAGAGGAGCACCCAGTGCTTACTTTCCCAAAAATGCGATGCATCTCCTTTGTAGTTCGTTCGACATAGGAAATGATCGGAGTTGCTGTGATAATGGATCTTTGGATGCATTTTAGCCTATGCTTCTTATACTATTTCGGATTTTCTGAGGGGGGTTTGATTGAAGAATTTATTCTGATCTGTGACTAAACCTTTCTGCAAAAGGGACAAATTCTACCATATTGGATGAGTAAAAAACTTTAGCAATTTTCCACAATGTAATTTAAAATAATAAAATTACACAACACGTGTTTCGGCTTACTAAGCCATCATCAGGTGTACACTTATAAACTTCCGTGACAGCAGCGCAATATATAGGAAACGGGAAGGGGATGGGGATAGGGGAATTGGTTGGGGGGGGGGGGGGGGAGAGGAGGGAATGACTAGATGGTGAGTAACGGGGGGGAGGGGGGGGGGGCGGTGCCAAGGAGAGAATTAAGGAAAGGAAGGAATAGGATGAAGCACTCTAAGGAGTTTGTCCTTGGGACTGTATTAGGTAAGTGGTGGGTCAATTCTACCATATTAACAACTAATATTCACTGCAACTTCGTACACATTTTATCAGATAAAGCGTTGAAAAATAATAGAATTTCTTCATCTTACGCAGTGAGTCCATTCCCCGAGTGAAAATGTTTGTACCCGACGGAAATAAACTCCCACAAGGCTTGAAAACGCAGTTCATTCCGTTGACTTTCCACCAACTCCGATAGCTGGTCAGCATCTTGCCACGTACTCCTCCGACCTCTCACGACACCGGTAGTAGAGTGGTGGTGCGTCTTTTTTCCCCGTGTCCTTTTACCTCAGGCGCCACTTCCCAACCGTTTCGACATTTCCCCCGTTCCTCCGTCTGGCGCCTTTCCGCCACGCAGCCGAATCGGGGCCACCGTCGGAAAACGCTCCCCTGTCCGCGTAGCCGGCACCCAATGCCACTGTGGCGGGAGGCCCCGTGCGAGCCCGCAACCTGCCACGCTCCCGCGCCCGACGGGCGGCTAGTGACGGAAGAGAGTCTCCGTCCTTAGCAGTGCGCATTTACTTCATTCGTTTCCCGAGTCCCGTGAACGACCTTCGGCCAGTGCTGCTGGGCGTTGATGGTGGGGGCAAATATATTCTTATCGTTGCAAGCTTTTGTTTGATCGTGATTAATTAATCGAAAAAATGGGATAGGGCTATCAGAAACCAGTGCTGAGTGGATCCGATCCTGAAAGAAGCGGTATGAACTAGTTTTTCCTACTTGAGTTTTACAGATGTTATCTTTTGATCGAATCTAAAATTGAATACGTCCGTATGTTTGTGCTTATTTCTTGATTTATTGCGGAATAAAGTTTTCCGGTGAGGCAATACATATGAATTTGTGCTATTGTACCGGTGATTAGCAGTGGCGTTAATGGAAGAAGAGGAATTGGTGAGATAAAAACAGATTCAAAAGATCGCCGAAATGGGGTTGATGTTTGGAAGCAGTTTTAAAAAGGAAAACCTCGCCTCTAAGACCATTTAGAGGAATATATGGTAGCACTTCAGCCCGGAAAGCTGAAGATCCGTATGTCGAATACATCATCCAAATTCTTCTATTTTCCTACTATATCGGTGCTCATTATGGCCGTTGTATTAGGAATTTTGGGGCATAAACTCCTGAGTATGTTTTAAAGTGTCTCGGCTCCTCACTCCTCAGCCTCATCTGAAGACGAACATAACATATTTGTCGAAAGCCGGGTTAAATTTCTTGACCTTTAAGTTCAGGAAAGCACTTTACTGACCTGACTGCCGCGTTAAGCTGTGCTCGTTTTTTAATGACTTAACTTTTTCCCTTTTTAACCTTATAGTGATTGAAACCGCCTGTTGATCATATTTTTATGTATGTACAATGCACATTATACATACACATCCTGTACATAACCGAACAAGTTTCAAGGTGGCAACAAGCACACGTAAAAATAAAATAACGTTATTAATGTGCAAAATATTCAATCACCCTCCTAAACAAATGGGAGAGATTACAGTTTTGTCAATCAAATCTGAAAATGATCTCTCTTGAAAGTGTATTTTTTCTGTGCTGATAATTTTAAGTATCATTCATCTAGCTCCCTCTTATTTAGATACATACTTGCATTATAGTTGTGTGTTCATCTACACCTCAAAATATCCTTCTAGCCACCTCTAGGATGTGCGATGTTTTACCATCGCTATTCATGCACAACATCAACATCAACCATCTACATGCACTTACGAACATAATAAAAGTTGAAAATGAATAACGTGTTATTCATGCATTCACCATTTAATATGGGTTAGTAGACTATGGTTATACACTTAAAGCTACGCTACTTTTATTGTTCGTGGGAGAAACAAATTCTTTTATTGTTCGGTCTTACATTGAATTTCTCGTAACTTATCACTTCTATCCTGCTGTTGTAGTGCAGGACTCTTATTTCTCGGTAGACGACTGCATATTCAATAAGGAATAAATAATCTTAAATTATTGGAAATGTTGACAGTGATATTGTTGATATAAATGAGGAATAATACACGACCACTTCCTTGTGGAACACCGGAAGTCATCCTAACCAGATCACAACTGCTTCCATCAGTTACTACTTTCTTCTCGCAATCGCTAAGGAAGTTTCTCATTGAATTTGCAATCTATTTATTAATTCAACATGATCGGAGCCAGAATTCAGCTTTATGTGAGAAACTTTGTCAAATGCCTTCTCGAAACCCTAAAAAATTGCGTCGTCTACTTGTAATGTCAGTTTTATTGTCAGTGTATTGCGTGTGCCTTGAGTTAGTTAAAATTTGAACTTCAGTTCAGTTCAGTTCTTAATATCTCTTTTATGCTTTCTATATAGGAAATTATTTTAGAATTGCTCATGACTACGCACAAAAACATGGCGTTCATGGTGTTAATGCAGAACATCGTGAATAAAGTTAGCAAATCCTTTTTTATAAGCAAATTGTGGTTAAGTTACATGTCTCTTTTCATATATGCTGACTGCTTTCTTATCAGTTTTGTGGTATTTTTGTAATGATATTTGACTGTAATTTACTTTTGAGAGACCTTTACCAAACGACGAGTTGCAGTGGGGTATACTTATGCTTCCAGAACATCACGTGCGAATTCCGATTCTCGTAGTGCAGTTATTTTTAGCATTTTCCTCTCATTTCAATATGGATCACCTTCACAGGAAAATAATTACCCAACTACAAAAATGCCCAGGAATAACTATGCATGATGTTTAAACCATCTCATGGGAATCCCGGCTACTCAAAACATTGGGATAACAACTCATTCCTGCAACCATACTTAGCAAAATAAATATCTAATGCCTCGCGAGGAGGGCCTCTAGTATAGATCTCAAATCAAGGATTGTGTGGTTGAAAAGTAGGGTGATATACGTGTTACAGATGAGCTGTTCTTTCCATTAAAATATTGAGATTAAATTTGGGTGAAAGGTAAGCCATGTCTTAAGTTACAAAGTCCTGTTTTTATTCGTTTAATATTTTTAAAATCACTTTTCGAATTACAGCGGCATATTTTTCTTTGTCACGAGCAATAAATATGAAGAATTTTTCGTGCTCCCGTGGTTGTACCAACAATTTTTGTAATATTAGCTTGCTATTTTATGGAAAAACCTAGAAATGGAAATTTGATGCTTTCGTTCGGGTTTCGGATATCAAAAGTTACTTGAAAATACTGACCCTTAACCCAATTCAGATATTTCTAACTGAAGACCGATAGTTTTCGTTTTGTGTTATCGAAGTTGTATATTCTTCGCATGGTCAAAACCAAAGTAGACATTCGATTATGAACGTGTGAATGCCATGATTTATCCATAAATTGTCTTTTTGCTCTTTTAATTTGATAATAACGTGCTACCTCAAATTTTAATATAATTTCTGTTTAGTGAGAAATATTTATTTTATCCCTCAAGTGGCCTTGCAGTTCATTTTTTCAAATGAACCAATCATCTTCGAGATTTTTATTCCATCGTATTTTTGTCAGCATTGATGTATTTTAAACCAAAGCGCTGGTGTCCGTCATTGCTCTGTGTATCATATTACTTTTGTTTTTTGTATTTATTCAAATTCCGCTCGTATTAATCTTTTATCCCGCGGTGTATTACATGTAATACTACTTGGATGCATTTACATCGAAATATTGGCATCGAAGACGCTAGTGGAGAAGGAAAGTGAATGTGATACCTAGTATTTGTGTGCCGTTGCTGCACTTTCAGTTATTATTTTATTACTAATTGCTGACTATTGCTCGTACTTGGAAGTCCAATTGTCGGAGGGGATTAGCGCGCTTTTGACTTCACAAGATATGGTCGAATATAATGATTAGTTAACACCGCAGCTGTAACACCGGCTCTGCAGCGTTCACGAATATCATACGACAAAAATTAAACTTAAGAAATGCATTGAATGAAAATTAAATTCGATAAATTCATTAAAAGAAACAATTTGAATGCATTTATCGAAATTTATCCAATTTGCCTTACTGATGAAATCTCAGATGAAAAGCGTGGGGAGGAATCCTCTTACATATTATGTGAGTTCCTGGTCACGTAATTTAACCTGGCAAATGAAAAGTAGACACTGCTGGTGGACAGTCTACGTTAAAATGAAGCCTCAAAAATAGATCTGTTGCCAAAAATTAAAAATACTAATAATTTTTATGCGTGATATGTAGTGTTTGTTTGGTAAGAATTCATCCCCTGCCACACACCTTTATGGTGGCTTGCAGAGTATTATGTAAATGTAGATTTAAAAGAGCAAAAAGGCAATTTAAGGATGTATCATGGTATTTATAAGTTCGTAGTCGATGGTCTACTTTGGTTTCGACTGTCTAAAGAACATACAACTTGGTTACACAAAACCGAAACTTTTGATGTTCGTTTAGATATATCTGACATGGGTTAAGGGTCAGTAGGTTTAAGTGTCCATAGATACGTGGATGGATAGCATAGCTACTTTAAAAGATTCTTAAAAGATTCAAAGATACATGTTTTCCAATAAAATTAAAGGAATTTCAACTCCTTCATGGTCCGCCAATGAAATATAGCAATGGAATACTACTTATTTGATTCGAGTTTGAGTTTACTGGATTTGTTTTTCAGGGTATGTTTCCCTGCCCCGCATGTGATTCAGAGCATTTGTTTCCCTGCCCCGCATGTGTTTCAAGGCATGATGGGATATATTAATCAGGAATACGAGATTTTGCTATCTCATTAGTTGCTATTCATTTAGGAATGAAATTAAACAAATACCTTTTAACTAATTTAAAATGATCTTAATATTTTGAGCGAGTTAACGAAAGAATGGACATACATTGTTTATATACCTATTTCTTTTTCATTATCTTTCAAATATTTAACGGTAGGACCATCCTTCGGACACGAGTGTCGTGGTAGTTATTTCATCAAGAGGTGGTTTCTTCTTGAATTTTATCTCTGTCTATGACTACCCTGCAAACCGCCTCGTTTTCGTTGCTGAACGTGTTTCAAGACTCGCAAGAATAGTAGAAAAATATCCGTAAAGAGTCCTATTTTCGAATCCATTTATTGCTGGATAAAAAACTTGCAAGGGTGATGGACAAAGAGGACGAACGATCATTTATTTGGACTTAAGTGTAAAAAGTACTCGGAATTGCATAAAAAGGAATGCTGATTTATAATGAAGGACAGAAAACACTGCGTTTAAATGTATAAAAATTCTTTACACATTAATTTACTGCAATTTAAAAAAATTCTATGATTAAAATTTTAGATTTAAAAAAAAATCTATGATTACTAAACTTTCCTGAAAGATGATTATTTTAAAGGACACTTCTCAGGAAAGTGTTCGCGGGCTAATTCCCCAAGATGAATAGCAAACTGGTTTTAATCAGCGTTGAGTGCTTGTTGGCGGAAGTGCAATGTGAAAATCGTTGATCGCCAGCTCCTGTAGAGTAAATGGTGCAATACTAATTCCTCTGACTTATTCATTGGTCCCACGTATAACCTCCTGCTTTCTACTGCCATCTCTCTTTCCACCTCAGCGTGGGGGGCGGGGGGCAAAGGCTTGGGGAATAGTGGGGATAGGCCGTCCACCCCCTCCCTCTGCGTAGGTACTACGCTCTCCACTCTCGAAGGAGTCAACGACACCGCCGTGTGTCATGCAGTCAAGGCTGGACGCCTGGCTTGGTGGTAAGAGTTTAGAGAGAAGGGAATAGGGAGAGAGAGTGAATGAGTGTGTTTGAGTGAGTGGAAATGAAGAGATTGATAGCACCTTTGACAGATAGGTAAGCGGGCGACGATGGAATGGAACATGCACTTCTACTGCTCGGGAAGTCATCTATTAACCGAGCTGTTAGTACTGAAATGAGAGCCAGCACTGCGGGATGAATACTGCCTGCCAAGAGGTGTAGTAATAATAGCTTTGCTTCAGTAAGGTGAAAAAAGAAATTGGAATTGCGAATTTTATTCGTGCTGCTCAAAGTACTTCTAGTATTATGTCTTTTTGTTTTGCTAAGACACGTCTAAGTATGTTCTTTCTCTTAACTTAGAACCTTTGAAATCTAGGATCTTTCGAAAGGTGATGATGAAATCTGACTAGTTTCTGGCGTAGAAAGGGATGCTGGAGACGGTAGGGTCACCAGATTGATAACCGCGTGATATTTCAAATTAATTCATATGGATTAGCGTTTTGAATAAACTGTTTATTGAGAAAAAATTTCGTCCAATTTCATTTCTACCGGTTCTATCAAAAGCATTTGAAAAAATAATTTGGTAACAAATTACAGATTTTATTAAAGTCAATAATATTCTCCATCAATTTCAATCTGGTTTTCGACATGGACACAGCAATCTGTGCTCTTGTTAAAATTACCGGACACAGCTCTTGTTAAAATTACCGGTGACTTTAGAAGATCGGTGGACGAGAAAGAGTTATCAGTCTTGTACTTCTTGATTTCAGAAAATCCTTTGAGTCAATAGATAGAGATATCCTTAGAGCAAAAATAAGGGGTATGGGCGTTTCTTCCTCAGTAGTGAATTGGAGTACATCATACCTATCCCACCGGAAACAGAAAGTTATGTCAAATGAGTCTTGCTCCTTGTGGGCCGATGTATCTCGAGGAGTAGTGTAGTTCTGACTACTATATTAATGCTATTCCTTTTTTATGCATGATATGTAGTGCATGTTTGGTGAGCAATCACCCCCTGCCACACACCCTTGTGGTGGCTTGCAGGGTATTATGTAGATGTAGATGTAGATGAGTACCTCAAGGTTCTATCCTCGGTCCTCTTTTATTCTCTCTTAGTATTAATGACTGTCCATTATCGCTCAGAAACTGCAAACACCAGCTTTACGCCGACGATTTTCAAATATATTTAAACTCAACTGTTGAAAACTTACGTAATAATTTGGAAAACATCAATAATGATCTCGTAGAAATTAATAATTGAAGCAAAGCCAACTTCTTAATAATTAATCCTGACAATTCGCAAGCCATTATAATTGGATATCCGAGAATTCTTGCAGCAATTAAAAAATCTCGGAATGTCGTACCATTCTTTGTTTCAATACACTTCCAGTGAATCAGTGTGACAAAGTTGACGTTGAAGATTGGCACCGAATTGGATGAATTAAGAGAAGGAAAGGAAGTGAGATTTAAAAAATGGTTATCTAAAGGATGTATTTTGTCTTTTAGCTGTGGTAGAGGAAGGTACATGGAGTACTTACTCATGGTCAGCAATCTCACGTGCTAGAGCGATTACCCCTCTCCTATTATTTGCTATTTTAAAGGCCTATTTACTTTTTGTTGTAACTTCGCTATGGGGAGGGGGTAATAAGTGATGTGGTAACTGAATAGTTGCGATGGTGTATCTGGCTGTACGGGATATTAGGTATGAGGATAAGTCAAGTGTGAAAGAGAACGGAAGAGGAAGGAGGAATGAGGATGATCGTGACGCTTTTCCGTGGGAGAAAGTTCGAAGAGCAGTGAACGAGGGAGAGGGAGGAAAATAGTGAAAAAACTGAGAGGGAGTAGTATCCACCGTGGACTCTCATGAGGCTAAAGTGGAAGGCTGGATTTGTTATGCCCTCCTAAGAGGTGAGTGGACTCTGCTGCGTAATTAACTGGAAAACCATTAAATTCTCTAAGAAAACCGTTTGAATAACTTGGTCAATCACGGTGACCTCAATAATTTTGGTTGCAAATGAAAAGTAGTGTTTTTGGTGGCAATATAAACAATTCTAGCAAAAATTAGAGTTTTTATAAAGGATTTGAATGGTTTTATTTGACCGTTATAACGTTTGGGAAATGCCCTTTTGTGTTGATCCTAAAGTTGCGTGTTTAGGTGGTATTTTACTAACCAGTGATGTGTATGATACCCTGAGTTAATAGCAGGGATAAGTTCATAGTCCTACATTTGCTTGTTACCCTAATTGTAAGAGATAATTAGCTTCAGTAGTGAAATCTGTTTGTACATTTCTGTTTTCGAATGGGCCGGATCGCTTTGTCTCGAGAACTCTTAACAAGGAAAATAATTGGCTTTCGAAATATTGTGCGTGTCTCTCCCTCCGTTGAGCCTAGCACTAGAGAACTGTGATTTATTTGACCTCATGGTCCAATACCGCACGCGCATGGGATTTACCGAAATCAAGACTACCATTTTTACTGTAAAATATGTAGAGCTTTTATTTTAAACTAAAGAACCCTTTACTTGCTAAAACGGAATTTTGGATGGAAATGGGGCGAACGTTATTGAGAACTGATTGGATTAGCTAAAGGTTACTTGGATCAAAGAAGTGATAACAGGGAGCCGGATTTAAGATTTTTAGGAAATGATTAATTTAGTTCTTTTAATGGATATGGCGATGCGTAATGTCGAAATGCAGACTTACAATAATGGGAATGAGAAATGTATGAGATGCAAGTGTAGAGGTATGGAAAGTACAATTAAATGAAAGGATGGAAACAAAGAGCTAGTTGGAGAGGAAAGGAAGTTGTCGCAGGAAAGTGCGAAGCATAGTAGCAGGTTAGGATAGATAATTACAAGCAGTTGGCTAAGTGGAGGAGAGGTATGGAAGGAAGAAGGATGGAAATAAGTTCAATAAAAGAGGTGTGGGTGAAATGCATGTAGGTGAAAAGGATTAAATAGTAGTAGTCGTTATCTACATCTTCATGCCCTGCAAGCTTACGCGAGGGTGCTTGGCGAGGGGTGAGCATTCACCGGGCATTCATATCAACTATAGAGAATCTGTCAAGTCGGCAAACAATTTCCCTAATTTTGTGTTCATGGTCCAGTCTACCATGTTAAGTCATGTTCTTCATTTGATATATCCTTGTATACTACCGGTGATCAGCAACATTTGGGTCAGAAATGACGACAGGGTCTCATGCACCACGGGCCACTCTAAAAACATTTAATTTCCGACGTTTAAGGGTAAAGTAGCTGAATTTCCCCACTTCATTCAACATACAGATGCAGATATAATCTTAGAGAAAGAAATCTAGCTTTCGAAGGACATATGAGATTATGATGTATTCCCGAAGTATTTTTCAAGTTACAGAGAGGAAAGAGTCAGTAGCAACGGAGGAACGGTTTTTATGGTTGTGGAGGATCCGTGCTCCAGTAGCAGGAACTTCTTTCCGAGGGCAATGTGGAAAGTATTTGGTGTTCCACTGACTGTAATGAAACAAAAGGAATACGCAGGTGCATGTTATAGACCACTGGACCGTCCAAAACCCGATGTTATATGTTTATCTAAGCCTATGCTAATCTATGCAACGCCGTACTATAAGTATTATTTAATAGTTTCAGGTATTATTTTGAAAGTTGAACTTTCAGATTTGATGAGTCGTGAAGGTAATGTGAAAATTCGGTTTGCTTTATCGCGCTATGTAGTCGTATTGGCTCTTCGTTCCTTCACATAGTTCACATTTCACATGGAAATTAATGTCAATTTCACCGCCGTTCGCGCGGCAGGTTTGATACGAGGGTAGCCTTTTAAGTGTCGGGGATGAAGAAAACTATGAGGTACAATAACGCAATTTTTTAAATTGTTTTAGTTCACATTTCACATGGAAATTAATGTCAATTTCACCGCCGTTCGCGCGGCAGGTTTGATACGAGGGTAGCCTTTTAAGTGTCGGGGATGAAGAAAACTATAAGAGGTACAATAACGCAATTTTTTAAATTGTTTTTCAAAGTACTCCGCGATAGTCAATGCACTTTTGCATTCGATGGAACCAGTCGTTATAGCATTTATTCCATTCCGAAGTAGGGGTAGAGCCCTGAAAAACGGCCTCCATACTCGCTCACGCTCACTCGGTTGCCGGCTGAATCGAATGCACGCACTCGAGTGCAGAGTCAACCGAGTCTGGATTTGCTCGACCGATCACTCGCCCCGAGTCTACGAGCAACCGACGAGTATACATACACTCGGCGGCAGCTTGGATTTTCGTCAAGGCTAGCCGGAGCGCAGCGACTCGGGTTCGTAGTTTGGTGTCCGTAATATGACCTCCTGTGAGACAAATACATTACATATGACGCAATATATCGAGTTCATCATTTTAAAATTTAATCGCTTCTAGTATTCATCTACCAAACAAAAATAGTTGTCTCCAAACATTCCATATTTGACCTATTTGGAATAAGATTTCGTCTCGTAAGAAATTCTGAACTGAGTAATAGGCTTCATAATTTTGGATGCGTGCCATCGATTCATCTTCCTTTGGGAAAAATAAAATGGTTGAAATAGAGGGAAATCGAAAAAGGGTTAGTATTTCGGTGATATCGTACTGAACTCCTTCGCTGGGAATAAATATACATTCCGATAAATATAGTCAGCAACTCCCTGATGTGGCCGTAAAAGCCTCAGCTGAGTCCTCTGATAGTGTGACTATTATCTGGAAGGTGTTTCATGCATACATGAAAATATTGCTTGCAACGTTAGACCAGTAGTATAAATCATGTGTTTAAGCAACTTATTTGCAATTTGTATTTGGAGCGCTACAAAGCGGCAGAGAGCTGCATTTGGAGTTACGGAGACATTTTCCTGTAACTACTGTAATGGGCAAAGTATCAGGTGATATATATGAGCCAACTAGGTAGCAAATCATCTACATAATACCCTGCAAGCCACCATAAAGGTGTGTGGCAGGGGGTGAATTCTCACCAAAAATGCACTACATATCATGAATTTAAAAGGATTAGTAATAATATATTAGTCTAAACTGCACTATTTAAAAAGAAAAAATAGCAAACTAAGCATGTAAAAACGTGCTGTTAGTTGGGTTACCTACAAGTCATTATACCAACATGCAACTACCTATGCTATGAATTCAATCACTCGTATTGGACATTTACCGCTATTCACATCCCTAATTGTACGAGAGAAAAAGGACATTTTGAATATGTCGGTTCGGCAATCAATTTCTCTAATTTTATGATTATGGTCCAGTCTACCATAGTAAGTTGGGGTTCGCAAAATATTTTTAACGTCATCACTGAAAATATGGTCTTGGAATTTGTTTAAGAGATTAAGTCTAAATTTCAAACTGCGATCTGACAATGATTCCCATTTCAATTCATTTAATAGACTGGTTACGCTAATAAGGTTATCATACCGTCCCTTTACAAATCTTGCCGATCTTCGCTGCACACGTTCAAGTTCATTATCTAGACCGATTTCGTAGGGATCCCGTACACTGGCAGCATATTCCAAATGAGGTCTAACAAGGGAAAAGTAGCTGATTTCTCGTACGTTTGTCACATTTACCCAATATTCTTTTGATGAATCCCAGTCTACGATTCGCTTGACCCATTATTTCACGTATGTGTTCATCCTAGGAAAGATCATGCGTCAGTCTTATTCCAAGATATTTAATGGATCCCACGGTTGTTAATTCATTATTACTCATTTTGTACGTGTTAGGAGAACAATTATTTTTCCAAAAATTCATTAGTAGATATTTTTTAAAATTTAATTCCAACTGCCATGTATGACACTATATTCAATTGCTTGTAGGTCATCATTTAAATATTCTTTATTATTTGTTCAAATCGTTCGTGCGTACATCAGCATTACTCTTGATAAAGTAGATGCTATTTCTTGCTAATTGAAAGGTCATTTCTTCATCAGATTGTTCTTAAATTTTGTTAGTTAATTAATTTAGGTACTTTTGTTTTTATTTACGAATTAAAATCTCTGTTATCTCAGATTTAATTGAAGTTGGCACTTCGAAAGGAGCTTCGAGATTTTTGAAGAACCTACATTTATGGGCCAAAAGGGTAGTTGTGCTTGACGAGTATTTAAGAATAGTGTTGCACACGCGACACCGCACATAACCTTCACTTAATATCGTAGTGACGTTACACACGACGTTGAATTTTTGCCAAACTTGGCTACTACTTGACCCTGCTTTTGATTGTAGCACACATCTTCCGTCCGCAATTTTATCAATAATCTCTTTTTTTGCAATTTGCACATATGCAGGAGTACCTACCCATGCCTGCTTAAGTCACCGAAGCGAGGCGATTCAAATACTGAGGGCGACTTCCCGGTTGCGAATACGAGGAGCGATTGCTTGCGGCGGTCGACCGAGTATGAATGCACTCGGCGATATCGAGTATAGCCATACTCGGTTTGAGATTTCCGAATACTCCGCCAGGGTGCGGGCTCCTCACCTGTTTCTCCGTCAAAAACGTACCCGAGGTGGTGACTCATAACCAGCCGACCGATTATAGCCGAGTACGGAGGCCGTTTTGCAGGGCTCTAAGTAGGGGTAGTCAAAATGGCTGTTTTGTAGGCATCGACCGCTTCTTCAGACGTCTGGAAGCGCTTTCCTCGTAGCATATTCTTGATTCTGGGGAAAGTGAAAAAATCATTGGGGCTTAAGTCCGGGCTGTATGGAGGATGATCAAGAACTTCGACGTTTTGCTGTTCCAAAAACGACTTTGTGACTCGAGCGGTGTGTGAGCTTGCATTGTCGTGATGGAGCGTAATGCGTCGATTTGGGTTATCTTTCCGAAGATCGGCGATCACTTCTGGCAAGCAAATGGTCGTATACCATTGAGCATTAACTGTTCTTTGATTTTCAAGAGCAATCGTCGCTACATGCCCTGATTTGGCTACGAACGATGCGACCATTTTCTTGGCAACGCTGTGAGAGCGAACAACTTTTGTCGGTTTGAGTTCACTTTGGAAGACCCATACTGAAGATTGGCGTTTTGATTCGGGCTCGTAGCTATAGATCCATGATTCATCACCACTTACGATGTTGTGAACGTCCTTTGATGCTCCTGAGTTGAATCGTTGCAGAGTATTTCGACACCATTTGACTCGAGCTGCTTTCTGTTCTTCTGTGAGGAGGTGCGGTATCCAGCGGGAAACCAATTTTTTAACACCTAACTCTTCGTGTAAGATCTTTTGAACTGAGGTCCCTGAGATGTCCAATGATGCCTGAATCTCACGGTATGTAACATGACGATCTTCCAGAACCATGTTACGTACAGCAACCACGTTTTATTGAGTGACGGCGGTTTTTGGTCGCCCTTCACGCGGTTCGTCACTGAGGCTAGAGCGTCCTCGCTGAAACTCTGTATACCAGCGATAAACGGTTGTCTTTGATTGTGCTTCTTCGCCAAAAACAACAAAAAGTTCTGCGACGCATTCTTGCTGGGTGAGGTTTCGTCGAAAGTTATAGAAATTTATCGTGCGGTACTGTTCATGACTTAATTCCATCTCGTACAGCGACTTGGGAACTTTGACACGCCACCGTTTTAAAACTATCAGGCCGATCTTAATGAAACGGTGCATGAGCATTAACCAACTCAAAAAGTTGTTTATAAACACCATTTATAGTTGCTAGGTGATAAGGAACGTTCTATTCCCGACACTTAAAAGGCTACCCTCGTATTTACTACATATTCGTTCGTTACTTGTTCGTTAATTGTTTGTGCTGCTCTTGTATGGCAGTCTTATAGAAGAAAACTAGCCCAGTAGGGATAGTGTTATAGATCACGATAAATTTACGAAGAAGAAGTAGATCCACGGTGCACTTTTCATACTTGCTAACGATCAGTTTTCTTAATTAGGTAATTTTTAATTGAAGGGAAGGAGATAAGCTTAGTAGAATCGAGACTTTGGAGCTGGCTTGTGAGTTTATGTATTCAACATAGCTTATGCTCGCATGATACTTCTGAGATTTATAATTTAGCCATTCGAGTTTAAGATATAATTTTCGAGGATGAAACGTCTTTGGATTTCGCCTACTGTCGTGAAGTTCATAATTTTCGGGAAATAAACGCATTTTCTTGAACTTTTTTACAGTAAACTTTTTGTCATCTGAGCCGAATTCTTCGTAGACTACCGGTCCTAAGCCTTCATTTGACGTCATTTTTTTAAAACCTGATCTCGTTCCAAATGCAGCATCAACAAAAAATGTAAACCCACAAATTTTGGATTGCTAGGCTGGTGCGTCGTCGTTAGACTGTCTAACGCGCCTGGTAGTGTCGAACAAAAAATCGCCCTTTAAGAACGCTTGAATTAGTGAAGTTATCGATGATCTTATCCAGTTTGCTGGTTCCACCAAAACAAATGTCGATAAGATAAATGTCAAAAGGCTAGAAAAATTAAAGTTCAAATATCCCTCCACCAAGGTGTATTGTGATTTCAACACCGTTCTCGCCCGCTATTAAGTTTCACGCATGCGTCCTTAATAAGAATAGGGACGCCGTTTTTCTTTGAGCTATAAATAACTCTTGGATAATGTCCTCAATTTCGTGAGTACGTTCACCCGTAAGAAGAGGTGACCTCGGGGATGAATCGGTTGTGTTATGGAACGTAGGGAGAGTTCCTTCCATCTTCCGAGGAATGATGTGAGCTAGGAATATACCAGAACACTATATCGGGGCTGAAGATTTGCTGAGTGAATTAGTTGAGCGAGAAAGAAGGGCAGTGAAAATAGCACTCATTAATGTGAATGCGCTTATACTGAATAGTCGTCAGCTTGATCGCAATTGAGGCTTTTTTGTTGGAGGGAAAGAGAATGCTTTCTCATATTAGTTGGCATAATTTCCCTTTTACAGGGCAAAGAATCCATAAATTTGAGTCTCAATCTTTCACTAGGAAATGACGCTTTCCCGGTAAATCTTTGAAGGTCTTTGGAAAAAGACCGGCCTGCTTTGATCTGGGAGCTGCCGGAGATATTAATGGGTAATGAGAGAAAGTTCATTCCTATATTTCGACAAAAACCACTATTTTTATTCTGAAGGTGTATGGTTCCCATATGTTGGGGAATATGAAGCAGAGGTAATTGGATTATATTTTTTAAAGATGTATCTGATCACTACTGTTTTACCATGGTAATTTATTAAAACGAATTATGATCCCAAACTTCAGTCACTTGTTTCCATATTTAATTTGGGGGCGAGTACTTACCATGATTTCATCCTCTGCTCCTGTTAATTTTTTAATTTCGGAGGTAAAAATAATTTAATTTGACATGCTGAATGAATTGTTACAGAATTTTTACAAGATAGATATAACCTTCACTAGTTTTTTGAAATGCAGACTAGTTTGAAATGCAGACTATCATATGAATAATGTAATTAGTCATAAAAAATAAAGGTCAAAGTAGAGACCGATTTCGAAGAAGTGGAGGAAATAAACAGTGTTTATCTACATGACTTTTCACTTCCGACGTTAAGTAGAGTTACCTAGCAAATGCAAAGTTTCGGCGGCTCTTCAAACATGACGCAAATGCGTTCCTAGAATTATAAATGGGAATTTGGTTTGGAATATTAAGGCTTCAAATATTTTAACGAGAGTTGCAATCCTTTAGACGGAGTGGTAGCTCAGTGGATTGGGCGTCAGACTACTGACTGCTGGTCTCGGGTTTAAATTCTGGGGAGGGCTTTGAGGAACTTTCCACTCCCCCCCCCCCCCAGTATTACGCATGCTGTACAATTTTCTGAGAAACAGATTTTACTGGGAAATGAAAGGTGGGACGGGGAAAGGAATTCTTCCCCCTAACTTAATGTCCGAAGTTCACTTGCTATTGGGCTTAGCACTCGGTGAGTGTTAGGTGAGTATTTGGGACATTAATAGAGCACAACAAATATCCATGGGCCAATTAGAATAGGCATTGTGATTTTGATGTAGAAGTGTAGCTTTCAATGAATTTTAAACACATTTGCATGTAGGATGATAACTCTTTCCGTTCTTTTTACTCGAGTCGTTACCCGAAACGTCGGCAAACATGCAAAAATGAAACCAATGGAGATCCTGAGAAGATTTTATGAACATTTACATATGTTTTAATATTACTAACACATCTTCTTTCTCTAATCCCCTTATGCTGTTAGACGTCGGGGTCCCTAAGCCACTTTCTAAATTCCGTCCTGTTCTGAGCGAGTCGCTTCACTTCATTTATGCTCTTCCCACGCCGGGCTGCCAATCTCTCCTCATATTCTTCACACTGTGGCCTTGGTCGTCCTTTTCCTCTTGCCTCCATCACCTCTCCTGGCTTCCCCTCCTCCTTCATCCTAACCAAATGCCCATACCATCCTAAGGTTTTTCTTACCATCAGTTGTATGATTGAGTCTTGCTGGAATTGGGCTCGGATTGTAGTATTCCTCACTCGATCTCTTCAAGTGCGCCCTGCAGCAAGTCTAAGGTATCGTATCTCGCAGCTTTGGAATCAACTCTTGTGTTTATCTAGCAGGGTTAGCCTTTCCGTTCCGTATAGCAATAGCGGCTGGAGAATGGTTTTGTACACCCTCATCTCATGTACTAACACATGTATCGACGTAATACCTTATGAGCCACTGTGAGGGTGATTGGCAGGTTGTGGAGATCCCCAAGCATGCACTACTTACATGCAACTAAGAGCTGCAACGCTATTGCGTCGTGGAACCATGCTAGATATTAGAGTAACGTATGACTAGATGGCTATTATCTATGTAGTACTGCTGAAACATGCTTCATGCACTAAACTACTTGCATGCTTCAAAAATGTAAAGTAATTATTTAATGTAATTATAGAAATTCCGGACTATTCAATAATTATTACTTTATTTTGCGTATACGAATAATTTAGTAAAATGTGCTTGATGAATGCAATTCCAAAATTTTCCACAAACTAGTAGCATTATATGTCTCAGTTACATGTAAGTATTGCACGAACTAGTATGTTTCCATCCTTGCATGACAGTAAGTGCACATTTAATCATCTCTGATTAACAATGTGAGCTTAGTGATAGTTCACCTCCTACCACACACCCTTGTGGTGGTTGCACAGTTTTATGTAGGCATAGATGTGATCTCTACCCTCAACAACCAGACAGACCTTTCGGGTGGAACTCTTTGGCTTGGCTACTGTTTACTGAGAATCTCTGTGGAAACTTCTTTAAAGTGAAATTTTGACGATAATTAAAACTTGCAAAGAGTTTAATATGAATCTCAAAGATTACTGTGCTAAGAGTAAATAAAAATTGGTACAACTGAATTATTGAGAATATTGCTGCATCCAGGACAGTCTGGGCCTGTGTGAATTTCAATGGCTTCTTCTTCGTGACGATATAGGCACTGATTTCGACCTGTTTATTTTTTGAAGTGGAGAATCATGAAACCCATCCTGCTCTCACTATGAGAGGGTTTCTCCGCATATTAGCTGGATTTTTCAATCGGAGTGATTGAAAATTTCGAAACTTATCCTCCCAGTAACATTTACTCCAGTATAATACGTTAGATAATAAATTTCAGATTGGATTAATCATGACTTGAAACCGCTAAATATAGAATTAATTCGGACGGGGGCGGCGAACCTATGGCACGCGTGCGCAAAGTGGCACCCGGAGCTGGGAGGGCACTCGATCGACACCTCTATCTCACTCGATGGGTTGGCACGCGTGTCCAGCGAGTATACTCTTATTTCATAAACTTGGGCAAACAATCTCCAAAAGGTTCGCCACCCCTGGACTAGGATCTAAAGGGGTCCAGAATGTACTGTAAAAGGTAATGATAGTAAACAATGGAGTGGCTATGCACGTAACCTATAGGAATTCAATAATCCTACGTTTGCAGTTTAATAAAACGTACAAGGGGTACTGAATTCAATGATATAAGGTATTTAGCACTCCTAATGAAGGAAACTCGGGAACTCCGGTTGTTTGGGGGACGAATACTTTTAAGTACCTTATACTTAGTACGACATACTTATGTTCTGGTGCTACCGACTTATGTAGTATTACTACGATAATTTTCCGAAACTATTTCGGGTTGTTCAGGGAAATAAAAATTCGACGGTTTGTGGGTGGAATGGCAACCACCAGTTTAGAAAAAGCTAACTTGTTGAATCCCTGTTTAAAAGTTTTTTCATGAATTTAAGCGCAGTTTGGATTAAACATTACCAGGCCGATTTCTGAAAGCAATGCACCCGATTGATATCTCGTGTAGCGGATTCTTAACATTATTAAAAATATAATGGGCGATATAAGTCTCCAGGTCCTAATGGAATTCCGGCTTGCGCGTTCAAAGAATTAGTTTCCGAATTAACTGACAAATTGTTTATGTGATATTACTTTTTAAATGAAGGTAACTGTCAGAGAGACGCAGTGTTTCTTGCCTTTAGTAAATCGTGGTATTAATTTATAGGGTGCGTCTACGGTACGTCATTTTCCCAGCGTAGAGCAGCTAGGTTCGTTAAAAGGTGTTACGATAGGTTGAGTAGCGTTTCAGAATTAATGAAAGAATTAGGGTGGGAATCATTATCAGAGCGTAGATTAAAGTACAGATTGAATCTATTAGAGAAACTTCAATCGGATAGCTTTACTGGAGATGTTAGGCACATATTAAAAACACCAGCGTATTATGCTAGATTCGACCAGATAAATAAGAGTAGAGAGATAGATTGTCGTACCGATAGATTCAAAATGGCATTTTTCCCCCGTACTATAAGAGAACAGAATAGGCAGCATAGCAAAGGGATAGGTAGGGGAAATATTTTAGAGCATTCTGTAGTGCATGATACATGTATTAACCCCTTAAATACTATAGATACTAACAATCAAGTTGCATGAGACAATACAGTTGCTTGTTTGCATGTTAGTAGTGCATGCTTGGTGATCTTCACCCCCTGCCACACACCCTCGCGGTGGCTTGCAGGGTATCGTGTAGATGTAGATAGATGTAGATTTTGTTAGTAAATCGTTCCAAGAAGTTTCTTACATGAGGTACTCGCGAAGTTAGCATCCTATGGGGTCAATAATAACAAAAAAAGCTGGATAGGACACTTCTTAAATTCACACGCTCAAATTGTTATTAGGTGGTGTTAGATCCAGTGAAAGAAAAGTTACGTCTGGTCTTCCTTAGTGAAGCTTGATAGGTTCATTTGTATATGTTCTTTACGTATATGACGTGAATGCCGTGGGTAGCAGATCTTTTTACCTATGATATAATACCTATGGTGCATGATGCTTTCAGCTGCAAATACAAGCGTGGAAGTGAGGAAACATTTCATTAGAACATACATCTGGAGAATTCTACTATATGGCAGCGAATCATGGACAATAACAGCTGCAGAGAAGTCTAGGCTGGCAGCATTTGAAATGTAGTGCTAGACCGATGATGATGCATTAGTGCATAGGGAGATAAGGAACGAAGATCACAGAGTGTTTTTAGGAAAGCAAAGATATTTTACTGGCGTATTATCTACGTGGAATTGAGAGATCAGTATTGTGTGTATGTAGAAAAGGCAATGTGAAGAAGTTGCTGTAAAGTTGGTAGTAAAAGGTAAAAACCATCGTGTGAAGTGTGACTGCGTAGATCACAGACATAGTTATCGGAAGAGTAGAACAAGATGGAAATAATCTCTCGAGAGCTTTAAATACCATCTCGGGGTCCTACTTTTAAGTCTTAGTTTTTTATACATTTTGCTGAGTCACTTTTAGATTATGTTTAATGAGATCTCATCATCATATACAATCTTTTCATAGTTATATCTTTAGGAAAGAAGCTATACTGTCCAGTCGCTGCTAAACGCTGTTAGTAAGTGTACCCGTTAAAATTAATCAGGGAAGAGAAAACGAGATTTCATTGTAAAGAAAACCGAGATATTTTGAGTTCTTCATGAAATGTATGCACTTTTCTTTACAAAAATTCTTCAATTCACCCGAAATTGAATATCAGAATCCTGAATGCTTTTATCGACAATTGTTGAACTTTTTTTTTGAAAATGAAAATTATTCCACAGTTCAATTTTCAATTAGGCATCCCACAGTGTAAAATAACAACCTCTTTGAGCCATTATTGCTGCATGTTTAGATAGGTAGCTTTTGTAGATAGATTCCTGGAAATTCTGGCTGCTATTGAAATTGTATCATAAATATATATGATGAAGCAAAGGAACTTTGGAGCACAAATCAGGGAAAAAATGACGATTCTTTGACCACTGTATGAGTCCATGAGTGTGATGAGAACTTCGCGAGTCGCATTTGGAGGATTCAATGCATTTTTAACAAATGTATGTATATTTACAAAATACCTTGTAAATCGCCATTAAGGTGTGTAGCAGGGGGTGAATATTCACTAAAAATGCAATACCTGTCATACTAAAGAGCACTATAGTTGTATTTTCCTTTAATCGCAGCAATTTAAAATAAGATTTAAAGAGCAAAGCTAGCCTGTATTAACGTGCTGTTAGTTTGGTTAGCTAAAGGCCTTTATAATGACGTGCAAATACCTACGTGTCGATAAACTTGTTTATATATTAAGTATTAAATATATTCAAGGCTATTACGATCCGCACGACGAAAGACAGACATCTTAAATCTGTCGGTTCGACTATAAATTTCCCTAATTTTATGTTCGTAATTAAATGAACCGTAGTAAGTCGGAGTTTGCAAAAGGTTTCTAGCGTTATCAGTAAAAAACGGTCAGAATTTACATTGAGTGCTAAAACTATCGGAAGAGGTGTGTATTAGGTTTTTAGGAAGTAAGGCAAGTGGTAAAAATATTGAATGGAATTCGAATCGAAGAGCAGAACTGTGATAAAATTAGAGTTTGTAGATGAACATGTGACTGACCTTGCGACTGACCTGAATGCGGCTTCTTTAAATATTACCTATAACCCATACCCCAGAAATGATAAGTAAGTGATAAGAAAATTGCGAGGATCGGGCTGGTATGGTAGTTAGAGCGCTTCATGTCCCGGCAGAGGCAGATTTTTCGGTAGAATATCAGCTCTTACTGTTTGTGAAAACGACTTTATGACTTTATTTCAAGGTCATAAATTGTGTGTAACGTTTAGAACGAATATGCTGTCCACTCTTATATGATAACAGAAGTGTTTAGCTTCTCATGGGTTTGTGTCAATCCCTGTACGGGGACTACGGCGATAATAAACCCTCGGCATTTTGTGAATGTTGGGGATAAATTAGAGGACGATTGCTTGAAAAAGGAAAAAAAAAAGGTATGCGGTTATATTTGAGTCACTGTCGTAATTTGCTCGTTTGTAACCAGTTCATTATAGACAAGAAAAGGATGAATAGGTATTTTTCTATTATATTATGCTAAGATATATGTTAGCGTGAAGAGATTAGTTGGTAGGAGAATCGAGTTGAGAGAGGCATTAAACCAACCTTATAAGAAATTGTTGGTGGTGGTGCAGAGATAATGCTTCAAATAATAAGTTTAAGGAAACCTTGAGTGCTTTATTGACTTATTCATAGAACATGTGCGGTAGTCTGCTGATAAGCGAGAAAAGTTAGCTAGCCATTTTGGCTCTATCCATAAAAACGTTGAAATCAGCAGTTGGCATGGACTATTGATAAACAGAAGCTTGGAAAAGCGGTGGAATGATTGGTGAGAATTAGATTTTTTAGGAAGGAGAGGGCAACTCGTGATAACGTAGCACTGATGAGAGTTTGTGAAAAGAGATATCTTGTAAAATTGGATGTTTTTGTTTGTTCTGATAAATATAAGAAGGCTTTCAATAGAATACAGTCAGGAAAGCTACTTGAGCCGCTGAGAAATCTAGGAGTAACCTGGAAGAATAAGGCGACTCTTTAGATATCTATTTATGAAGCAGAGGGCACTGGTAACGGCAGCACACAGAGAAGCTGGTTGAGCGACGAAAGGGCTGAGAGGTGAATCTTGACCATAGATAATGATAGTGAAGAGCTTGAAATGGAGCGCTGCATTGTGTAGACAAAAAATTATAGAAGAATTTAAAGTTATGGGCATGGAGAACAATGGATATGATCCGATAAACGGAAAAATGGACGAATGATGAAGTGCTAAGTATGAGTGAGATATTATGGGAAAATATTGAGCATGAGGGAAGAAAGAAAGTTGCAGGCGGAGATTAGGAGGTGGATTGTGGATGGAACAGGAAATTATGGGCTACCGGTTACCGGAAGGATTTATTGAAGGTAGATATCCCTGCCACAAACGCTTGCGGTGGCTCGGAGGGTATTGCTTAAATGTACATCTATAGTTGGGTAAACGAGGAATAGGGAAGAAAATGAAAGACATTTTAGAAAGTAAGAGGAGAGACAGTGCACAGGTAGGCCTAAAGAACGAAATTGTTTAGGTAAGGAGCTGTTTAAATGTATATATAAAGCAGAATAGGGATAATCTATCAAACCCCACCATTTCCGGTAGAAGAGTAATTAGTTTTTTCGTATGATGTAAATATTAAAATTTCTATGGAAAATCAGTTTTACGTATTTAAACTTGTTTGATGCCAGTAGTTCACCTGCTGATACTTTCGTCAGTTACCTCTAAGTTCCTAATCCAAAGTTGCAAAGCAGATGAACCCTAAGTTTAAACGAAAGGAAAACAATTAAAAATCACCCATAACATTTAATTATTCAAATAGTTACTGTTTAAATTAACCAATAATATCCTTACTGATATTGTGTATTGTGATATAAATTTGGATAATAGAGTAACGCGTATTGTGGCTAACTCATTGGTTGAATTAAACGTTGGAATTTGTCTTTTGTGTAAAAAAATGCAATAGGTGAAATTATGTTTATTTCTCCGTATTACATGCCTGTCGTAGCTTTTAAAAAAGCTCAGAATGTTGACGCCTTCATCAAAAAGGGATGTGCGTTACTTAACAAAGAGAAGGCTAACATACCTTATTGTCGTATTCATCTCGTACGTTGTTGGGGGATAGAAGAGAGGTATTAATAGGTTTGAACATGCCGCTCTTTTTGACCTTGGATTTCAATACAGTTATTTTTTTAACGATGCTACTAATGTCACAGCCATAGCTACTGGTTTGCTGCATGATTGCCTTAGGTAATAGTAGTGGTGCCTAATTTCTCATTCAGGTATTTTTTTACTCACCTTTGTCCTAAAAAGCGTGAGGCATCGTTTTTCGGATGTAGATTGTAAACTAATGTAGATTATAGAGCCTCATGAATTAAAATCAAACCCATGGTTATTGAAACAATGCAATAAACTGATAACGCATGTGCTATCGCCATGGCGTAATAATACGCGGCTCCTTTGAACCACATTTAGACGTAGCCTCCTCGGCATAGTTACTCTCAATAATGGTGTATTGGCGCGCGAGAACTGCGCGCTAAAGGTAGGTGAAATGGGCAAATGGGTGGGCAGGTGACCATATTCTGCGCGTTACAGCATTGCGAAACTCTCTGAAGGAAGATACAAGTGGGAAAGGAAGGGAATGGCCTGAGAATGGAAATGGCGCGTCGGGGTCAAGAGACTGGTCTAAATGGCGAGCCAAAGGGAGTGGAGAAAATACAAGGTGGATGGGAGTGATTGAGGAGCGGTATGGTCAGAGTTGTTTATCTTCTTCGCGAACGAAAGCGATCCATGCCTGTTGGTGTTGTTAAACCTGAAGTGTGAGGGGACCCCCTGTGTATTGTGCCGTGCAATGATATGATGTCAGCCGTTTTGTATTATTATGCCGTGGAATGGAATTCAGCGAATACCATTGTCAGATCGCTAGTTGAAATTTAGACTTAATATCCTAAATAAATTCCAAGATAATATTTTCAGTGATGACGTTAAAAATATTTTGCGAACCCCAACTTACTATGGTAGACTGGACCATAATTACAAAATTAGAGAAATTGATTGCCGAACTGACAGATTCAAAATTTCCTTTTTTCCTTGTACAGTTAGGGATATGAATAGCGGTAAATATGTCCAATACTAGTGATTCAATCCATATCATAGGTAGTTGCATGTTGGTGTAACGACTTGAAGGTAACCCAACTAACAACACGTTTTTTTGTGTGCGTAGTTTGCTATTTTTATATTTTTAAATATTGCAGTTTAGACTAATATATTAATACTAATCCTTTTAAATGCATGATATGTAGTGCATATTTGTTGAGAATTCACCCCCTGCCACACACCTTTGAGGTGACTTGCAGGGTATTATGTAGATGTAGATGTGAATAACACCACTGATCACTTTTGTGCTTACAAGAGTTTTGTTCAACCTGGAGATTGGTCCGTTGGTGTGGATAGAGCTCACCAATTACTAAGACCAACGGCGTGTCAAATTTACACATCAGGCTAGGAGTGCGTTACTTTCTCAGGGCTGCATGTGGTTTCCCGGAAGGATTTGGTACCCAAAAAAAGAACGCAGCTTATATTAAGCTGTAAATCATCGGATTCGAACACGCGACCTTCGGCTAGCAGTCCAACGTTTTACTCACTGGACTAACCCTCCATCCTTTCGTATGATCATAGTGCACTATAGCTTCGTGTTTATTTTATTAAAAATGTACATATATCTAATCTTAATATATATTTCGTCACCCCCACCATTCAACATGTGCTGTGGGGAAGCGACCAAAGAAGCAAAGAAACGGGACTCAAAGGAGTCTATGGTCAAGGACCTGGTGCTGGAGAATTATTCGGAATATCAAATGGACGTAAAGAGTAAGGAATGAGGAAGTATAAAGAAGAGCTGAAAAAGAAAGAAGTCCATGGAGAAGCTCACAGAAAAGAAGAACACCATAGAGTGGTCACACCTTGAGGCGCAACAACTTTGCAAATAACAAACTGGTGAGTGAAATTGAAGGGAAAGCATCACGAGGAAGAGCAAAGGACAAATACCTACGACAAATCAAGAGGATGTTGACAAGAAGAACAAAAGGGTAGTAATAGAGCAAGCATGGAATAGGGAAGATTGGAGAACATGCAGTAAATCAGTCCTAGCATTCAATATACTAATGAGGAAGACTATATATTTTTTCCTGAATTAATTTGCTGTAGAGATTTTGGAGAAAGCATTATTTTTTTGGAGAAGGCTATAACATTTATGTTTAATAATTTGCGGTCATACGTTTTCCACATGCATATAGATCATGAAATGAGGTTGAAAATGCGGACATTGGGAGTAAGGATATATTAAGGCTAATAATTATTTTTAACTGTGGAAGTTATAAAGTTTTTTTTCCTTGCTGCATCATGACATTCCACTAAGTAACGCTTGAAACAGTTTTATTTGTAAGGATACATTTCCAACAACCTTAGAGATAAAGATTAAAATTTTCAAGTGCATTTGGCTGAGAAGAGAATTGTACAATCAATTTTATGGCCGGACTCTGGTGAATCACGGTTTTTGTTTTTTTTACCCCGCATGAAGTTTCTTCTGTTACGCTGTAAGCTATAGTTAGAACTTACATTTGGTTATGCTCCAGTAACGGGTGATGAAGTCGTAAGAAGAGTGGGGAAAAGAGAATTTTGATTAAAACCCAAAAAGAAGACGGGCAGCACATCGAATTCATCGAACACATTTTGAGGCTTGGTAGTCAGATGATGGTAATCATCGAGGGAAAATGAATTGGAGGAAAGGAAAAAGTAGATTTCGTATGAGTTTTGTATGAGCAAGTAGTCAAGGATATAAAAGAGAAGAATTATGTAAATGTGAAAATATTAACTACTGTAGAATCGAGCGGTATGCCAGTCAAACCAATCTTATGATCGATAGCTTGTAATGATGGTGGCAACCATATCAGCAGTTTACCCGTAGTTTATTATACGTAGCTATGTTTAAGGGTAAATGTAAGTTTGAGGAGTTATGTGTAAAAAATCAAAATTTGTCGACGGACGGCAAAGAAAATCGTCTAATTGGTGGAAAAGAAAATTATCTCTCTTCTAGTTATATGACATTAATTATTTTGTTCCCTGGTTAGTGAGCGTTAGCCGTGGTCCCCTTGGCGCCTTTCGTTAAAAGTAGGCTAATGCCGACGCCGTGTTTCTCTCCACCCTTCTTCCGTTTCCTGAAAACTCCTACCATTACCCAATTACCTACCTATCCTGAATGGAGCAAATGACCTCAGCTGTCGGTCGCATCCCCTGAATAATCAACCAACCTATATGGTTCATATGAATGAAACAGACGTTTGGTGGAGTGGATAATGCCTTCACAACACGTAGCAAGACTTATGCAGAAGATACTAAAAACACAAACTTACATTGTCAAAATTGCGGTTGATTAAGCTTTCTTCGAGGCGACTCTGTAGATTTATTAGAATTTATTTAGAGTTTAGGGTTTTAATGAATCTGATTCAGAATCTGATTGATGAATCCGATGAATGATGTAAGAACTTACCCAAACTGGCAGTCTACTGCTGGTATGGGTTAGTATTACAGTGTGTACATGCTGTGCTTATGTATTTCATCTATCCAACGTCTTTTTCCTATTTCTATCTTCAAATTGGCGTATTGATTACTTCTCTTCCTGCTATCCTTTTCTTTTTCTCCTTCGGTCTTCTTTACCAGTTCTTAAAGAAGAAGGGTTTATACTAGCACATATAAGAGTATTACGTCGTTAGCGTTGTGACGGAAACAGGTAGGATATTAAAGAAATGAAGAAGAGAATGTCGTCGAAAAAATAGGGTTATCGTATGGGGAGAAATTTTATCCTGTACCTTTAGCATAATAAAATGACTTCATAAAAGCCCAGTTAAGAGTGTGAAACAGAGTATGGCGCTGTACTAATCCGAGATATGGGCCTTAGGAAGAGATACGAGGGCATACGGTTGATTTTGAGATGCAGGTGTGAAGGAGAGTGAAAAATTGCTTTGGGCTGAAATGTGGAGGAATGGCCAATTGCTGAGCATGTGACTGAGGAAATGTTAAAGAAATAATGGTGAAATTTATGAAGTAAATGGAATGGCAAACGCCCCAATTGAAGTATGAGTGCCTGATTAGCTACGAGGAAGGAAGGAAATCATGAGAAAAATAGTCAAAATATCTTTTTTCTTTCTCGTGTACGCATCTATGTTACGACTCTTCAAGCACAGAAATGGTTACCGGCCTTTTTGAACTCCCTCAAATAGAACAGCACGTCTCTCTAAATAGATTAAATCATTTTTGCCTTGGTGTTTTGCATTACTGTATTCTCATTTTAAATTCCTACTCCATACTCCATGTTATCATGCTAGAAAGTGTTAATGAAAACCATCGTGTATATTTTGTTAATTCATAAAACGCTTTTCCCGGTATTAGAATGTCATCCACGCCGATATTAAATTTTACATCAGCGGAATAACGTATGTATATCAAATAAGTTCTTTAGTTCAACTTCTTGATTGGCTTATTTTCATTGCTTAGGCAGCTAGAAGCTCTTCAAGTAATTCCATCTTCGAACATTCTTGTTTAGTATTTAGAGCAACAAAATGACTATCTAGCCCTTTAAATCATTCCTGAATCTGTTAATATTTTTAGGGATTAAGGGCAAACATAAAGACCAGCGAGAAAGAAAATGAACGAAGGATTCATAAGTGACGGATAAAAAAGTACTATTCGCTGGAGGCGGATCTCAGGAGTTTTTCGACTCGCGCTTCCTCTCCTGCGACTGAGCGTAGACAAGGAGGGAAGTGGGGAGATCGAGAATACGAGGAAATAGGAGGTGATGAAACTGAGAGGTCCGTCGAAGCGAAAGTAAGCGAAAGCAAAGGGGAGAGAAAGCAGTGAGGAAAGCAGGAGATACTGGAGTTTGCCGAGAATGTGTGAGCGGAAACGTTTCCCACTCCCGCCCGTCCCATCCTTTTCTTCTCGTTGCGTCATTACGCCTTTGCTCTTATGATCTTCGGTGCGAAAAAAAGCGCTTTGCGTTGAGTTTCTTTTTCTGCCTGCCTTGGCACACAAAAGCTTCTATTTACCAGCACGGCGCGTAGGCACGTCTGCATTCTTCTTCTCTCGTGTGTTAGGTTGCTTACTCGCTCTTGAATTGGCTTTTCCTTCATTATGACCTTCCTACTCCCTTTCTTTCGTTCGTTGTACTGGTGAAATGACGCCGCATTCAATGGTATGCCGTTGGGATCAGAATGCATCTATGTATGGGAAGTGCCATTTGTCAAGGAGAAGCTGAATTATATTGCTGGAATGGTCACTAGTATTTTTGTACGCGAGAATTCTCTATTTCTACGAGATGAAAATTCTCTATTGTCCGTGATTCATTTTTTATATCAGTTTTTCAGCATGTAAGCCCAAAAAATTCAATTGCCTGTGTAATTAGAAATGATAAATTAGGAAATGGTAGAAAATACTTAAAAAATTACCTCCTTAGATTCATTTCCTCAAACAGTTTTATCCTACCTCCTGACTTGAGGCATGAAATTTTGAAATGTTATGTGGTATTTTTATATGGCAATCAGTCTGATAAAATAAAGTATACTCGTAGAAATGTATCATACTAGGCAATATTTTCTTATTGCATTGTAGCTGGTTTTATGTAGGCCAGTGGGAAAACATTAAAAATAATATGGGTCGTAAATGTTACCATGGTGGCTAATCAGTCAAAAATCAGAATTCTATAAATAGTAATTATTAAATTGGAAATTAAACCAAATGTCATATAAAAATAAGGTGAAATTTATGATCTGAGAATGACTTTTAGCTTCGCTGCGTCAGTTTAATCCAAAGTGTCTATTATTTTAATACGTATTGGTAATGCCCTGTGATCCACCACGAGGGTGTGTGGCAGTAGGTGAAAGATTACCATGCATGCATCACTTACATACAACTAAGAAATTCAATACTTCTACTTTATGGAGACATGTTAGATATATGAGTCATCTGTAACTAACTGGTTAGTATATACATAGTAATGAAGTGATTACTGGTTTGAAAGGCTTTCTCTAAATATATTTATCTGTAAATATTTCACTAGCATGCATGGGCTAGTAATGCTAAAATATGCTAAAATTATGGGTATATATTCTCCGAAATTAATTGAGAAGGCGCAAGCCTAAATATTTTCTGGGGAGATTTTTGATGATAAAGATTATATTAATATTTCGATATTAGATATTGCTTTCCTGTGTTTACTTATATCCAGATCTCATTGGTAGATAAATAGACGTCTTTATTGGGGCAAAAGTGGGACTCTTTAAAGCCCCTACTTCTATCTAATCCCTCGTCAATACATGGAAAGGAATGGGCAAGTGCCATTAAATCATAATGCAATTTTAGTAACGTAATGGCTGAAGGATTTTTCTTGCTTCTGAAGGACCCCAGTTCTAATTCAAGCGATGACTCCTAATACCTCAGTTAGATCCAGGCTGTGTGTGCATGAATTACTCATCTTTGACATCTTCCGAAATATCCTAATCGTAATACGCTTTTATTGCCTTTTTGCCTCGTACTTGACCTTTGATGCTTGCGGAATTGAAATTGTTGACCCTACGTTTCTCGCACACCATGAGTTTCTCGGTATTCTGGGTGGGTAATAACACACTGGGATGGGTAATGGGTAACCCACTGAAGTATTTTTGAATCAATGATAGCATCAACTGTGATAAATCACCATTTTCGTACCTTTTCTCCCAAAATCGTGGATCAATCTCTTCTTATTAATCTTCCAAAGATATTCTTTCCTTATTCCTTTTTTATGCCTTCATTGTAGTCAAGCATTTTATGGTTGTTTTCCTTTCATGCAACAGATAGCTTGCACTGCTGTTCCTTTGTATCTCATTGCAGACCATTCATTGAATGCTTATATATTTTTTCGAATCCCGGACACTATCCATATTTATTGTTCTTTTGCATCGGAGTTCACTATTTTATATCTTTCGCCTTCTTTTACCAATCACTGAATTTTCCTTTTATCCTTTTATCCTTTATCCCTCTATCTTCGATTTTACTATTCATGTGACCTGTTGTCCAAGACTGTTTACCATGGACTGGGATTTATTTTTAGGGACAGTCGGTCCAGATGTACTTTGAATTGATTTGAATCGCAATCTCTCATTTAAAAATATGATAATCGGAGGCTCTAATTAGTAAAAACTTAACAAGGATTTTTGAAATTTATTCGTTTATCTGGTTTCGTCGATTTGGTAAATGTGCATGTCTGGCATAAAATTTTTTAGACTGCTGGAAGAAACGAAGTTGTAAGTCAGTAAACAGGATAAAAAGAGTCGTTTCAGGCGTAATGTGGTGGAATAACATATTAAAGAAGAATGAACTTTAATATTGTTTAGAATTCGTAATATTTACTACTATGCGATTTGGCTTCTATATAACACAATTTTGCATAGTTTTGCAATCGAGACTAATTCTGTCTGTAGTGTACTTAGGTATCCTTCCTTGCGAATGAGAAACATGAAATATCTCACGGCAGATTATTTTCACGAATGATTCAGACTTCTAGTTTCAAAATTAAAGATTCATCTGAAATTGTTAGTTTTCAAACAGTTCAGAGTACCTACTTATAGGGAAGATCATTATGTTTAACAAGAAAAGTGAATATGAATAATCGGTTTCGATTTTGAGAAATAATGATCAATGGAATGAGTTTTAGCGTGACCTCAGTTGGTATTTTTATCATGATTGCCTAATTTTGAAAAAAATGAAACATTTTGTTATTTTTCATGAATTTTCTTATAACCTTTTCCGGGGGCGTGAAAATGCTTTTTCTCGAAATAACAAAGGTGAACATTTTCTCATGATATGAAAGATAAATTATGCTAATTGAGTTTTTATTTTCGCAGGTAAATAATCGAACCAGGCTGTTCAGTTATTTCCCTGCAATGTACGCCAGACGTATCGAAATTTTGCACGGTAGTTCGAGGGAAACCTAACTTAAAAATCTTTGTTGTTAGACTAATGGCCAATATTATGCTTTCGGTGTAACGCTATGAACGCAAATTCAGAGTAAATGCCAGCTACTTTTTTTAAAGTTCGTTTTTGTTGAAATAAATCCGTTTTACCGTCGACATGAAAGTTTTGCTGTACATCCATGCTGTTTTAATCTCATTTTGAATCGTCGGAAAATAACTGACCACCAAAATCGAGATCTTCATCAATCTATTGCTCCTCAGAGATTCAAGCTGGTTTTGCATTAGATTACGAGTTTAAGGGAGTTTATACTAGAAATGTTTTCATGAAACTCGTTATATTTTCTCTTTTTTTTGCTGGCGATGGTTGTTAAAATTATCGCGTCTCTAGTATATCACTGGAACTGAACGGTGAAAGTGGGGCGAGTAAGAAAGGCGTTGGTTGGCGAGTAGAGAAAGAGGTGTTAATTTCATAGCCAAATAAACAGGGGCGTAGCTTGCATGTCTTCCCTCGTTGTCTTACTAGATAAACGAGCAGAGCATGTATCCTTTACGGAAACGCCTGAAATAATTTGAGCGATAGGATAAGTATATGTGCTTTTTTATTATTGAAATTAAACGCGATGTTCAACTTCAAAATAATTAAAGTTGTTTCTCGGTGAACTTTTTCTTTTCCGCTGTTTTTCGTCTATACTTTTCATGTAGCCTTAACGTGATAATCATAGAGGGTTAATTATTCAATTAATTGAATTGAAAGCTACGTTGATAATTAAGGACGCTGACTTGCCATTGTTTTGTCTCACATACTACTATCGGACAATTTCGTATGTGTGTTGTTGTGAAGAAAAAAAAGTATAATATTTAACAAATGTAGTTTCAAAACAGATTTTCTTACTAATGATGTAAAAAATGTGTACATTGTAAACCCCCCCCAGTTAATAATCACCCCTCGGGGTTCTTTATCGTCAGAATTTAAGCAATTTATCTTTCATGACAGATGAACGCGTGAAATTTTTCGCTTTTCTGATAATATATTACTGTTGTATCTACATCTACGCAATACCCTCCGAGCACCGCGAGGGTGTGTGGCAGGGGACAAAGATCACCATATATGCGCTACTGACATACCATATCAGCGATGTAGTGTTGAGTAGAACTCATATCAAGCGGTCAGATGAAATCTCCCAAGTTTTGGCTCGGTACCATTCTAACTCTGCGGGCATTGTAGGCAGCAAAAAAAATCATACAAATTTCCTCTTTGGTTACAATTAGTTGTAGAATTAATTATTGGTATAAATTTTTGAAAATGTATTTATAAAATTGAATCGTCAGGTGTCGATTTCGCAGCTCCTGTGGGTGTTTCCTAATTTCGGGTATGAATCATTCTAAGTTCTTATGAATTCCCCTTAGATGAATATCATCCTTTTAGCCCCATTAAAGCCAGTAGTGATGACTTAACGTTAGTCTACGACAACAGCTGGATGATATGTTTTAGAGTTTTGGAAGGAACTTGCTAATTCGTTCTTTATCTACATTTACATCTACGTAATACCCTGAGAACCACCACGAGGTTGTGAGGCAGGGGATGGAGATCACCAAGCATTCACTATTAACATGCAAGTAGGCTACTACATGGAAACATGCTACATAATAGGGTCACATGGAGCTAGATGATTATTAGCTACATAGAATATAGGGATTGGATTTTAATACATCCATCATGCACTACAGACTACTCTACAATAATTCCCCTACCTTTCCCTTTGCTATGCCTATTGTGTTATCTTATAGTATGGGGGAAAATGTCATTTTGAATCTTTCAGTAAGACAATCTATCTCTCTAATCTTACTTATCTGGTCGAATCTAGCATAACAAGCTGGTGTTTTTAATATGTGCCTAACATCTTCAGTAAAGCTATCCGATTTAAATTTGTGTAATAGATTTAATCTTTACTTTAAATTCTTGCCGCTTGTTCTTTTATCAATATGGATGCTCACACGCTTACCATAAAAATTTGTATTAAATATTCTGCTTAACATTGACAAATTCTCTTCATCTCATATATTTAGCATCGTTGCTGTGGAATTAGGTAGGTAGGATAATGAATCTACCATACCAATTTGTCGTCATCGTCCTTACTTAAGCATATGATTTCAGATGTCAGCGGAATGAGTATACGTTCACTTTGCCGTGTGTTCTTCACCTTCTTAAGCCGTTGAATTCTCTTGGCTCGTGGTTTGTTCACCAATCCGCGAAACTGGTGACGTCTTCAACTTTCTGGGATCGAAGAACCTTCGTTCTCATCGAGGTCGGGAGTCGGAGTTGGCGCTAGATGACTAAGGTGTACGGAAAACTCGGTTTCATGTTGCACTGCTGGCTCCTCTTCCCTCCTCTTACCCCTCGTCCATTTGGTAGTTCTCTTCTTTCTTCCCACTCCTCCCACCTTAGCCAACCCGCGCGATGCCCCGCCAACAACTCAGTGCTCTCTTCCAACTCTCCACTTACTCAGGCGCACGCACCTTCTCGGCCTTTGCTCCGGTTACATCCGGCCCCAATGCGCTGCGTTGCATCATTCGTTTACTACCGCCTGGCGTGTGTATTCTGAGCATCCAGTTCTAGAAGAAATGACGACAGCACTTAGTGAATGAACTGGAAGTGGAATCCAAAAAACGTCATCTCAATGAGGACTTAGTTAGCGAGTTCTGGATCTTTACATTTGTGGCCTTGTTCCTAAATATTTTCCGATATCTCCGTAATTTTTAACGGCCTAGTTACTATTAGGCCCGCATAATAGCAAGATTACCAGAGAGAAAGAAATTCAACCTCCTTGATCGGGATTCGAACCCGGATCTTCCGATTTCATGCTGAGTACTTAACTAGTCAGGTGATCTTTTGTAATGTATTCTGTGGATCTGAGTTTGAGTCTCGGCCAAGGTTTTTTCTGTGAAAATATTACTGTTGTGTATATCAGTTGGTTACTCCGTTAAGGTTTTACGTCGCTAGTTTGTAATCTTTAATTGTTTTTTTAATACAGATGAATGTACAGTGAAAGGGTACAAAAATGGTGCGGTCCTTCACGTTCGAAACTCATCTATTCCCTGACTAACTCGGACGTCTCTTAGGTTTTCAAAAGAGTCTATGAATTTAATAGTCACAATACACATGCTTCCAAAAACTGTTTTAGCCAAAAATGTGTTAAGTTTGAAGCATGATCAGTGTATGCTATGGATGGATGAGAGCTTGAAAGTAGAACAAGAGCCATTGTCTGCGAAATCGTTCATGTATTTGCGAAGTTTCCCATGAAATTCATTCTTCAGATGACGAAAATGCTCGCTGCGCATCTCTCGATGGAATCGACTGCTCAATGACATGCCTTGTGTGTAGCCTTGGCAGAAAGTGAGAGGCTTCTCAAACATTCGCATCACCTGAAGCGCTAACTTACGTGCTACTGAGATGGAGGAATTAAGACAACACTATCTGATGAATGATTGTACATATCTAGATTTTGTATCATGATAAACGTAAAAACTAAAGTTATAGATTACACTGTGCGTATTTTACCTACCTGTATATTTTTTTTCAGACACTGTAAGTTTTTTCATTCGTATTAATATTTTCGTCTCTACCGTTTCATTTTCAACATTATGTATCGAAAAGCTGTATTTTCTCTGAGCAAAACTTAACCTGCTTATACATGCTGGTTTGAACTCAGAGTATTCAAGTATGTCATTGGAGAAAATAGATTTTTTTCTACAAGATCCTTATGTTAGACTTGATCGTATGCGATGAATTTTCGAATGAGATATATTTTGAATGAGAATTATAATGCTTCTTACCTTTTCAACCAGTGCAATAAAATGTGAATGCGTGCACTTCTCTAAGAAATCCAGTATTACCTAAATTTCGCGTCACTATAAGCCACTTGTATATTTCATCACTGGTTGTATATTTAAACCTTGATAGCGGTGTTAATAAACGTGAAAAAATATTCTGTTTACTTAATTGTTAGATTGGCAGTCTGATGTGCCGAAGTGTGGTAACAATGAATGTAGAAAATTCATAGACGCAAATAAGAGAACGAGAAAACAAGAAAACAATGTTATCTATGGAAGTATTGGCTCTAGCTTGGCTGGATGTTATGAGCATAGGAAGAGGTGTAAGAATGAGGCACTCAATCAGTACTGTCATTCCTTTCAAAATTTTCTCCTTTTCAGACTTGCAGTCCAGCGCTTGTGTTATACTCAAAGATATCGTTCATTTCCAAGTGGCCCCTTGGAGGAAGGGGACGTCGACCTCCTCACATCGATGCACCCAAGCTCGCGGCCATTCGCCTTGCGTCTCCCTGCGCGCGCCACCAGGTCGCTGATCCAGCCGATGAGGGCCGGTAAAGAAGCAGAAGGGGCTGTGGAGAGGGAGAGAGCGAGGTGGAGGCGGAGGAGGAGAAGTAGGGGCCATAGAATGTGTGTATGTGAAGCCTATAGGAATTGCATGAGGAATGCAAAAGGGTGCTGCCTTCTCTCTGGCTCCAGATACTGAAGTGAGCATCGAAGTATCTCTCTCTTTCTTTTTCTTCCACACACACACAGTTGCAGTCGGGTGTTGAAGCGTTGAAGTCTCCCGGCGGGAGACATCAACGCTGGGTCCTGCCGCCTTCGTCCAGTCATTAGCCGGAGGACAGAAAGAGGCGAAGAAATGGGAAGTTAGGAGGGGGAGGTGGGATTTCGCTGCGGGAAAAGATAGGAGTGGGGCCTTGCAGCAACACGCGGAGAAAGTGGTTTTCCATCCCCACCTCACGTTTCGTCGGCTGTTCACACACTCCGTTCTCCGTCTCTCTCTAACACCTCCTCATCTCGCCTCCTCTTCCTTTCCTGCTCCTTGCTCTCAATCACCTCCACTCATGCTCCTCTTCGGCTCGCTATTCTTTGTGGGTCAGTAACCGCGGTTGTCTGAGGGAGACTTCGGGCTGTAGAGTGGGAGAGCATAAAGAGGTGAAGAACTCGCGTCGTGTGCAGTACCAGTGATGGCTTCAGTGTTGCTCTCTTGAGGGCATTTGGGTGGCACGCGATCCATTGCTTTTCGTTCCTTTCAGTGAACTTTCTCTCGTGTCTGGATTTATCGTTATGGGAGGAAAGAGTCTTCCATTAATTAAAATATATAACATGTTGAACGTGTATGGATTGCGTAGTAGTTAATTTTACTCCATCTTAGGTCTCGCGTTTGAATTTAAAGTTTCATTTTAATGACTATACACTTCAAATGCTATTTATTAACGTCCTAAGTTTGGTCAGAAAAAGTGCGTTCTTAAGTGTCTACGGCATGTATATACCTATCCTTTCTAAGTACTTTTTCTTTATGTATAATCTGTTTACCTCCTTCAACATATACTGTTGATTGCGGACTGATATTTGTTTGAAAACGATGGTGAAACTGCGGTGAACATTTTACGTGTCTATTACTCACTTTTTTGGCCAATAGGTAATAATGCATTTCAGAAATCAATGTAGTAGTTGCGTCAATACCGCGGCTAGAGGTGACGTATTGGTGCACTATCAATTTGGGAAAGCTCAAAGAACAATAAGATAGTACATTCGGTCATTGTACTTCACAATGCTAAGCCTTTTTTATGCAGTCGTGTAACGAACTTTTGGAAGAAAAATTTTATTACCAGCCCTCTGATGCTCATATTTTGCTATGACCTTCGAATATATTGTATAATTTGTATCATTACCTCTTTGTCAGCTTTAAAGTTGAGGAGGTATTTTTCCGGTCCGTATTGACTGAACATCAATTGAAAGTGTGAAGTCGGTAAGGCAGAAGAAAAATGCCGTTATAAATTTCGATGCACTGCAAAGGAAGGTTGAGATAGAGGCACAAATCACATTTTCATTTGGAAAAATAGAAATCGTTCATTATAGCCTGGAAAGTAAAGGAATGGAAGTGATGTAAAATGCTGGTAGAATGATATGAAATATTGCAGTGATTATAAAATATGGCGGGAAGAGGGAGATTTTTTTGTTGTCTTCTAATTGCCATTCTAGTGTCATTGTAAATATATAAATTGGAGTTATATTTTTTTCCGGTTAAGTTCCTTTTGAACGTTTATCAGGTTATATAGTTTATGATTGACAATTCTGACTCTTCGGCTTTAAAAAACATATAATGTTATTCTTGTAAATGGATTAAATGCACCGTTTCCCATCTATATCTACTGTATCCTGCAGGCCCACTCGATATTGTGTAGAAAGTGGTGAGTTATCACCAAACATTCACTAAAGTTTGCTTAAATTACCTACCTAATGGTAGATTAGCATCAGTATTATACGAAACGGACAACAAATTCAACTTTTCATCCTATATGCAAAATAGTTTTAAATGAAATACTCTGTCAGATGCAAGATCTTTCTCATTCGTCTATACAATGATTTTTTTATTATTCTCATTGAGACATTAGCGGTTTTTGTATGAATTACTTTATGCTTAATGTTCCAGTGTCTGGCAGTATGTTTTCGGAATCCTTATTGTAATCATTTTCGGGACAGTTGCTCATTATCAAAGCAATTAAGGATCGCTAAAATTGTTAAAGAAGACAAAATAAAGAGGCAGTTGGAGTTATTACACATATTCGTGATATGAAGTGAAAATCGGAACTTTTAAAGGTTGCAATCAAGGTCAAAAGAATATTTGTTATGGATATGAATTTTTCAAATCTACCATCTGCTACAAATCATCATCTCAGTGTTTTGCTGCAAAACTCCTTACTTTTATAAGATATGGTAAAATAGATTTCTTAGCGTCAAAATATAACTATACATATAAATAAATTCATCTATATATACGCGATACCCTGCAACCGCGAGGGTGTGTGGCACGGGGTGAAGATCCCCAAACATGCACTTCTGACGTGCAACTAAGCTACTACACCGACACATGCTAGATAATAGGGTCACGTGCAGCTAGATGGCTAGTATCTAAATGTGTATAGTAAGCAGATAGAAGAATTTGCGTCAAATCAATAATAAGAATTGATGGCTTGTGATGATGATGAGCGTCAAAACAATAGGAAGTGAAATCAAACTTTGAAACTTCAAGAAAATGGAAAAACAAGATAGGGCACAAGGTGATCTCTGATAATCAGGTACACTACTGTACCTGAATATGGCATAATAGCTGAAACCGGTAGTACTTAGAGAATAAAATGTGGAAGTGACAAGATTATTATTCCTAATTACGCATTATCTATACGAGTATTCATGTCCCCTAGAACAGTGTTAATCATTCATTGGGACGCGTCCCATTAGTGGGACTTCCAAAATACTGGGTGGAACTTTGTCTGCTAAATACGCCACTCGGAGTATATTCAATATACCTACGTGCCCAAAAAACGTATTTAGCTAATTGTGAGGAAAAAGGCGAAAACTTGAACTTCCCTTTGTATCTTTGGGATTTGATCTTCCGGCGGATGTATTTTGGGGCGCCAGCCTCAAAAGTTTTGGGACTTTTGGCTCGGAAGGTGCAATATTTTAGGCAGGTTTTTAAAGGGTGTTAATGAAACGGGATATTTATGTAAATCAGTGAAAAGTATTTCAGGGCATTCTGTATGCAGGATCTGTCTCCGTCTTGTTGTTAAATTTAGTTAATTACGTATTTAATATCTTAATGATATCATAATAAGACATACGAATTTGTGTAAAAGAGAAATGATTTAGCGCCAGGCATGCTAACGTACTAGTCTCCGATAAATTCTAAATGGTAAACTGCATTAATGCTTGGTGTAGACTGTTCGGGTATTTCACCGGGTCGCACTCTACATTTATTCCGACGTTTCAATGGGCCAGTCGTCCTTCAAGACCTGAAGACGATGGACAATTCGCCCACTGTAACGTCGGCAGAAATGCACTGTGACCCGGTGGAGTGCCCGAAATGCCTTCACCAACACCATGCGCTGGAAAAGCATATGTACTATCTTCTTTGCATCACTTTTTAAGTTCTTCTCTTAACCTTTTGGGCATATGGCTATCATGTGTCTACAAAGCCCATTCACGTTGTTGTCCGAAATGTAATGAAGTTGAAGTAATAACAAACAACGATGTCAGCATTCCCTCCTATAATTTCAAAAACTTTTAATCAATGCCTATTTCAATATGCACACTTTATTTGATGTTTTTACGTATTAAATAATCGCGTGAAATATGCTTTGTTGATGTGATGATGAAATCTTTTTGTGAATGGTTTATTTGGACTCAATTTACTGTTCCTCTTTGACGGGTATTTGGGATTATCTTTTTTAAGCATTATTATTTGGTGATATTTTTGATTAGTTGTTTTGAGTCTAGATGTCAGGCTGGCTGCTAATTAGATGTAACATTTATTTTTCAAAACTGGCCTTCCATATTTCAGTCCAGTCGGCCGATCTTTGGATGTTACATATGCATCTATTGTGCTTTTTGAAACTCAAGCCGTGATTGTGAGGATGCATCATGCTTATAATATGCTAAGAACTGAGGGCGTTGACCTATGCCCGTGTGTTGTGGGAAAGTTGCACGTTTCCTACACACAATTTTGTTTACATTGCGGTTTTTGGTCATGATTAAATAAAAAAACTATTATGCTCATAATGTAGCGATCTCTGGAATTTCATTTCCACCGTTGTGCTTACCACTTGAATTTCTTCTTCCCCAGCTGGATGGCGTGAGGGAGGGTAGGCTCGCCGACGGCAAGGGGTCCGCCACCTTGAGCTGTAAGCGTGGGAACCGTGGTGGCGAAGGATTCATTGACCATGCTACCTTACGGGCCTGTCGCCGAAGGAGGAAATGCCTCGCATGCTAGCTCACGATGGCATAAGCAACTTCACCTACTACAGACTGTGGCAGTCAACCATTGAGAAAACGCATTACCAAGCGAAAGAGAAACTATTGGCTGCAAGATACAAGGATTTAATGTGGGGACATCTTGCAGAGGCTAATTTAAGGTAAGGTTCCATATAACTGCTATTATAATCAACCAATCTCTAGTGCACTTTTTTTACAGTTACTTTCTCACTATTCTGAACTTTGAGTAAATACGTGATTACTGTATTATTTTCCTCCAATGAAGAACGTTTTCTTCGTCCTACGTATGAAATTACTGATTTTTTCTAATCACTATCTTTGTGATGGTGTTTCAATCTTAATTCTTTAACGAATGCTCGTATCTGTTCATTTGCCGCGCCCATGCACCTAGCTCCCATGAGCATGCACCATGCTCAGTCGGATAAATATGCACGGTAGCAAAATTTGATATATATAAATATATAATGGGTTCCATCAATTTTCATACGTTTTAGTGCCAGGGGAATGAGCATGTGCTTCAGTTTCAGAGACCGTGACTTACCTCAGTCGCAGGAAGGCGGCGGCGGTGTTGTGCTTTACTTAAGCAGCGAATTGACATCTAGCGAAATATTTTGGAACTACAAGCACCAGGTGAATCGGTGCGAGACAACGGAAGAAAATGCGAGACGTTGCAAATCGCATTCGAGATTTTGGACGAATTTCACGCGCCACGATACCAGTTTAACTCTGCGTGGTTTATGGCGAAATCATTTCATGAATTACTTCCTTATTAGTATTTCTGAAGCGTTTTGATACTGTCGTTGATAGGTCATCCCCAGCAGGATTAGCATAAATACCCCTCTCTCAATGCCTTACGAAACATTATGTTGGGGGTAGTCATTAATTTCCTTAAATTTATCTTTATATTTTCTTCGATGACTCCAGAAGAAAAAGCAACTTTTCTGTTTCAATCTCGGAGTGGAGGTATATTTTGTCATAATAGTCTTCAGTTTCCTGATTCTAGATTTAGTGGTCAGTATTTAGGAAATGTGTTTTCATATGGAAATATTCTTGTAGGAAGAAATGGTAGTAGATTTCCTTGGAGTTGTATGACTGCCCTGGATTGGTGATCAATTCTCAAAGAGTGAGGGACACCATCATATTGATAGCAAATGTGATACAGCCTAGTCGTTTTATACCGGTAATGTGGTTAAAAAATGCCACTGTACTCGTACTTACATGGGAATTAGAAGTTGATCAATATGTTCTTATTTGTGTACACATATTAGAAAAAGGCGAGATATTTGAGGAAAAGCTAGGCAAAGAGAAAATACTCTATTTTATGATGCCGAGTGAGCAATCATGCCTGGTCACATACTTACCTGAGAAACGGAGTTCAGTTTGCAAGACTATGACCCTATGGTACATGTAAGAAAACGATTTTATTCAGTGATTTGTGCCCAAAAGATTTTTTTTCTCCGAATAATATTTAAACATCTAGATATGGTGTGAGAGGTTGCAGCAGCTATTGCGTGGCAAATATATGTCTGACGCTAGTTTTTCCAAACGAAGAGCCCATTTTGGGATTTGTATTTTTAACTTAGAAAGATTGACATAGTGGCTCATTCAAAGATTTTTATTGCGTTATCTAAGGATAGAAAGATGATTTTTATGCATTTGTTTGCTGTTCATGAAGCCGATTAGGCTTCATCCAGGCCAGCCAGGTACCTTTGAATGAAATTCTTGCTCAACCCGCTTATTATATGTTGTTAACGGCCGGATCGGAGGTTTTTTGTCAATCACATTAACTTCTCATGTATTCCATACCTTCAGTGATCGCTAATATCGGATATGTAAACGTGAGACCATCGCTTTGCTTACGAATTTACGTAGATAAAGATTGAGTTGAAATATAATGAGCACTTTGAAAACATATAAAGCGGTAGGATTCATGCTCTAAGTTATGTACAAAATTATATCCGGTCTAATATCGAATAATATTTATCTAATTATATGAAAGTAAAAATATGGATGCCAGAAATTACGAATTACTAAAGTTCTTTCTCGTAAGAACCTTTTACGGCTCCGAAAATCACCAACTTTCTTTGAAATGTTATCTACTTGAAATAAGTATGATTAGTCATCCTACCTTGGAAATTAAGTGTTATTCCTACGCTTTTTCAGTAAAAATAGCATTCCGTCCATAAGGTTACGCCAAAAGCTTTAAAAGTATTGACTTCACGTAAAAAAGCTAACTAATTTTGCTATTTCTCCAGTCATTGTCATTTATTTCGCATAATTCGCCGTAGAATATATCCTATGGAAGATTTACAAAAGTAATATCTTGTTTTAAATGAGATATGTCCAAAATAATATGTGATAAAGAATGTATCCCATAAATTATAAGTACGTGTGCCTTTAAACCTACTCGTTTGTGACATTTTTTGTGATTTTGTAAACTAAATAATAGCACTTTGAAACTCTGTTTGTGCTTAGCTTCGAAGAGAGCCTTTGCTTCGAATGTAAAACTCACTGTAGGTTGTTGGCCAGCCTGTATTTCTAAATAATCATTTGACAAAACGCACGAACCCTTAAAATGCCTTATTTACTCCTTCCAGTCTGTTAATTCCGGGAGTGGGATGAGATGATGTTATTGGCATTACAGTAATTCTTCATTAATATGCTGGAAGTCGATGGCTTTTGGTGAAATATTTGTTTTATTCTCGTCTTGTCTAGTCTGTTATTTTCATAACATATATTTGTTATTTACGATCAAGGAAAGGAATTTGGAACGTAGGTTTTCGCAGCGGAATCCATCGTCGTCAGAGGCTTTCGGGTGAAGCTGCGTATAACGCGTTGTCAGTAAGCGAGCTTTCGCGGCCGTTGCAGGACGCATCATCAGGCAATGATCCATCAGGCAATATCATTGCCTGATGATGCGTCCTGCAATGGCACGAAAGCTCGCTCACTGACAACGCGTTATACGCAGCTGCACCCGAAGCCTCTGACGACTAAGGAAAGGAATGTTGAGAGTTTTCTAAATTTTATTAATGTGGCTGTGTGGCTAAATAATCATGCATATTCCAACCTTGTGGCTGAATATTCCTTATTTCAGCTAATATTTAGTTTTGTGAAATTTATTTTTCTCATCATTGTACGCTAAAATTTTATGATATATACACGTTGCCTCTTCATGGTTGCTCATAAATGTTTATATGGCTGATGAGGATTACAATTATTTTCCAATTAAAAATTTTACTGTCTATTTTTCTGTTAGTGAGGGCAAGGCGTTTAGTGCAAGGTTTTCAACAGTAAAACACAAACATCTGAGAAATATTTCGTCTTAATTCTTTATCCTATGAATTTTGTTGCTCGTTTGTTCAACTAAATTTTCTCGTATATGATGATGCAAATGTAATTGATGCTATTTTTTCCATTGATTTGTCGAAAACATTTTTATCACCAAATTATCAGCGCAGTGAAAACCATTGATTCAAAAATCCACGTTTAACATTCCTATTCTAGGGAAAATCGGAATGATAAAAATCAAAATAATTTCATGCTAAGTGTACATCGTGATGAAAATATATTATTGTTTTCTTTACGTCCCGTTTTAAAGGTGAGCATTTAATTTTGTTTGTCACTTAAGATATTAAAATAGCTTAAAAATACTGATCTCATGCATATCAAGCAACGGAGATGCAAAGATGCGGTCTGCATCCATAGGTTTGACACGTTATTTGGCAGCATCGGGTGTAATTTTTTTGAGTTGGTTATCAATAAACATATCTACATCTACATTTACGCGACATCCTGAAAGCCACCGCGAGGGTGTGTGGCAGAGGTTGAAGATCACCAAACATGCAATATTGACATGCAACTAGGCCACTAGATGGAAGCATGCTACATAATAAGGTCACATACAGCTAGATGGTAAAATCTAAATAGTAAAAGCGGATGGGTTGTTAATGCATGTATCATGCGCTACAGACTACGCTGCAATATTTCATGGATATATTATTTACCTTCTTGAAATTACGCAATTTCTTTCGGACAAATTTACCCACTTTTTAATTCTAAACGAGGCTTGTTTAGGTTGTTGGTAGTTCAATCTCTTAAACTAAACTTATTTCATGTTTGTTAATCAATGGGAATTTATCGATCTTCCGGCATTGTTTTTCATGGGTGTTAAAGGCAATCGAGACTTTTGTGTGATGTCTAATTTTGCGACTGTGTAATGGAAATTAAGTTTTGAAAATGGAGGAAAGGAGGTGAATTAGTGTTCACTCTAGTGCCTTTGTTAATTGGCATTTTAAATTTTGAGCATCCTCAGAGGCGCCCTCGGAATATTAAATTCTGCGAACAGTAGTATAATGAGTTCATCAGATGCTCTTATTATCAACGATATGTCGCAATATTAATCCTAACCTTAAACCTGAGACATACACGACACCTTGCCTTGGGCGAAAGTGGAACCCGTTAACCTTTGGCCGGTACGTTACTGACGCGAGCATTACGCTGGCGCGAGTTCGTTATCTTTAAATTTCAACAACACCATGACTTTCCAGAGCGCTCCCGTTGATTTTACTACTTTGTAATTTACGTTAACTCGTTACTCTCAATCGTGTTAATAACCTGCTACCTTCTGTGATTATAAAAAAATGGTCTTAATATGTCGTTTATGTAAAAGTTACTGATATTGATAATGGCACTGAAGAATGCATAGTGACATACCCAGTGTCAGTCATTAGCGCTGACACAAGTGCTGCTCATCATTTATCAAATATTAGTTTTTCGTGTTCATCGTCATGAATTTGGGAGTGAAGGTCATTTTTCTTCATAAGGAGGTTTATAAATTCTTGATTTTCGTATTTTTTTCTACCAAGAGTTCACGAATTTAAAGCTGCGATGTTATATGCGGTCATTAGCCTTTTTTGGCTTAAAGATGCTTCTGTATCCTGTTTACTCCCAAGTAAACGTGGTTCAGATGAGTAAATAGTTTCGTGACTAATGACTAGCATACCTTGATGGCAGAAAGTTTCTAGTTGTATCCAGTTTGAGAGTTCGTTCTTGAGGTCGAAACCCTAGGCCAAGATATTTCAACATATTTCAACTCAAGGAGAGAAAAAATCTCAACGGTGTAGTCTGGGACTCCTGGCAGGCATAATGAAGGCGTATTGATGGAAGAGAAAATCGCATATGGATCGGGGTCGTTGAATGATAATTTTCCTCCAGGCCTTTTGGAATGGCAACCAGTTTCCCGTCTCGTAAGCGAAGGATGGTGACAAATGGAATCACTCAGCCTTGCAAATGGAGCGGAATCTACTTCTCGCACTACTTGCTATTCAATCTTTTTGAGGGTCAGGGCATATCTTGCGGTGCTGAAGATCCCCACGTTTCAGACGTATCATATTGACTTCCATTTCTCTGTTCTCTCTTTCTGTAAAAAATGCACTTCTGTAACTTAACCATGCTGCTGCAATACATTCTCTGTACCTTAATTTTAAGTAATATAATAGTTTGATTATACAACAGTTATAGACTATTTCACTGCGGGCATTCATAGTTTCATTTCCATGTGCCACCAAGTTTCTGTGTCTTTGTATGATGATGGTAGTAAGTGCTTTAGTTTTTGCATACTGAGTATGGCAGGTAATCAGTCATGATTACCGACTCAAAGGTTGCCATCATATCCTTATAAATTATAATGATGAGTCTTTTAAATTATTTTATATATACTTTCCTCCCAAACATGGATTGCACCAGACTAACTTTATACTGCCGTATCTTAGCATATGCCTCGTCCATACTGTACAAAAGAATCTAGTGCCAAAATTATAATAAATTTACCTTATTTATCATCATTCGGGGATCGAGTGGAAAATATTTTTATTTAGTTGTAGAAAAACATGATTATCCTACCTATAAATTTTCTGGGTGATAGCAGCAGGTATTTTTCGGAGGAGATAAAAGTAGGTTATTTGGGTTTTAAGGTCCTCCAAAGGCAGAGGTTATATCGCACCTTCACATTAGATCTCTTAGGACGAACATAACATCCTTCAACGAAGGTGGGATTCGAACCCACGACCGGTTGGTAAAGACCTAGCCTGTTTTGCCAGGCCAAGTCGTTACCAACCTGGCTACTGTGGCCGGATTTGGAGTCACTCAAGTTAACTCTCAAATGACAGGTGAATGTCTATTTGGGTATAGGTGAGGTTGTTGAATAATACTGATTTCGAAGTTCATTTCTGGCAACAAAAGAAGTTAAGAAAAAATGATCATATTCCAGGATTAAGCGTTTTATAATCTTGATAATAGCAAAAGTATTCTGGCCTTTCAATTTACGAATTTTTACAATTAGTGATGGTGATGCATAAGTAAAATTTTAATTTATTAGCAGAACTATTCGATTTTACTTTTTGTGTAATTTATTCACCGTTTTTACTATATTATCCTGTATTAATGAATATTGGTAATTTCTGTTATTTCCCATATCTCATATAGTTTAATTATATATTGTATCGGTAAAGTATGCTCATTGTGAAATGGCAAATCTAGGCACAAGTTATTTAAAATGTCCCTGGGGTGCTTAACTGGTTCTATTTGTTTCGTCTATTCACTTGAGTGATTGCCATCGCTTATTTATTGCCTTGATGGTTCGAGTGCTACTAACTGTATTTTTGACCGGCGATTTGGGTAATATGAAGATAGGTACTAAATAAATTGGACAAAAGAGAGAGATATGGACTACATCGTCCTAGCACGTAAAGTGGCGGTACAAAAAATCGAACGAAATATTGATGTAGTTTATCATCCTTCAAATTACTCTCTTTTGAAAATTCATGATAAGTGTGCACATGCAAGCAACATAAATTTAAAGAAATTTTCATTGTTTGTGTTTTCATTGATCTAAATCACCTTTAGCGAAACGATTGGGAACCAAGTAGTAACAAAAAATGTTTACTCTACAGTTACCTCTATGTATCTACTTCATTTAATGATCTTAATCGATCACTTCAAACAGGAGATTGAGTAATTTTGATTATATTCTAGATGACTTAGTATATAACACATGAAGATTAAAATATCCCCAAAGCTGTAATCTTAAGGGGCAGAGGACTAAAAATGGGGAGAGGACTTTACATATATATATATATATATATATATAGATAGATATATAGATATAGAGGAGGGACTTAGTATATAATGTTCATTATTTTCCTAGCTCCCACATCATTTTGCTGTCTGAAGATGGATTGTGGTAGACAATACGTATAAATAGGGATCAGGGCCGTATTTACCATATGGCCTACCCGGCGGCCGCCGCGCGGGGGCCTTGCGAGCGCTGGGGGCCTCGCGAGAGAGAAAATGTGAATATACTGGTATATGTAAGTAACCTGGCGCCTACTAGGAGATTATTAATAGCGATAGATATTTGTACTCATTATATATTGTCTTAATATGCAAGGAAAAGTCTTGGTCAAGCTACCAGGTGGCAAGACTATAACATAGGCATCCCCATTCTAATATCCGCCGGGGGCCTCAAAGGTAATAAATACGTCCCTGATAGGGATATTGATTGGTATGGTTTTTTTCTTTTGGATTTGGAAATTTGGTTTGAATACCAGAAATGTTTTTATGATAAGTTTTTATGCTTGGGATTGTGCAAGTTTTTACGGACCAGAAAGAGGCTTTTGCCCATTTCATGGTGCTGTTAGTCAAATGCACGAAAAAAAAAGAAATTTAATTTTTTTCCACATTGATGTGCATCGAAACTAAGTAAGCTGCTCCAATCGACACTCATGTCTTTCTTTTACTCGTAAATGTCCCTTTAGCTTCTTTCTACCATGGTTTTACTTGAGGTGGATTTCGAATGTACTCCCAATTTTACAAGATGCGACGTTCCCCTCCCACGCTCACCTCATGTTGTTTACCAATTCGAATTCGAAGAACGCCTCATGCCTATGGAGACGCCCTGATATTCATGTGCACCGGACTCTGGGCAGAAGGCATTCAACCGCCGTCGCTAGAATGAGAAACGTCTCCTCCTACGCCGCGAGTGAAACTTTTTGAAATCCATTTCCCCGTCTTCGAAATATTCTTCAGTCCATCATCCATCGGCATTTGCTGCTGAGGTCTGGCCGGGGAGTGAAACCATCTGCTTGCTCTCCCTGTCTTTGCCCACCCTCTTTATCCCGTTGCTGCATCACTACGCAGGGCCCCCTCCTTCACATATATACGCCTCCTCCGCGCCCGTGCTGGAAGCCTCCTTCCCCGGCCATTGCTCCCTCCGCAACCCTCAAGGCCACCCTTTCACGGAGTCGCCTACCTTCGCTCTAAAAGTTTTCCGGTGGACCCACCCCCTCTTCCTCTCTCTCACTCTTCTTTCTCAGGCTTCCTTAGCCCTCCCCAAAGAGCGCCGCCTGCAGGGTCATCCTTGGTAAGACAACCCCGCCGACCGAGAGCCCCCCAGAAGGGAGCCGTTAGTATTTCCCGCGGGGAGAGAAGAGGCACGCATTCTCCTTGACTTTCTCGCCGTGTCGTCGCCCATACTGCTCGCGACTATTTCCGCCGACCCTCGTGGCCGACGAAAGGGAAAGCGTCAGTTTAATCACTTTTCCCGGAGGACAATAAGCCGAGAAGCGGGTCTCCCTCTCTAAACTTTCAGATCGTGGCGGCTCCTCTGCGTGTCTTCCTCCTCCCCGTCAGAGGAAAGTGAACCCCGGTCATCATCCCCGCAGTGAAATGTTTCTTCTCGAAGCATGGCGGAATCTCCCGCTTCCGGACCAGGTCTTGACCGTGGTGGCACTCCTCCTCACCCTCGCCGCGACGTGTGTGGCCTGGAGGAGATCCAAGGGGTGCGGCGAGGAATACACTGCCCTCCCCCTGCCCCCTGGTCCCTGGGGGCTGCCCATCGTGGGATACCTACCGTTTCTGGACCCGAAGGCGCCGCACCGCTCTCTGGCCAAGATGGCACGTAAGGCTGGCGGAGGAGGGATGGCGGGTGTTTGGCTCGGCTCTGTTTACGCAGTAATCGTGAGCGACCCGCAGCTGGTGCGGGAGGCGCTATCCAGGGAGGAGTTTGCGGGTCGCGCTCCGCTGTACCTGACGCACGGCATCATGAAGGGGCACGGTGAGTTTTGTGTCGGCGCTGGTCGCAGGGTTGGAGGGAGCAGAGTGAGAGGGCAGATGGAGGTAGAGAGGGGGGAGGGAGGAATGGGAGGAAGGCGGGGAGAAAGTGAGAGTGAGATTTACGGGTGGTTCAGCGTACTTCAACTTCCGCCACTCGGAGGGAGTCTGAGAAGGAACGGGTTGGGGGGTTTGATTGCTGTAGTTGGAACTTTGAAAGGGAAAAAATTCGAAGTTACCCTGGGATACCGTTAAAGACGTCGCTTATTTGAAATTGAGCTATGATTCAGATTCACTCTTGCAAAGAAATAGAATATTTTCTGCCATTTTACCTCATGTCGTTACTCCGGATCTTGAAACTTTCCGAGACAGTTTTAAAAGAGCAAAGCATTTAGTAAACATTCTAATTTAAAGTATTCGACCTTTCAATCCTTATTTAATTTTACTAGCCTTTCTTATTTGACGATACCGTCATTAATTTAAACAACACCATGCGATTGTTACTGAAGAATGACTTTAACTTTGGATGTAGTCTACAAACATTATTTTCTCGAAAGCGTAATTTAAAATTATCAATATAACTACCTTTAACATTATAAGTGGAAATTTTGGTAAAATTATATGTATTTGACTTCATTGAACTTATCTATTTCCATTAGGTCGTTGATATTTACCTGTAGGTACTAAATTGTCGGGTGGTATGAAAGCAAGTTGCTGTTCTGGTAAAAGTTGTTGGTAGAGGTTGTAGCTGCTATCATGCATTCTGTTAAATGGCGTAAGTTATATTCGGTACAAAATTAAGGAAAAAATGTTGCCAATTCTTTTTAAATATCTGGTATGAGTCATATTTCGTACATGAGAGAAGTGCGTATTCTTGTTACCTCACGGAGTTATTCTTTTTTTCGTTATTGCAATTGCAGTCTTGACTCAACACAATTCCTTTCTCATTTCAACTCCCATCTTTGTCTGTCAACCAATTCCGTAGGGTACAGGTGAAATAGCTGCGGTAAAATGGAAAACCATGACCTGACCATGAAAATGACTAGGCTATCGCTAACAATTACGTCTCTCCATTCGTTATGGCGCTATTGGTTTCTTACAGGTATTTATAATAAGGTGTTTGTTCGTCTAGCCACAACTGTTAATTTTACAAGGGACCATAAACGTTGACCAATACAAGTTTTCTTGAAGTGTATGAAGTGAAAAATTTGATTCGGAATTAAAATTGGCTTTACTCAGAATATCCTGTTAGATCCTTTGAACTATGTATACAAGTTGTTTCTGAGAATTAATATCGGCCCAATACATCCCGAATATATTTGCATATACACCAGTGTAGTGTTCGATATTTTTTAAAATTGTCGGTGTGGTTTAAATTATGCTGCATTCTTTGATGTATTCGTTATTTTTTTATTCTCACTCTACAATCCCGAATTTAATTTTTCATGATTTAATTTTTTTGTCAAATTTACCTTCAGCTACTATCTCAATGGTTGAATGGTTACTAGTACTGAGAAACCTATATATAAATTTAAAAGTCAAGTAGGGCCGGCAAGTTTAGTTTTCCCCTCTATGCTCTCGGAGACGGGGGATGATTAAGGCCACGAGGACATAAAAGACCATATACTTTTCGAAAAAACGTGCGCGGCAGCACTAGGTGGAAAGTGTGCGCAAATGAGCAACTTTACTTGAGCATGAAAATTTCATCTCTGCTACACTTTGCTATTCGCTGCATTGTTACACTATCAAAAACGTTAGTGGTAGCACTAGGTGGAAAGTGTACATAAATGATTAATTTTATTGAAGCAGGAGATATTATGCGTTACACGTTGCGAAACGGGCGTAAGAATTGAAATAAAATTTGTAAGAGAGAGAGGAAAATGTAATATATTTCCCTTAATCCCTTAACTTTCGTATAATTTAGATATATGTGTAAAAAAATTCATCAACCTCGTGGACGGTGGCGCCAATGCGCACGACTTCGGCTGCTCTGTGACATTACATGTCTAGCAGTCCGGCAACATCTAGCTCCTTTAAAGCCTCTAGAATTTCCACAGAGAAAGAGGACGCATTGGTAGCGCAACTGGTAGAGCACCTGGCCGGAAATCAGGGGTCCGGTTTCGAGTCCCGGTCAAGGCGAATAATTTTTTCTCTGTGGAATATCTTGCATTCGTGCATTTCAGCGTGTAACTCCGTTAAAGTTTTCGCGGCTAGCTCGCGAGCTATTAATTTGTTAAAAAAATTCACTCCATGAAAAATGTATCCGGTACCGGTGTCAAGAAAATGCCACCAATTATATTGGTAAATTGGCCTCCATGATAAACCGAAATACCCCGGTAAAGATAACGGATATACCTGTACGTACATACATGTATACATGTCCCATTCCTAGTGTAGAAGAAAGTTTTGCTATCGAGAATCTGGCTTCTTGAGATCAATAGAATGTGAGTTTTGAGTATCAGAGATCACATTTTGAAAAGATTTCTCTGCTTTGCGCGGTTTTGTATGTTTTGGACCATCTTTCGTTGACGTGATAGTTCAAAAAGTGTTGATTTGAGGCGCAAGGAATTTCATATTCACCGACTTTCAAATTCTTGGTTTTATCGGAAAGGTTTTATTGACAGGGAAGGCAACTTCCACATTTCCATATGCGAGGTTGCTTTTTGCATCTTCGCATAGCTCGGTCATTCACATTTCCCTTGCTTTTCACTCTTTACAGTTCATTTCATTCCTAATTATTTCGTATCAAAGTTGGATATTCAGTTTCCATATTTTTGTATTTTTCTTTTTTCAATGGTATAGTATAGAAAAGATTATAAATACTAATCCTTTTTATGCATGATATGTAGCGCATGTTTGGTGGGAATTCACCCCGTGATTCACACTTTTACTGTGGCTTGCAAGGTATAATGTTGATATAGATATATTTTCTTCTCTCTTCTATCTATTCTAAGACTTCTGCTTTAATTCATGGATTCTTGCAACTTTTTCACTCCCCAGATCTTCTTTTGCGGCTTCCTATAGCCCGATGTTGAAGTTCTCCCATCACTTTTCCACTTTTTTCACAGTCAGATGCTCTTCTATCTTGTTTTCCACTTTCTTCTGAAAGTCCAGCCGTTTTGAGTCTTCTTGGGCTTCTCGACTTGCCAAATATTCTTCATTGGTTTCTTCAATTTCTAGAGCTTTAAGTGGCATTTCATCAACAAGTTGTTGTCACCGTCGATATCTGCATGCGTGCAGTTTTTCACCGGGTTCCTGAACCTCTACTTCACCAAAATGTAGTCAATTTGAAATCTTCTGTCTACGATCATTTTCCAGATAGGCATATCTTCTCCATTGGTGGTTTTTAAACAATGAGCTGGCCGCCACCAACTTGTGTTGTGTGCAGAATTATATTGTCTTTCCCTCTCTCCTTTCGATTACCCAAGCCAAATTTCCCAGTTATTCTTCCCTCTTGACCTTCGCTTACGACAGTGTTCCAATCACCTAAAAGAATTAAAATTTCTTCACCTGCTTTATTATTTTCATGGTATCCTCATAGACGTCTTCCACTTCTTCATTTTCATAGTCAGACGTTGGCATGTAAACTTGCACCACAATGGTAGGCTTGGTCTCAATCTTCACCATTTTAATTCTTTCATTGTACTGCAGTAAATTCTTCGCACGCAGTCCGGCACTCTTCCTGTGCTTTATGCCTACTCCAGCGTTACCATTCAGTGATGCGGTGTGAATAATACTGTAATTTCCATTCCAAAATATTCTTCTCTGGGCCATGTCATTTAATTGATTCCTAGTACATCGAGGGCCATTCTCGAGTGTATTTCCACCTCAAGGTACTCCAATCTTCCGCAGGTCTGAAGTGATCTCTCTTTCCACATTCTTACCCTAAAATGTCCATCACAAATTCGGCAATGTACTCTCTCGGGTAGTCTCCGAGCCGAGATCCGAATTGGAGACTATTTTACCTTCAGAATATTTTACTCGAGTGTTCCATCACGTCTTGATAAAAGGAAAAGGATGGAGTAGCTGCGACTCCTCGGGCTAATAACTTGGTGGTTTTTCCTTGCCTTCTACATCGCAGTTAAAGTAAATGGTACCACGCCTGTAGAGAGATGAGTGTCTCTGTAGCGACCACTGTGGTTTCAAACTTCACTCATAAGTAGAAGAGCTGTTTCGCTCTTCTCCGAGTGATGGGAAGCATAATTGTTGGCCGCCTTTCGTCGCCAAGTATGGTAAGGTTTCTCTACCATTTGAAGGTCAATTTTACCCAAAGATAAACACATACCACCTCGTAGTGCCGTCGCTTTTTTCCGCAGCTGGTTAATGGACGAGTAAACTCGACTTTATCGCAGCAAACCTCTATATCTTGAGGCCAACTTACCATTCGCAACCTGGTTGTCGCACTGGTTGGCTTTAAGCTCAACATATTGAGAAAAACCATAAGTACCGAATGTGATTCAAAGTCTCGTCTCGCGATAGCTCTAATGTTATCATATTGCATGGACCTGTACCCTCGCTTATAATGATGCGTAACAATTTCTCTTCTCCAGAGATTCTTTAAAGAAATGTATACCGCTGTATTAAAGTTTTAATTAAAATAATGTGTTTAACACGAAGGTTGGTTTTTGATAGGTGAGGGTAGAACTCACCCAGTTCTAAGCCATTGGCATGTGAAGTTCACACATTGAGGATAGGGAGGCTTTTCCTTTTCCTGGGTCACCTGCGATTTCCAAGAAGTTTTGACTCTCGGCAAACGAATCGCGAGGAATTTAGGTTGGGATGTTCAGAAAGGATTTTGCCCGGTATTTGAACCGGGGGCCCTCCGGTCGGTATCTCAGTGCTCTGCCCATTAGGCCAAGACGACCAATTACGACGTCATTTGAAATTTTTGATTGAGGAAGTCAAGATTGAACGTCTATATTTTCAGAATTTTTGGATATTTGGAAATTGAAAATGAGTTGTGAATAAAGAATAAGTCTTTAATCGAAATAGGCCTTCCTTTCGTCAAATGATTAACAATAGTTCAATATTTGTCGTTGTTCACAAATTACCGTGCCATCTCACTGTCAATACTTTTTACGCTCCACACACTATGTTTTTAAGGACAGGAGAAAATAGAGATTTTGTTTCAAATCTGGACTATATCATTATGAATTTTTACAAATTTTATCGGGCTATCCTTGTGTGGATATTTACGTATAGCCAATAATAATTACATAAATTCATACTACAAATCATACAGTTTATTTAACGAATAAGACGAATAACTAAAGTAAACGTAAAAGTGGACATTTAATATATTAAATATTAAATAATATTCTGTTAACGATTAACCATCCCAACTTTTTAAATTTAGTAATTTGACACCCGAATGTCTCTATCCTCGCAGCCTTTAATTGAACCTTTAGTGAATGTTCTATCATAGTTACGTTTTTAGGTAATGGATGATATTTCCTAGCCTAAATGATTACATCCTCTTGAAAAGTTCCAATACAATCATCATGAATCACTCTTGCATTCTCGTCAAACATTGCTCCACTACGCCTTACACCATATTCCATTCTTGACAGCCCTTGGAGCTGTCTCTCTCGGTCTGTAGCACGAAGCCAACTAAAACGGTAAACGTTCATCTGGACTAGGAAACTTAGGAAAATATTTATGCAAATGCACATTCGTGGGAGAGAAAGGGATAACTGTCGAGAAAGACGGCGGAGTTGGTGAGCTCGGATCCCTAGCTATCGCACGAAAGTGGAAAATTTAGTGGGAGCGTAGGGTTGACGAAGAGATAAGAGATAGTGGGGGTGAGATGGGAGGAATAGGAGTTGGCTGTGCGGTCTTGAGGCGGAGGAGACTGGGAAGGGAGTTTGAGGTGGAAGAGAGTGACATTATTGATGTTGGCAGCAGCTTACCGACCGTTGGCCCCATCCGCGCGTCCTTGAGACGGCGGGGGAATGGGGAAAGAGGCAGGATGAGGGGAAGGGATGTTGTGTCGTAGGTGGTTGGAGGCTGGGGAGGGGATGAGAATATGTATATACGCCTGTACATACTATGTTCATGTATATATTTAGAAAGGGGCGGGTGGAAGCATCTCTGAGGCGTAGGACTGGATGGCGATGTGGATTAAAAGAGTTGAACTGTTGAAGGAAGAGTGGGAGGAACTGCAGGGACAGACAAGATAGATGTCGGTTGTTGGAGTAAGGACGAAGTTTTCGTACTTATGAACACTCTTTTAATACGTGAAAAGAGATTAAAGTATTTCCTTCAATTGGCACATAGAAAGCCTTTAACTTAACACCTTAGCGCACTATCGAAAGTTTTTTTTTACTCATTGCCTTTCAGCATGGAATGCAGTTTTTTACGTTCATATATTACTCACTGATATATTTTTACATAAGTATATATTTATTAAAAACAGGCCCGAAGATGTAATTGTCTGCGAACTTTACTTCTGTTTCCTTTTCAACGTAAACTATATTTGGTTTCCGTTTAAAGGAACTACGTTCTGTCATATAAAAAATTCAGAAATAACAACCACATCACTCATCAATGCACCTTTCCACTGTCACGCACCCTTGTGATGGTTTACAGCAGGTTGTTTAGGTGTCGTTCACACTTGAAGTTATTGTGAAAAAAATGCTAATCAGGGCCAGATTATGCACAAAGTAATTCCTAGCAAATTGCTCACGCTCAAGATGTGTAGCAATATGGCGAGTAAAATTGTAAGACATGACTGTGAGAGACCAGATAAATATTTGGGACGAGTTCAGGTCAATTATGTGGGACTAAATTCTGTTCACGCAGTGAAATAAAACTACTCTGGGATAAAAAAGTTTGATGGGAAATGATTTCTGGTAGAGAATGAGGAAAATTGACGAGAAGAATAGATATTTTGTGACTACTCGTTATAGATTTATTGTATCTAATATTGCATATGAGTGTTTGAGCATAGACATTTTCACGAGACAAACGATGTGTAAAGAAGCGTTAATCCATTTTCGTGTGAATCGTAAATCGTAAGTACGTCATTTTTGTATCATTGCAAAAAATAGAAGCCCCTAGCGGAAAAAATACACTTTCGGAAATGACTGACGCAAAGGTGCGGTACGATGAGGAGGGATAGCGTTCATTCTGGGTGGTCATTGTTATGGAGGTACCTGGCCGAGGAGGAAAGAGAATAGGGAAGCGGTGATGGAACAAAGCAATACTTTGTTTTACCCAAGAATCATGTTATGATTTTAACGGGAACTTTTAGATTTGACGCTCAAATGAAGTTAATGTAGCTTTTCAGCATATCTTGCCTTGTTTAAACGCGTACTTTGTAGAATTACGAATATGAAAGTAGAGTGTTTATGTGATTGACAGAAAAAATCATTTCAATTTCTTCGTTCCCTCGAAGAGGTGGTGGCCCTACGTGGGGGAACTAATGGACAGCATGAAATAGGTATTACTTTTATACAAGACCTAGTTTATTGGGTAAACGGGAATAAATCTCAAATTCTGTCATTTCATCGTTATAGCTGCTGGAAAAGAGCTATGCATCTTATAATTTGTACTTTGGGGTCTTAATGCCTAGATTTTGTGCCATAGGTAAGACCTATTAGAGTTCTATATCGTGGTTCCAATATCTATTAAACCTGCAAAATCCTAAAAGGAAGAAAAAGTGGAATTAGCTGGCGTTGACGATTTGCTCTTAATCTGATGTGTAACAATGTTTTGATGACATTAATTCGGAAGAGAAGGAACCATAAACGTTTTGACGTCAAACTGAAGCCCTATTGACGTCGAATACAAGCTGTGGGTGAAATTTCTTGGCCCTATTCTTTTCTCTCCCACCATTGATCTTGTTTCATATGCTCTTGATACCAGAATTAAAAGAAAAAAATGCCATTAAGATTGCGAATACGTTAAATTACATTTTAATTGAGATATCTCTCGTTGGAAAAGTCAAGCTATCAAAGTCAAGAAATCAACCTATAAATTCATCACGCTCCGTTTGACTTCGTATTAGCCGGATATGTCTCGATGCCACCTTTAGCTTTTGGCATTCACATATGCTAAACCGCGTCCCGACGCCCTCACCTTTGCAACCGCCCCCTCAAAATTCACTTCCTCGGCATGTAAACCTCCCGCCCACATGCACTCCACTCCCATTCTTGATGCTTCTCCTCCTCGAGACTATTATTACCTCCTCCTCTGCGTCCGGACAATGCGAAGTTCCTTATTTGCCCGTCAGCCGCTAGCCGATGTCTTTTCTTTTACTCCTAGTTTTCCACACACGCAACCAGATACTTGGACGCTGACCATCGCAGTAAGCTTTCAACTAATTTCAGGCGTATATGAATTATTTGAGTAGGCTTATTAAAGCTAATTTTGAATGAAATAAACTCATTCTGTAAGGGCTGTTTAAAAAATTATACCAATGATATTCAGTAATATTGTTTAGATAGTTATTAGCGGTATTTTTCATCATTTTTCTTAGTTTCGCGTAGCCTCTTTGGAGTTTCAAACATTATCTATCCTCTACGTCGCACCATCTTGGATCCTTATTCCCACTCTTATTGGGTACATATTTGCTGACAGATGGACGCGCAATTTGGAGGAACCCTTTATATGCACTCTTTGTATCACTTTTTGCTAAAGTTCTCGAATCATTCTAAAGAAACAGGTAGGTCATGTCTAAAATAGTCGTATGTATAAAAAATGAAAATATTTTTCTAACTTTCATATTATTTTCACTACCCACAGAAATTTTTACGTTTACTTCATTGTGATCACTAATTCTATCAAAATTTTCAACTGTAATAACTCTCAAGGGATGTTTGTGGTAAGTAAATCATAAACGTTGTCCCCTGTCTATTAAGCAAGGTTACTAGTTGATTCAATGCGTTTGATGCTAACAGGTTCAGCAGTGACTAACAGATTTCTTTGTCCCTACCCCCAGGCTTATGACTATATGTCTTCCAATCTATGAATTGTGTATTGAAATATCCACCTACAAAAATCTGAAGTTCGTTGTTATGGGGCTTAATGGACCTCATCTATTTCTGGTGTTCTAATAATGAGTCGGCATCGGATTGGGGTGTTCTATAGTATGCACAAGCATGTTTTAATTTTGATTTAGCGCATTAAATGGCACACCAGACACTCTCTATTTTACTATCGGGAATCAACTCTTTTTTTGCTGAACATTGTGCTCTTAACCGCGATAAATACTCCCCTTCACGGTCTTTCCTCTATACCCTAAAATTTACGGGGAAATTCCACTATCTGTAATGTTGGCTGTTAATCAACTTTCCGTTCATATATTTCTATCATAGTTAGCGTTCTCTATTAGGTGATGAAATTTGGGTATATTGTCCCTTAAACTACGACAGTTAACTGTCACTACAGAAAAATCGTCTATTTTACTAAGGCTGAACATTGTATTTGTAGGGTTATGTTTTCTAAATTATTGGGACAGTTGCTGTTCGGAGGGTCGTGGGTCTCTTTTTGCTTAATATCTTAATATGTGTTCCTTTTTCTGTGATTTATTCTGTGTTTTCTGGTAATTTCTTGATTTTTTGTTACCCCGCTAAATGGTTCATTACTAACGGCCTACTATTTGATATACACATTACCCTACTCTCTATCACAACAAATATCTACAGTGCTCGAATATCCTATTACTTTTAATCCCATGAGACACGAGACAGGGATGTCTAATTGGAAGGATACATATACGTATATGTCTAACGAATGATGGCTGACATTTATCCGAATATTTCGTGTCCATTGAAATAATAAAATCAAAGAACTTTAATTCTCAGTTAACCTCAGTTTTTCCCATTTTTTCTTATGTGCTGGACTATTGAACTCGTTGGCAATCTTCCGAATTCAAAATTTAATCGAGTGGAGAAAGGGATTTCCTGGTACCTTACTCTTTTTTCGGCAGATGGCCTCAGTGCCATAAATATTCTCTCTTGCTAAGTGATTTTTACTCACGGACCAGTCTGTTTTCCTTGTGGGTCAGTTGACATCGGGGCGCGATGGCACGGTTTGTGTAAGACTGGTAAGCTTTACCTTCTAATGCTGCCGTAATATGAAATACTGAAATTTAAGATTGATCTTGGTCAGTATTAGAGAGATATAATGTTGAGAAATACTGAAATATTTCAGAATCTTCTTATGCAAAATCGGCAGGGATAGCGTGTAAGAAGTTAAATGCAATATTCAGATTATTCTGAATATAAATATTGCCCAAAAGGGTTTTAAAAAGTTTTGATTAATCTAGGTGACTGTTCATTGGAAGAATTCGCCTGAATTCCATAAACTCTTTCCATATAACCTTATATGTCAAGGAATATCCTTGACTGCGGATTATTCTAAGTTACCGAAGGAGGCCATGTCTGTCACCAAGTAGTGAGTTCAGTGGTCGGCCTTAGCATAAAATTTATATCAAGCAAGGTTTTTTACCTGGTTCCATTGTATACCGCAGATTATACGAAGTTGTCATCATGTCTCTTCTAAGAGGCTTTTTCTTCGCGGATAATTTCGTGGCCAGCGCTACTATTTACCTGATAACCCTATTTCTCTACCCGTACACTCCCTAGATAAGCGATATTCTATGTTTTTATCATCAACGCTGATGCTTATTGAAACAATTTACTCTGGGAATGATAGTACAGCTTTAATCCACATTTTTGAAGCTGTAAATTTCACGCAATAATTATTACCTGCACCTCTAAAGCAATTATTATTGCCTGCACTTCTTTTGTTCATGGAAAATAATGCTTCATCGTATTTCACGGATTATTTCCTCTAGCTGATCGTATACTATATCATACTTAGGTGATGCCTGCACTAATGATAATCCTCCACAATAATATTCGGTATTTCATCTGTTCTGTTTATTACCGTAATTCCTAATATTCCATTCATAACTAGAGATTACTCCCATTGGACCTCGTCCCCTCCACTATAAACCCATTCGATTGTCTCCATTAGTCACCACTATTCTTTCATTTTACCTCAGACATATCTGTCTAGCCCTCCATTTCTTTTTCATTCCTTTAATTTTCTTGCTTCCCGGCAATGAGCATAGTCTGGCATTCCGGGTGTCTTTTTTTCTTGCTTTTTCTTTCCCTGCTGTGCAAAGAATTCTAATGTTGACTACCGCGGAGGTCTTTTCTCCCACTTGCTAGGCCCGTTACTCGACCCGGTAAGCTAGGACTAGGTTCATAGTAATCAGGACTCATTTGCATTATTATGTAGTATCCATCGTCGTCATTGATCATCAATTCTCAGATTGGGTTGTCGCAGCTCTCCACTTAGTTTTTCTATCCGCCAATCTCTTCATATTTACGTATTTCTTCTCTCTTACATCCTTCATCACTTGTTCCATATATCTAACGCGAGGCCTTCCTTTTCCATTCTTCCCATCCACTTGTCCTTCCACAATTGTCTTCACCAGACCATCGTGTCTTAAGATATGGCCGTTTAGGTTGTCCCGTCTTCTTCTTAGAGTTTTCAGCAGACTTCTCTTTTCTCCGACTCTTCTTGTGTGTTATGTATTATCCACGGGAAAAATTTCTGAGGGTGTTTCCATTGCCTTCCTCAGGAGTGCTTTTAATATGAAAGCATCACTTGGTAGGTCACTGCCCTGGAATCAAAAGCTTTTTTATTGGTGCCTATGCAATGAAAAGGCGGGCGTAGACTACCTTTCGCCTCACTCCTGTTTTTCGACTTATATATCTCGGTTCACCATACCACTTGTAAGTTACGTCTAGTGCAGCAACTCGCAAGTGCATCCCGTCATATCAAAGTTACTTCATGAAGAGGGCAGTAGAGGTGTTGTATTTAGCGGCATGTTTGGAAGAAATACTGGATATAGGGCAAAAGAACCATGCATAGTTGAGTGGACAATAGTTTATGGAAGAGATGCTCTAGTATGACGTAAATGACGTAGACTATGGATGTACCTTTTGTTATTCTGGTGTGTTATATCCAAGCCGGTATAGGAATCAATAATTTGACGGAGACAGCTTTTTCATCTTGGTTTTTAGGTGAACTATTTACTAAGATTTTATCGCAGGTTCTTAATAATATATCTACTTAATTCAACTTAATAATCTAATTATTCAACTTAATATTATATCCAAGACAAGCACATACGTTTTTCTGTCAAGTAAATTCGTATGTATTTGTGGCTATACACTGTCTTCAATATCTTCAACTTTTAATGTTAAATCTGATTGATTTCAACTTACTGAAAGAGTTCGTGTGGAGGAATTCCTTCTTAGGTGGATTATGAATGGGGAAGGGTAATTGGTCTTCCAGTTCCAATGTCAAGGGTACCTTTTATATGTTTATTTTGTACAAGGAATATCAGAGCGGAAGGGGTGGATAACGCTTGGTAACATAGCGTGGAGAGAACTCAGGGGGAAGGAATGTTGAGTAAAATAAAGATATATTTGTAAGTTATTTTTTACTTTCATAACGTGTTTGATAGAATAGTCTGAGGGTAGCTGAAGAAAGCCCTAAGCGGGGGAGACTTGTTGGGGAGAGGAGATTCATTTGTAACCTGTGCGTACCTTTACTCAAGTTGATGCGAATATGGATGACTGGTGGAGAATCTGGGTGGTCGGCTATCTAGATGTTACCCCGCCAACGGCCATAAGGGCGTGTGCCAGGGGGTGGTAGGTCATCATCTGTGAAATGACATTTTACTGAAAGGAGGTAGGAAAGAAAACTTGTGAAAATCATTCGTAATTGTTTTAAAACTTTGGATTTTGTTCACTTTTTATCTGAGTATTATGCGTAGGGAAAATGGATTCTTATATCTCTGGAACTCACATACACTTAATATCTTAATTGGTTGCTTCCCTCTGTCCAGTTAATATGGCGCGGGAGTAGAAATAGCTGCTATGTAGGGTGCAGTTAGACAGGGTTTTCCGTTGTCGCCAGTACTGTTTAAAATACATGCGGAAGATTGTGGAAAAATTGCTGGAGGAGATTGACATAGGCAATTGAGAGGAGTGCTATTTAAAGCGGCTAGATTTACCGAAGTTCCACTGTTTACAAGCGAGTCTGACTAACAATTGTAATCATCATTAGACGCTTAGTAATCCAGTGCGAGAGATTCGGAATTATCATTATTACATAAAATTGTAAAAAGAACGATTAATTAATGAGTTTATCGAGGAAAATGAATGCGAAGCTATTTAGGTTAGGGATTATTGGCTAAAAGAAAAAAAAAGTTTACTACTTGGTGGCATTTTGGACAAAGATGGAGAGCTAATAATGTTAAGAGAAGGATTGCTATTTTTAAGCATGCATTTTCCAACTACCAACAGAAGTGACGTATTGGCGTGATTATATACAATTGTGATTGATAAGCTTGATATGATAACGAGACCTGTACTCGTTGATAAAAATATAATGAAAGCTTTAGAAGTGTTGGTTAGGATGTAAATGGAAAAAATCAGAGACAGAAAGGAGGACAAGTAGCAAAGTGCTGAGCATGGTTGGGATATTTTAAAAAGCTTGCCGTAACCGGTAGAAAACTTCAAATAGCCATGATAATTGGCCTGGAGTCACATCTTGTAGGTAATAGAGAAAGGGTGTGCAGAGAATTATTTTGCTGTGGACGCCATTGGATTTTATGTATTGCTTCATTATCTGTTTTCGAGACTAAACATAAGCATAAACTGGACTAAACATTGTCGTCCCCGGTGGCGGCGTGTCCTCGCCTGCTAACCTTAGGGTCGCGGGTTCGAGTCCCGCCTGAGAGGGTTTTTTCACCCCTCAGGCACATGGCTGTGTGTGCTCGTCTGTTGTTACATTGTTAATACCCCGATGTAAAGACCACATGTGCTGTTTTCGGTGGTAGTGGAAAATAAATAAATAAACCGAGTAGTATATGTCTTCAAATGATTGACTACTGCAGTTTCTATGGTCCATAATTTGTCCATACTATATGCAAACCTTTTCCAATACCAGGAAAACAAAATAACCCAGGGCGCCTCTTATTTCATTTTGACGCAATGAAAATTATATTAAAGCAGCAAATACTCCTCCACTTATCGCCCAAGAACATACTGTAACAGTCAGGGATTTTCTAAAGTAGGCCGTGTGCGGTACTGTTAAAAGTGTTTTTAACGTCATTAAAGGTTTCAGCACACGCAGATGCCTTAAACTTAACAATTCTTAATTGCTTATCTTTTATTGGCTTTCATCTTCAATTGTCGGCCAACAAGTTTTATTTGCATTTCTGCCTCTTGCTTAATTGATATGATAATTTCGTATCCGCCCTAAAGCTTTTTTTTTTGGTCCCTCAACCTCTTGGTTTCTTTCCTATCTATTGGTTATCTATCTCAAATTACGGCGTTAAACCTCTCCCCTTCGCCTAGCCTCACGGTTACATTCTTATGAGTACTTGTTTGTAGCGATTTCATTCCAGGTTTTTATATCCTATTTCAAAATTTTCCTCGAAAATATTGGCTCTGTATAGATATCACTCGTTTTATTTCCTTACTATTCCTCATAATCTGCAGTGCAAGGCATATCAACCGTCCTAGATTTTCTCCCTAAAGAGGTCTCACGAGATTCACGCAGGAAGAGATTTCGAGGTTACAGCAACTGCCATGGCGCCAAAAATGCTCGCTTCCTGTAGGCATTCTTTTATTTTCCGCACATTTTCTTCGAGGTATTTGGGACGTCGTCCTTGCAATGCCACGAGGAGATTCTTCCCCCCCGTACCGCTTCTCTTCCTCGCCGCGGTCGTCCTCCCCCTTCCCCAGGCCAGTCTCCCTCCCCTCCAGCCAACCCTTTACCCATCCATCTTTACGAGCCTCCTCTCTTCCTATCTCTTCGCACAGACCACCTTAAGGCGGTTTCAGTCTTTTCGCAAATTCTCAAGGATTCGGGTCATCTGCGAGTTCATGGCTGATTTTTTTATCCACTGCTCGCATTCTCAGTTCTCCAGTCTCTCACCCATTCGGTAACCAGTCGCTCGTCTTTTTCCGTCTTTCCTTCCGATCGATGATTTAGTGTCTGTTAAGGATTCTCTGTTTGTAACGCGTAATATATGTTGGGCCTTCATCATATAACCCCCATATGTCGTGCGGCGGCGGAAAAGCTGGAGAGTTTAATTGCTCTTGAAGGAAGCAGGTCTTATCGATGACTTTTCTTATAATAATTCATACAGGATAATTTATCATCATCATCAGCATCATTTTTAGATGTAGCTAATCGTAAACTGGGTTTCATAAAAAAAGTACCTACTGAATAAGTGTGACGATCATGTACGGCAAATAAACTACTTTTCCCTTGTTTGACCTCATTTGGAATACGCTACCAGTATATGGGATCCATTTGAATTAGACCTAAAAAATGAGCTCGAAAGATCAGCAAGATTTGTAAAGGGATGGTACGATAGCTATATTAGCGTAACCAGTCTATTAAATGAATTAAATGGGAATCATTGTCATATCGCAGGTTGCAATTTAGACTTAATCTCTTAAATAAATTCCAAGGTAATATTTTTAGTGATGACGTTAAAAATATTTTGAGAAACCCAACTTACTATGGTAGACTGGACCGTAATAAAAAAATAGAGAAATTGATTGCCAAACTGACAGATTCTAATTATCCTTTTTTCCTTGTGCAATTAGGGATATAAATCGTGGTACATATATATCCAATATGAGTGTATCGATGGATAGCATGGTAGTTGCATGTTGGTATGAGGACTTTAAGCTAATCCAACTAACTGCATGATATTGCATGCTTGCTTTGCTATTTTTCTCTTTTTTAAAAATTGAGGTTTAGAATAGTATAATATTATTACTAATCCTTTTTTATGCATGATATATAATGCATGTTTGGTGTGAATTCACCCCCTGCCACACACCTTTATGGTGGCTTGCAGGGTATTATGTAGATGTAGATGACATTAAGCCTGTGGGTGATTGGACGTTGCATTCGCTTGATTCAGCTATTTGTTAAACTTTTCATCTACATCTACAAAATATCCTGTAAGCAGCTGCAAGGAGATGTGGCAGGGGATGTACCAAGACCCGGCATACAATTTGATTCAAAGGCAATTAAACTTATATTTACTATCATCCCTGTTGGAAATTTCCCTACAAGATTTCCCTAGAACGTAGGGAAAAGCAAGGGAAAATTTGAAATTTCCCTAGAAAAAATGTGTTTTCTAGGGAAATCTCCCATAGTCTAGGGAAATTTTTTCCCTAGAACTTTTTTCCTTAGAAAATTTAAGCTTTGGGAAATTATTTCCCTAGAAAAAAACGCTGCTCTAGGGAAATTTTTTCCCTAGAACTTTTTTCCTTAGAAAATTTAGGCTTTGGGAAATTATTTCCCTAGAAAATACGCTGCTCTAGGGAAAATCTTCAGGCTTAGGGAAAACGTTATTAAGGAGAAATTTCCCATATTATTTGAATGATTCCCTTTCACTTTATCAATTTAGTGATTACATTTCACCATTTCTATGTTGTGTATACATTTATCACAGAGTTAGCAGTCACAAATCACAATTAATAACATTTGTAACCAAACAAATATATGCTAACCCGCATCGTGCAGTGCTTGAAGCCAAGCGAATCAGCAGTATCAACAGTGATAATTTCGGAAGAACACCTTTTTATTCGAGGTTGGGAACATTTTCGGTAAGTTAATGAAGACATTTCTTATAATCATGAGCATTCCATAATTTTATGTTAATCATTGAAATTGGCAAATTCGGTCATTAAAAATTCTATCTTTGTTTATTACATTGTTGTCAACAGAATTGAAATGGCAACGGAGACTGCGTTTTCGCACGCATGGGTTCAGTATTGTGTAATTATGATCATAATTAGTTCAATTTTATAACCATAATCCTTGACCTCCTCTATATTTTCAGGTGCATTCATAAATGAATTAAAGAAGAGAATAAGATTTCATCCAGCAGAAGGCAAAAGAATAAACGTGTATGCTAATGAAAAATGTAAACATGCTGCTAAAAAAGGAATAAACATTGGTAACATTGATTTCTTTTCAATCATTCATTGTGATATATGCCCTCCATTCCACGGATTTTTATCAAGTCTTCCCTATATTTATGCTTATGTTTTATGTTTTTTGGATAATCATGTACATTATTGTTTATTGAGTGGAATATTTACGTAAGGAAAACTTTCCACGGTACCTAATTGCTAGGGAAATATTTTCCCTAGAAATATTTTCTAGGGAAAATGGGGGTTCAATTTTCTAGGGAAATATTTTCAAGGGAAATATTTTCTAGGGAAAATTATTCCCTAGAAATATTTTCTAGGGAAAAAGGGGGTTCAATTTTCTAGGGAAAACCTTACACTTTTCTAGGGAAAATTGTAGGGAAAATTTGTAGGGAAATTTCCATCAGGGATGTAGACATGCAAAAATGCTAGTCAGCGCATGTGTTAAATGCAACAACACAGAGAGATACAATTTTACTAATTTCTTTTACTATTTTCTAAATTACTCTTCACGTTGCTCTTCACGTTAGCAATCTGCCATATGCAACTTATCGAACAAAAAATCGCCTAAAACGTGAAAGTAAAAACTTTTTGTGAAAGAAAATCTGATTTAAAAAAGGTATTGGGCAACGTTTTCCATTTCAAATTAATATTCACGATAATCTGCGGCATTGAGTTAATATTTTTAGGATAACCTCGGGAATATAACTTGTCAGTTCTTGTTATTCCTGAATATATCAATGATATGACTTCCAAAATGACCAGGAACATTAGGTTTTTCGCTGACAATGACGCCATCTACTGAAAACTCCTGGAAAAATGGCTCTTTTTTTGTCCTCAGAAATATTTTCTGTTGGGTCAGGATTGGGGGAGGAATTAAATCTAAAAAGTGTGTGCTTAAGCAAAACAAGCTCTGGCAAAAACATTGCATCAACTTCAAATTTGACTGAAGGCGTTGACTGTGGTGTAAGTGCGTCTGTGAGGTTAAATAGGTGGATAGAAATATTTTTTCTCTCCTATAGGACGTGTTCACGAGAAAATTGATTCTATAGAATTTCGTTCCGTATTGATCCTTTGCATGACACGGTCCTTCGTAGCCACAGTCTCTTCTCCCAGCCATAGCCTTGCTAGTTAAAGCTCCACTGAATTTGGTCGTTTCTCCCAATAGAGGGAGTTAGAGAACTTGGGGAAAATCAAAGATCTCCTCTCTTTCTCATATGAGGACCTTTAGTTTACGCTTTGACCAAAGTTGGGGTTTATTTTTCTGCATTTAAATATTCCCTTTGAGCCGCCGCAAGAGCGAGAGGAAGTGGTGATAGGCATAGGCGTTTTTCTGCATTTTAACTCCTGTTTCGGAAAAAATTGTCGTTAGCTTTCTCAGCATCTTTTGCACGATTTCTCCTTGTAGGTATTGGTATTTGAATCATTAAAAAAAGAGAAGCGATTGAACTGTAAATAATACTCCGTATGTCGTAAAACATCTTAGAAAATAGAATTTCAACGTGTTCTCGGTTATTTGTCAATAATATTTAATGATAATTGGTTCAACGACCATAATTCAAACTGCAAGTATGAAGGACCATTTTGTTTCAAAGTTACTATGATATGCTGTGGTTATTGTAAGGAATAGAGTTACCTCTTGTTTTCCGGTGAACCGTCGCTCTTCTCCTTTTCCCGCTTTATTGACGGTTTTTTGTAATTGGTTGCAGGACGGCAAACGATGTTGGCATTGAATGAATTGTTAATGAAAGAAAGAAAGTATTTTTTATCACTGCGTTAAAAATTATGATATAAAACTTCCATTCGATCATCACTTACAATTATTTTGCATGAAAAAAATAAGCTTTATACGGAAAGCATAGTATTTTTTAGGTACCAGGATGAAGTGCACAGTAACTTATTCATAGTTTTTAGTACGTGAAACGGAGGTAAAGAAGGTGGGGTGGACTCGCCCCAAGTAATTAAATATCAGTTTTATCATAAGCTTTTTTTATTTGAGAGTAATTATATGTCTGATCGCCACCAACAATTTATGATATAAGACCATGAAACGAAAAATTTATATTTTTTATAGATGCTAGATAATTTTTTAGATTTTTTATAGATTATTTTGCCTGCAAAAAGGATACTCTGCTCCCAGGGACTAGGAAGTAGGCCTTGCTGTTTGAGATGTTTGTTCTCTCTGAGAGAAAATTTTCATGAAATCATGTAAATAATACGCCAATTGTGAAAAAATCTTGCGACTCTGTCGCTACACATTCATTGTATATTACGTTGGAGTAGGATGAGTTAAAATTTAATTCTCTTTCATCAAGTTTCGGATAGTACTCTATGGAGTTAAGGTACTATAAATGTTAGTACGTTGAACCTTAGGAAAAAAGCTGGCATTCTCATTAAAGCACATGCGCAGTGTTGTGAACAAAAGGAAGTAGTTAGTGGATATGCAAGCAGTGTTAACCTGATAATGGCCCGGTAAGCAGACTTGGGCTTCACCAAAAAGGAAAGAACATTTACTTTGAAGATTTTTCACAAATGAAGTTGAATGAAGGTATGCTATGCTTTGCATAACGTGGAAGGAAAGGCATCGTAGCGAAGTGGTAGGTATTCAAGAGATTCCACGCAATTTAGGCAGGAGAATCAGTGAGAGCAACTCATTACTAGAGTTTATACTCACAATACCTGTCATTACCCTGTGCCTTCTTCGCTCCCAATTGCAGTCAAGTGGCGTATTTGCACTGAAGTTGACGACCCTGAAATACTCTGAGGTCTTAAGGGGACATCAGGGGTGTTTGGAGAAGGTTCAATGATTGCTCACAGGAACTACCGCGTTGAAAGAGAGAGGGAGGTAGAGGAAATGGGGCGGAGTCGAAGTATTCATTCAGGCATAGAGAATCCAAGATGATGGAGACAACCCACCGCATTTTAAGTACATGCATTACGTTCCTTCTCCATCCTGTACGCTAAATAAATGATTCGTTAGGCAAAGGAAGAGCTGAACATAGAAATAAAATGGGAAGATAACTAATAAAATCGGTCAGAGCTCCGAATGACTAAGTATTAGTTAACCAGTTTGCTAAGAAATTGAAGCCGTAAACACACTCTTTGCAGACTCGTTGCAAGAGATGTAGGAAGAAGGTTGATTATAAAAAAAGGAATTTGGGAGATTCCAGTGAAATAAAAATACATGGGGAACATAAAGGTATGGGGGTGCATAGGAACAAGTGGAACGATACAGTTCGGCAGCATCTTTGACGAGGGTGGGCGAAGCACTAAGCCATTAGGCTTAGAGTCGTCTTAGCGAGAGAGGCGTTACCAACAGTAGTGAACTTATGACCGGAAATTTCAGCCAAGATATCAAGGTGAGGGGAGAGAGATGAAGCATTTAAGTGACTTTTAAAAGATGACTATGGAGAGGATATATAAAATGCGATGCTCTGAAAGGAAAATATGCAGTAGATTAAGTTCTTGAAATAGTCGGGGATGAACCAGGGATGACAGGGGTTATTGATTTCATTCGTAGCGATTAGAACGTAGAGACGGTGCCATGTAGCCTTAGCAATTGCTGTACTTAAAAATATAAGTCTACTCTACCATGAATACCTTCAAATGCTATTGATCTCTTGCACGTGGTGGAATTAACCTCGAACTCAACCTTCGATCTACCCTATCTCTCTCCATCTTTCCCTCGGCCAGATATTCGATCGTAGCATTAAATCACAACTTCAGTGAAAGATAGAAAAATATTGTTTACCGTTTATTTGTGTGGGGTTCTCATCCTTTCAATGCTCGATTATTCTGTTTCCAGTCGCATGAGGAAAAAAGAAAAGAATAGTGAGAAAAAACGAACGCTCCCTCTAGCGAACTAACGCTCAATTCATTCTCTCACTCACCGCCCGGCTTGTCCAAACCTTTCCACCTACTTCCACAGGCTCTCCCCATCTCCTTCACCGTCAACATATCGCATACTATCTCCTTATATTGCGTCCTTCACCCCTCACTTTATTCTTTCACCTTCTACCCCTTCTTGTCCTTCTCGTTCCCCTCCCACACTCTGCGTTTCCCCACCCTACAACCCCTCTCGCCCCAATCCCACACCCAGGCCGCATTGCTGCTCTTAGCCTTGAGGGAGAGGCCCCCGCTAGCCATTCACCAAGGCTATCGCGGTTCAACACCCGCTGCAGGCACGTAGCCTCCGCGCCATTGAAACTAAGCGTAGGGAGATGTGGTGAATCCTCTTCAGTTCTACTTCCTCTGGCACCCCACGTCACCCTTTTCTCTCGACTCTTAACGTATGCTTTTCGTTTACATGACAAAAATTGACTCTTATTTTAAATGCTTGTAGTTTCAATGTGTCGAGGTCGGACCCCTTACGGACTTGTACTTTGACATCCAGATCAGGACAATAGATATACAAACTCTTGTCATCATAAGCTCTTTTCTAGTAAGAGACTGATTTCTTTTCATGGCCCCCTAATGAGAAATCCGGAGTTAAATATCAGAGTGTTTCTTAGTCTCTTAGTTAAATAGTCATCGGTTGACGATACTGAGATTGGTTTCCCGCAGCCCTCCACTCGATTTTTCTATCGGCCAACCTCTTCATATTGAAGTAATTGTTTTCTATTACATCCTTCACAACTTGTTCCATATATCACATACTAGGCCGGCCTATGCCATTCTTCCCGCTCACTTCTCGCTCAACGTTTGTCGTCATCGGGCTAACGTATCTTAAGATATTGCCGATAAGTTGGCCCGTCAGCTTTTCCAGCAGACATTTTTTTCTCTTTCTCATCTTAAGGCTTTTAGGCTTCTCACTTGGTCGATCCATTTTATCTTCATCATTCATCGATAACGAAACATAACAAATGCTTCCAGCCTTGACACCTCTGCTTCTGTTATCTTCAATAGTTCGCTACCGTAGAGTAGCATGATCCAGATGTATGTTCCAATGAATTTTTTTCTCAGTTCCATGCTTGTATTTGCTGCTGCAAGCAGAATCTTCTTTTTGCAAACTGCCTTTTTCGCCTGGGCAACTCTATTTAAATTTCCTTTTTGCTTCAGCCATCGCTGGTTACTCGGCTTCCCAGGTAACGGTACTTTTCCACCTCCTCAAGTTTTTTTTTCGTAGTTTAACATTGGTCCGGTATTCTTTTCTCGTACTGCATACAATACCTTAGTTTTATTTTTATTCATCAACAGGTGATATATGGCCATTGACTTTTCCATATTTCCTAGTGTCTCTTTAAATGTCCTGTTTCTGCCATAACTGCTGTATCCTCGGTGAATACCAGCATTCAACCACCTGGTTTTTATATGTATAAGCTGCTCCACGATCATTGTATGATACTGCAATTTCTTTCAGAATTCTCAGCATCAAGTTCCAATCCACGTTATTGAATACCTTTTCCAAATCTACAAACGCAACACACGTCGGTTGATTCTTTTCCATTTTCTTCTCTATAAGTCGCCTGAGATCCAAAATCGCTTCTCTTGTGCGTTGTATTTTCTTGACCCAATTTGGTCCTCATCCAGGAACTCCTCAGCTTTTCTTTCTATTATTCTGTAGATCATTCTTATCAATATCCTCGAAGCATGTATCGTCAGGCTTATGGTCTTATGGCAAAAATGTTTGCATTTATCTTCTCTCTTCATTTGGCAATATGGGTGATAACGTTTTTCTCAAAGTCAGGGGGTATCTCTCCTGTAATGCACACGTAGAAGATGGCTGTGTTATGTTGGGTGAATATCTTCTCTCCCGCAGTTCGGTAGGAATATTATCTATTCCAGAAGCCATATTTATCCGCAGGTCCCTTACAGCGGCGTTGAATTCCGATCTTACGATCGAGGCTCCCAAATCATCCTCATCGACTTCATTTTCCTCTCCGATCACTTTTGCATTAAGTTTGCTACCATTGTATAACTGTTCCAAGTATTCCTTCAATCTCTTCACTTTATCCTCATATTCAATTAATAGTTCTCCATTCTTGCCCATAATGGTATTGCAACTTGCAATACCATTGATGTGATTCCTCGCCATCCTGTAGGCAACTTCCACATTTCCATGTGCAAGGTTGCTTTGTACACGTTCGCGTAGATCCGTCGTCCACATTTCCATGCTTTTCTCGCTTTATGGTTCATCTCAATCCTAATTATTTCGTAGCAAAGTTGCCATTCTTCAGTGTTCATATTTATATATTTTCCTTTTTTTAAATGGTAAAATTTGGAACAGGTTATAATTACAAATCCTTTTTACGAATGATGTGTAATGCAAGTTTGTTGTGAATCCACCCAATGCTACAAACCTTTATGGTGCTTGGAGGGTATTATGTAAATATAGATGCATTTTCTTCTCTCTTCAATCTATTCTTAGACTTCTGCTCTAATCCATGGCTTATTCCTGGCACCTTTTTCACTCCCCAGATCTTGTTTTTCGGCTTCCTGTAGCACATTGTCGATGTTTCCCATCCCTTTTTCACTGATTTCACAGTCAGGTGACGACAGTTTTGAGGCTCCTTTGGTTTCTCAACCTGCCGTACGTTCTTTATTCATTTCTTCAATTTCTTGAATTTTAAGCGGGATTTCATCAACACTAACAATAAGTCGTGGTCACCGTTTATATCTGTACCTGTGTAGCTTTTGCAGTTTTTCGCCAGGTTCCTTAACCTCTATTTCACTAAAATGTAGTCTATTTAAAATCTTCGTCTGTCTCCGGGCACTTTCCACGTAGGTATATCTTCTCCGTTGGTGGTTTTTAAACAATGAGTTTGCCACCACCAACTTGTGTTGCGTGCAGAATTATATTGTCTTTCTCCTCTCTCATTTCGATTACTCAAGCCAAATATTCTAGTTATTCTTCCCTCTTGACCTTCGCCGACGACAGCGTTCCATTCACCTAAAAGAATTAAATTTTCTTCTCCTCTTACCTGCCTTAGTGCTTCCGTGATATTCTTATAGACGTCTTACACTTCATCATCGTAGTCAGAAGTAAGCATGCGAAATTCCACCACAATGGTATCTGTAGGCTTGATCTCAATCTTCACCATTATAATTTTTAAGTGTAACAATCACTAAAGATTTATCGTGGGGAAGACTCATCCGGGAAATATGCGGCCGAGCGAAGAGAAAGCTAGGATTTATAAAAAGAGTACTTGGGAAATGTGATGAAAAGACAAAAGAGCTATGTTACTTTTCACTAATTTCACCTTGAAAATGCAGCCAGTGTATGGGATCCGAATGAATTAGGTAGACAGTGTGCAGCGTAGAGCAGCTAGGTTGGTTAAAAAGTGTTACAATAGGTTAAGTGGTATTTCAGAATTAATACAAGAATTAGGGTGGGAATCATTATCAGAGCGCAGATTAAATCTATTAGAGAAATTTAAATCGGATAGCTTTACTGAAGATGTTAGGCACATATTAAAAACACCAGCGTATTACACTAGATTCGATCAGGTAAACAAGATTAGAGAGTGAAATCCGTAGATTCTGGCGATATTGCGTGGTATTCGAACATATCAGAAAGAAGACAAAATTTGCAATTTACCACATAAAAACTTTATTCCGACCCGGGTTTCGTTGGCACACGATGTTGCAGTGCCAACGAAACCCGGGTCGGAATAAAGTTTTTATGTGGTAAATTGCAAATTTTGTCTTCTTTCTGAAGATTAGAGAGATAGAATGTCGTACTGATAGATTCAAAATGGCATTTTTCCCCCGTACTATAAGAGAACAGAATAGGCAGCATAGCGAAGGGATAGGTAGGGGAAATATTTTGGAGTAGTCTGTAGTGCATGATACATGTATTAATCCCTTAAATATTATAGATACTAACAATCTAGTTGCATGAGACCCTATAGTTGCTTGTTTGTATGTCGTTCGTATTGTATTCACGATTAAAAAAAATAACGATTAAAATTAATCATTAAAAATATGGATAACTATTTAATTTAATCGTTACTTTTTAAATTAGTTAATTTTCAACTTTTAATCGCTAAAATTATTCATTAACTGATACAAAACTAACTTCAGTTAATTTTTTTCGTTAATTTTTGGTGAATGTCAAAATGTCGGAATTTGAGTGCAAAGGTTGCCCAACAGACAAATGGGAAAATAAAACGGTATCTAAGAATACAAGGGTATTTGTGCAAGAATGCAATGAATAGGCCCAGACTAATGCATCCAAACAAAAGCGGGGCTGAAGGGCGTAACCGCTAAAGTTTAGGAACGCACCCTCGGAAGAGAAAACACGAAACCACGCGAAGACGATGTCCTGGAAGGCTCGTATGCCTTACTCGGTGATATAGTTGACGCCGAGAAAGAAAGGTCGTCTAAAAACCTATGACTGATAAGGAGGGAGAAGGGTTCATTCATACTAACGTATCTGTTACAATGCGCAAGTCTACGTATGCCTCACTCGGCGACATTGCGTCGTCAATGCATCAGCCCCCAGTGCTTCGCGAGAAAAGGTGCGCAGGCACAGCCTCAGCATTTACTCTAACTATATAAATAAGCCGTTTCCATTGCAATTTTACGATTGTGAAGGGATAATTCACATCGCAATGTGGGGATCGATATCAAAAACTAACCTTAAAGCACTTTCTACTGCTCAGAACAATCTATTGCGGCAAATTACAGACGCACCATGGTTCTTCTGAAAGTCTTTCACTCACGAAAACTTAAAAATCCCAGAATTTGAGCTCCACCTCAGAAAAATCGCCGAATACTTTCAGCAAACACCAGGAAACCTGACCAACAACACTCTGGACACTAAATGGAATTACAACGAAAATCCCCAATTAAAACATTTTTAAACAAATGGATACGGATGGAAGAAACCACATTCACAATTTTCAGTGTTCGCGTTGTTTGCCAAAACAAAAAGCCATCAAGGCCTCTATTATCACAGCATCCAATTCGCCAAAGTAACTGAAAAAGTAATTTTTAACGTAAAAGATACTTTTTTAACTTTAACTTAAATCAGTTACTTTTTCATAAAAGTAACTTTTATCTTTAACTAGTTACTTTTTACAGAGATTAACTTTTACTGTAATCAGGTAATTTTTTTGGTAACTTTCCCAACTATGACGACCAGACTCCAGACTCTAGACTTTAGTTAGTAGACCTGTAACACCTTTCCGAATTTTCGATCTCTCAGGTCGTGATTCTTTGTTGCTTGTAGTATATTTTCTGGTAGATATTTGTCGATTTATTAGGGATGAGAAGGGTTTTTTTGTTTAAGGTTGGAAGTAGGAGAATTTAGGTAGTAAATTGGTGCTTATTTTTAGGTAGAAAGGTTATTTTATTTGGGGAAGGATGACTACTGTGTTTGATGCGAGGAAAGGGGGATAATTTTGGTAGGACTTATTTTTAGGAAGGAGTATTGTGAAGGGATTTTAATCAGGGGAAGGGAGAAGGAGCATTTTTGAATTGGGTGAGCCTCTGCCGCAGACGGGGTGTGGAGTGGTGGGTAAGAATGGTAAAGGAGCTGAGAGACGGTTTGGAGTTGCTGGGTTATTCGGATCTTGGAGCAGTTGAGTCGTTTCTTCTTATGACGACCACTGTGGTCTCAACCTTCACTCATGAGTAGAAGAGCTGTTGCGCTCTTCTCCGAGTGATGGGAAGCATACATGTTGGCCGCCTTCCGTCGCCAAGTATTGCAAGGAATCTATCATTTAAAGGCCAGCCTTACCCAAAGATAAACCAATAACACCTCGCAGTGCCGTCGCTTTTTTCTGAAGCTGGTTAATCGACGAGTAAACTTCTTTTTCGCAGGAAACCTCTATATCTTGAGGTCGACCTATCATGCGCAACATGGTGAACGAACTTGGCGGCTTTATCCTTAGCCCCTAGGATTGCTAAATTAGAGGTCTGAATGAAGCCTTTTAGGTTTATCCCTAGGAAGCATCTTTTTCTTTGCACGTTGGATTCGTCTGCGTTAGATATAAGATAATAGATGAGAACTGGAGAGTGGGAACGTGGGAACTCCTTGTCTGGAGCATAGTTAATCCGCATTTTATGCATTTCATTGTAGTACTTCAATTCATTGACCAAATTTATATCTTATATATAAAGTGGGTTGTATGTATGTAAATATGTTAATATGTTCCCCTGAAACTCGAGAACCAAAGATAGCACTGGTTTGAAAATTTAAGGTTTATTAAATGTCATCCTCGGGCAGACAAGTTGCTACTTGTAACTAATGGTCCTCTGTTCGACACCAGTCGGGTCAAAAGAGTCCCCATAAGAAATACATGTAAAGGGCTTTCTTACAGCATGCAGCCATTTTTTCATCTGAAAATTTTAATTAGAAATACCTATTGCACAAACTTGAAGAGACACACCAGCCGAAACATAATTAAAATTAATATTTTTATTATTATTGTCGAATTCTGATTTAGATCAAAATTACTAGTGCTTCAGTAAAATATGACGATTTTTGGCTAACTTTTTTCATTTTGTACAGCCCTCTCTCCTTGACGGCTAAAGGTATTTTCGCATTATAAAATAGAATGTAGGCGTGTTTAATGGCATGCAATCCCATACGAGCCAAAGCGTTCCCATACGATTTTAACGGTGTTTTTGTTTGAGCAATTATTTCATTTGTAAATTTTAGTAAGAAATATTTATTGCACAAACTTGAGAGGCACACTAGCGGGAAGATATTTCAAATAACGATTCTCACTTTTATCGTCAAAAACTGATTTTGGTTAAAATTACTGGAACTTTGGAGACTTATGCGGAACTTTCTGAAATTTCACTGGTAAGTTGAATTCCAGACATCTTTTTTACTATACGAGTATATATGAATGATTGTTTGGGAGTTTAGGTCCTTTTTTTTAAAATGAAAAATATTTAACTTTTGGCCGACGTTTCGGAAAATGTATTTTTTCCTTCTTCAGGGCTTAAGGTGTATTTGTTTTTACAGATTTAACAAATAACAAATTCACCGTGTAGAACTTAAGCCCTGAAGAAGGAAAAAATACATTTTCCGAAATGTCGGCCAAAAGTTAAATATTTTTCATTTTCAAAAAAAAGGACCTAAACTCCCGAAAAATCATCCATATATGAAATTTTACTGTTTAAACAGGCATTTTCTATGGTAACCGAAGGCTCTCTTTGTAAATAAGTTTGATTAGGTTCGTCACCTGAGATGTTCGTTTGTGCTTCTATACTTACAAGTATGTTCTACTTATATTCCTTTGAATTATTTGTGCTGATTTATAGCTGCTACTGTTCGTCTGTGTACCTCAATTTGATTCTTCACTGCTGCTATTAGTCTGTATTGTGAGTATTTATTTATTTTCCTCTTCTCGTTTAATCCCAGATAACATAAAACCGGTACAAATGCGTAGATTTCTTCTTTTTCCCGCTGAAATTTGAAAATTACATCTACTTTGAACATAATTTCAGCCATATCGTGTCAGAAAGGCGTCATGGGACGATTGGTCCCATGACGACAAAGATGTTAAGCGAATGAAACTTAGACGCCAGAATAAAAATAAAGCGACGGTACGGGAAAATTATACTTTGTCATTATCATGGGTCAACAATCCTAGGATTGGTTTGACTCAGCCCTCCACTCGATTCTTCTATCGGCCAACCTCTTCATATTAACGTAGTTCCTCTCTTTCACGTCATTTACGACCTGTTCTATAACTCTCATCCGAGACCTGCCTTTTCCATTCTTCCCATTCACTTCTCCTTCGACGATTGTCTTCATTAGGCCATCGTGTCTTAAGATATGGCCGATTAGGTTGTCCTGTCTTCTTTTTATAGTTTTCAGGAGCCGTCTCTTTTCTCCCACTCGTCTTAGGAATTCTTCATTTCTCGCTTTGTCGATCCATATTATCTTCATCATTCTTCGGTAGCGCCATATTTCGAATGCTTCCATCCTTTTCTTCTCCGCGACTGTCATCATCCATGCCTCACTACCGTAAAGAAGCACGCTCCAGATATACGTTATGATGAATTGCTTCCTCAATTCCAAGTTTGTATTTCCAGCTGTAAGTAGATTCTTCTTGTGGTAGAATGCCCTCTCTGCCTGGGCAATGCTACTAACTATTTCTGTCTTGCTTCGTCCATCGTTGGTTACTCTGCTTCCCAGGCAACAGAACTCTTTCACTTTTTCCATTTTCAGTTTTCCTAGTATAACGGTGGTTTTGGATTATACTTCATAAGATAAATTAATTCATGATGTTAGGAGTAAGATTCTCTCATGTAAAATCACAACTTCTCTATAATTTCCTACTTTCATCCCTCTCGTTGAGAATCAACGGGCACCTTCCCCTAATATTTTATGTAAATGGTTTATTTTTCTCTCGCTGTGTAACAAATTCTCTTAAATTTCAAAGTTTTGTGATAGGTTGGATGGGTAACTTACATCTCGTCTACTAATTATATTCTTACTTTTCCACCCCTTTCTTAATGATTCAGCTCTACCACTTGAGTTCTTTTGCCATGTTCTGAAGAACTCGCGAAATTAAATTTTGGCTGTAGTTAGCGTTGTCATAGTAGTTAGAACAATGGCTATAAATTCATGATAATAGTTAGAAAAATGGCTAACATTTCACCTGGCTTTCAACCCTTGAATTCGAACCGTTATTCTCAGGATGAGGAGTCAGTTCTTTAATCGCAACTCGAGGATTATCTCCTCAAGGTCTCACTTTATAAAAAAAAACCTACTGAACGCGGAATTCGTAACGTTTGACTAAGAAATTTCAGCTGCGTAAGATGGTTTGGAATATTACTAAGCAGTGAATGAGGGTGACGTTATGAAAGAATATTATCCACCATTTCCTACTCACTCAACGAGTCTCTCGTTTCTGCTTTGTTTCGTCTTTGCATGACTATACAGCAGTTTAACTCGCAGAAGATCTCCTAATTCATTGACGCTATAATGTATGGAAGCAACGATGGAATTTACGTTGAGTCGCATTTAAACAAATAAAAAATTATCAAATTGAAGTACACCAGAAATACTGCCATCAATGGTCGATTTCTTTGAACACGCTGGGATATGTCAGTTTCGTGTTTATGATATGACCGTCCTGATTCCTCCAGGAATTTTCATAATGCCTTTGACTTTTTTTGAAGCACATGAAAGAATGAGAATTTTAAGTTTAATTGGAAAAGAAAATTCACTTTGTACATTCCAAACTAAAGTTTTATTTACTTTCACCATGGTGTCGACACTTTTATGTCATTATAACCTTGATAATGGCATGAAAGTGTCGAGACCATGGTCGAAGTAAATAAAACTTTAGTGTGGAATGTACGAATTGAATTTTCTTTTCCAGTCTCGTGGTTTCCACAAACTGAAGCCTTAAACGTTGAACCGTGATCAATTTTAATCTAATTCAGACAAAATGCTATCATTACAAATATTCGAACATTGGCTTTAAACATTTTCTATCCCTGAGCTTGTATATATCCCCAATAGGGTAATTCCCTTCACCAAAGAAAATAGAATTCATTAAATGTGATTTGTGTCCCACCGTAAATGTAGTCAATATACGTAAATAATTGCATTTAGAAATCCCAGTTTTATAGAAAATTAAATATATGTATATTTAGTTCATTTGAAAAATCTCAGAAATGGCGGCAGTCTTGTTGCTGACGTAACAGGTACATATTTCACGTTGCGAGGCTTAGGGAATATTCTCCTCCTGAACTCGCCATTGTATTTGAGAGTCCTTAAGCTCTAGTAAACATGCATTATTAATAATAGCCTATGAAAATTACCAAACCTCGGAACGTCTCCTCCGTTAACAATGGTATTAATAGCAGTTTTCTAGGATCTTACGCTACCTGCTCGTGAAGCCCTTGCTACTGAGAAGCAAGGTGTTCACTTGACACGACTATGGGCCAAGTCACAGCATGCTTGGTAAAATGGTTAAATAACTGAAGAACTTTTAAATAAATAAACTGAATAATAATTTTAAATATACAAATAAAATAAACCCTGATAAATTAACTGAATAAATGTTCCTCAGATACTTGTCAATAAGCTTTCACGGAATGCATTGCCTGCTAATTAGCGTACGCCGTAGGAACTCGAAGTTTTAAGGAAATATTGAAGGCGTTTGGGTCTTGAAATTAATGAGAAACCCAGTATTAAAGTGTTGTGCAGTGCAAAATTGCGAGCTGGCATTTTTACTACCTACCGCGAGTTTTAAATTGGAAGTAGTCATGAAATTGTTTAAACGTATTATTAAAACCGGTTGTAAAGAAAAATTGATAAAAAATCCCCATTAATTATGCATGCTGGTATGATTACTGGGAAATAGGGTCAAAAAACTCAGCGTATTCAGTCCCAACGGCATGAACGCCTATTTGATTCACAATTGTTGTATATATTACCCGAAGGAATGTTTCATAATCTTCTTGTTAATATGTGAAGAAAAATGCCAGTTTAAACTTACCTCTTCATTCGGGTAGATTATCGGTGAACTACTTTTGTTCGAATAGGTAGAACATAGCATGCATACCCGTAGTCGAAATCGCCTTCATCTCCCTTTAACCGGATCAGTCTATTTTTATCCAACCTCGGAATCTGAGAAAGTAGTTTGACAACTACTTGACCGTGAGGTCTTGGTTTCGAATCCCAAAGGCAATGAAGGTAAGAACCGTAATTTAGCCTCGACATACGACACGAAATGCGTACCCAGTTTACGTAGAAGTATTTCATTCATTGTCAATGTAATTAGTGTCCTGTTATGTAGTTCCTAAATAGTTGGTTCATCTATCGTCAAGTCTTGGGTAAGTTATCATTCTCTCGTGGCTGAATAGTGTAAAAATTCTTGTTATTGCGGATGGTTTTATCATAAATGCATAAAATGTACCACAATGATGAATGAATTGCGAAATATTGTTAGGAAAGGATCATTTTTCGATTTCGATATTTTTCCTAATGGCCTATTCATAAAGATACTACTTACACTATAAGAGAGAACAATAGGCAGTGTAGCAAAGGGATAGGTAGGTGAAATATAGTTAAGAAGTCAGTAGTGCATGATGCATGTAATAACAACCAATAATCCAATTCTTATTTCGTAGATATTAACCATCTAGTTGCATGTGACCCTATTATCTAGCATGTCTCCATTAAATATCCTAGTTGCATGTCAATAGTGCATGTTTGGTGATCTTCACCCCGTGCCACACACCCTCGTGGTGGCTAGCAGGGTATTACGTAGATGTAGATGTACATCAAGCTAATTCAGGGATTGCAAATAATCTTAGCGGTGTCCCTCGCTGATATGCATATTAGCAAGGTTTCCGTGGAGAAAACATCATCCCCCTTGCCATAGATCCAGACCAAGGCCGATTATTTTTTTCATCTAAAAATCTTGCTAATTTTTGCAATTTACTTTCATTTCTAAAAATTGAGAAGCCAGAATTATTAGCATACCCATGAAATATTTTTCAATTTGGTATCGATGGATTATTATGGTTATTGGATTAAACTATTTGCTTCATATTCCTTAAATAATTCATCTATAATATAGAATCTGGTAGTGTACAGGGAAATTCTATGCCCAAATGATAAAGAATATTTAAATATTGACCTACAAGCAATTGAAACTTGGTGTGATACATGGCAGTTAGAATTAAACTTTAAAGAATGTCTTGTAATGAACTTTTGGAAAAAGAATAGCTCTCCTCCTGCCACTTACAAAATAAGTAATAATGAATTAACAAACGTGGAATCCATTAAATATCTTGGAATAAGACTGACAAATGATCTTTCCTGGGGTAAACACATTCGTGAAATAATGGGTCAAGCGAATCGTAAACTGGGATTCGTCAAAAGAGTACTGGGTAAATGTGACGATCATGTACGAGAAATCAGCTACTTTTCCCTTGTAAGACCTCATTTGGAATATGCTGCCAGTGTATGGGATCCCTACGAAATCGGTCTAAATAACGAACTTGAACGTGTGCAGCGAAGATCGGCAAGATTTGTAAAGGGACGGTATGATAACCTTACTAGCGTAACCAGTCTATTAAATGAATTAAATTGGGAATCATTGTCAGATCGCAGGTTGAAATTCAGACTTAATCTCTTAAACAAATTCCAAGACCATATTTTCAGTGATGATGTTAAAAATATTTTGCGGACCCCAACTTACTATGGCAGACTGGACCATAATCATAAAATTAGAGAAATAGATTGGCGAACTGACAGATTCAAAATGTCCTTTTTTCCTCGTACTATTAGGGATATGAATAACGGTAAATATATCCAGTACGAGTGTAGCAATGGATAACATTGGTAGCTGCATGTTGGTATAATGACTTATAGCTAACCTAACTAACGGCATGTTTTTGCATGTATGTTTTCCTATTTTTATCTTTTTTTAAATAGCGTAGTTTTGAACAGTACCTATACAAGTACTTATCCTTTTTTATGCATGATATGTAGTGCATGGTTGGTGAGAGTTCACCCCCTGCCACACACCTTTATGGTGGCTTGCAGGGTATTATGTAGATAGATAGATAGATAGAATGCATTAATGAAATAAAAGCCAATCATGTCGCAATATTGACCTTTTACTTAGCGTCGGGTCATTTTATGCTTGCAAATGATCTCTTATCCCAACGTGTGATTGAAAATACCATTAAGTAGTCTTTAAAATTTTTCCCCAAATGAAAATTATCTCATAATGGAAATGACGTGCCTTCTCAAACGACACCTATCTACTCCCGCTTCCGTATACCCTCAAGGTGACTTTAGGCGTTGTCAATAGATAGATAGATTCGAGAAATGGTGCTTGTATGCTTATGTATTTTGAAATGTATTCAACTGAGAATAATGTCCGGAGAAATAGAACGTAAAAATGAAGAGTTCCTGGAGGAGGACTAATTTAGATTCCGGAAAAGCAAGGGCACAAGAGAGGCAATGCCTTAGGCTACTCACAAAGAAGAGAATATCAAGAGAAATGAAAAAGAAAACAGACCTTCATTGCTTCTGTAGATTTGGAGATGTCATTTGAAAATTTGTATTAGAATGCAATGCAGTGGATTCCAAAAGGAATTGGAGTGGTATACAATAACTGAAGACTTTAATTAAGAAGATTTATATTTATTTATATAAATATCAGGTGGATGTTATTAAATCTGGATCCAGTAATGAAGGAGCAAGAATGAATAAAGGAATAAGACAACTGTGCACTGTCTCCCGTAATTTTTTATTTTTTTTTAGAACCCTTCGAAGAGGTGAGCGAGTACAGCTATCCTGGGGGTCAAATAGCCATCTATGGGCGAAACAAGAATGAAGTTGTCACTAGAATAGCTTAAGCGAAGAGGGCATTCTACTAAAAGAAGAATATACTTAAAGCTGGAAATACAAGCGTGGGAGTAGGGATAAAATTCATCAGAATATGCCTACTATAGTCTGTGCGGCCTTTGTTGGCAGTGACGCCATCAAAATTAATGACGACACATCCATTTTTCGCCAGTTGGAGAAGCTAAAAATATTGCCCGTTGCCAAGTGTTACAACTTACAAGGTACGGAACACTTTAATGTTGCTATAGCAAATGATCCTGTCGGAACTTCAAGACATTTGGCAGGGAATTTTTCTCAATGGAAAATTAGTGCATTATTAATGGTTTACAGCATAAAATTTTAATGGCAACGGTAGACATTAATGTAATTGTCCCATATATTGAAGGAATGCGTACTAAGTACTAACTACGCGCTCTTATTCCCACAACCTCAACTCTCTCCCTGATTATTCTCTCTAGCTATATTAATAAAGCCCATGTCTCTTTACAAATTGCTATGCACGGGAAGAAGCGACAGCAAGTTTATTGAGGAAAACAATTAGCAGGTTAAATTCCTTATCCTATGAGACTCTCAATGACAAGTTTGTCGGAATTAAAAATCTGACTTGAAACCTGACCCTGAAAAAAACACGTAACAATCCAGATGCAATCTTTGATGACTCTGAATCTGAAAATTTACCCATGAAATTAAAAGTCATCAAATATAATGAAATAAATGTGTTGAACCATAATAAAAAATCTTGTTACATTCGCACCCTTCTCTTAAGCTTAGTCTCTGCCTACTTTTATGATTCCCTTATTTAGCAAGCTGCTTCTCAATTTTGAAATAATTTTCTCAGAAATTCTACGGTTAACTATAGTCATCACTTCTACTTTCTAACGATACAGTTCTTCCCCAGAAAATTTCGTTCACCCTCATCATCATCATTATTGGTCAACAATCCTAGGATTGGTATGACGCAGCTTTCCATTCAATTCTTCTATCGGCCAACCTTTTCATTGTGACGTAATTCTTTTCTTTTACATCCTTCACAACCTGTTCCATGTATCTCATATGAGGCCTGCCTTTTCCAATCTTCTCGTTCACTTTTCCCTTGACGATAGTCTTCATCAGGCCATTGTGTCTCAAGATATGGCCGATTAAGTTGTCCCTTCTTCTTTTTAGAGTTTTCAGCAGACTTTTCCTTTCTCCTACTCTTCTTAGGACTTCCTCGATACATACTCGGTCGATCCATTTAATCTTCAGCATTCTTCTGTAGCACCACATTTCGAAATTCATTTTATTAATCAAAGGCATCATCAGCATAGGAAATCCTCAGTTTTTATCACAGATCTTAAAAATTACTTATGACACATGATTATCACACTATCTCGAAAACTAAAGCCCACGGCTTCCTCAAAATCACCAAACCACTTGTATCATAACTGCTACATTGATTTTATTGACATGGTAAATATCTTTCAAACAGTTTTTATCTCACGGAAGTCACCATAGTTTAAGCTTCTCCACGTATAATGCAGTGCACGACAACTTATCTTCCTGGACCTAGCCAGAGTGCGAGATAAGGAGCCAAGCCTATAATAAAAAGGTAGGAAAGACGAAGAATTTGGAGGGAAGTTCGGTGAGAACGAAATAGTTATATATAACGCTTAAAATGCATACATGGATGCGTATGCGTCCGTTCTGGACGTGAGGGCGATTAAAGCTCGGGCCAGTCAAGCTGCCGGTGTTCCGTCGCATACTCGGGCGATGAGTCCATCACCTTTCCGTGTTCGAACTTCCCTCGAGGTGGCCGAGTCCCAAGAATAATGTACCGTCAGAAAGGAAGCCGATTTTCTCTCAGAGCGATAATGCCCTCACTCCGTTTGTTGGGAAACTTTTTCCCCAATAGTATATATGAAGCGCGCTTCCTTATAGCAGTGAGGCATGGACGATGGCAGCAGCTGACAAGGCAAGGCATGGAAGCATTCAAAATGTGATGCTACAGAAAGATGAGGATGATAAAATTGATCGACCGAGTGACTAACAAAGAGGTTCTAAGAAGTCTGGGAGAAAGAGAATTTCTGAAAACCTTAAAAGGAAGCCAAAATCCACCATATCCTGAGACGTAATATCCTGATAAAGACAATCCTTGAGGGAAAGGTGAATGGGAAGAATGGAAAAGGAAGGTATTGCTTTAGATATTTATAGAGATAGTTGTAAAAAATGTGGAAGAGAAATATCATGTAAATATTAGAGGTTAGGTGATAGGATAATGGAGTGAAGAGCTACGTGAAACCAATATTAAGATTGTTGACCCAAAATGATGATGATGAGGAAAACGTAATCATTTTAATGTCGTTTGTCTCCTTTCTACACCCTTAATTCATACTCCCATTTTTAAATGAAGTTTAATTGGAAAAGATAATCCCCCCACGTCTCCATTAGATGCTTTTCATCACCGATTTTTCACTGATGCACCGGTTTCGTAACCGTCCACGATCATCAGTTACTTAAGCTTAACATTATGGCTCCCCTCCCACTCTTGAAAATTCCAACCACTTGATGAGTGGCTCTTCGGGAGAAGAAAGAGGTTGGGAGGTGGGGAAGAGAGTGAAAAAGGAAGGAGAATGAAATTGCTGTCCGAAATAAAACAAAGTCGTTAAAAATAGCCCCAATTTCCGGGATCACCAAGGTGAGCGCTTTTGAAGGTGGTGGTTGTAACTCTGGAGAGAGAGAGAGGAACGAAATAAAAAAATTAAGGAAATTTCCCCTGCGGGATTTTGCACCTTATAGACGAGAGAGGATGGGGAGGGGAGGATGGAAGGAGGGGTGGCCAAATCGGATCTCCCCTTACCGCGCATACGTACATCTCCCGCCTGTCGGGAGAGTGAGCTCGAAGCGAAAGGAGTGCGTCACCCTCCTCCCTTCGAAAGCTCACATGAAGGACGAGGCAGGTAGAGATGCGCAGGTGAAAGATGCCCTTGCGGGAGTTGACTGGGTGGAGGACAGCGGAGAAGAATTGTGAACTTGCGGGTGCCTTATTTGATATTTTCCTCTGTATTCGGCTAATTCACGAATTGCTCGACGGTTGATGATGAATGATTGCAATGTTTTCCAGCCTTGCAAATAATGGCATTTAGTGACTTTTCAAATATCGAGGACTTCCTTTAAGTCTTACTCCAAGGACCAAAGCAAAATACAAAACTGAACAGATCTGATGTAATCATGAAAGATCAATTTTGGCGAAATGACTAGCGAGAGCTTTGATAATTTTCAGAGTAAAATGTTCTCCAGATCTGAGAATCAAACCACGGAACTTGGGTTTTCCAAGGTTGGGAGTTTTTTTTATGGTCGAGAAAAACTTTTTCTCTCACTGAAGCCCACCTCGAGGAGGAAATATCGGGAAAATGAAAATATGATGAAGCAAACCGTTAATAGGGATTCAGTATGGGAGTGGTAGGTACTCGAATGATGTTGGAACAGAATTGTATAAATATGCTATTCCAAAATTACGCGTTATTTACAATGAACCGCGAGTATATGGTTCCATTTTAAATCGGAACGGGCATAGAGCGTGCGTAACCAAGATTGGTGACATTTGTGAAAAAATGTTATGATAATATTGCCAAAGTTTCAAGTATGTTTAGCAGTTGGGTCTGAACAACTATGAGAGTGCTGTTTAGAATAGAAACAATATTTCTGGTGAATTCAAATTCCGTCTGTTTTAAAATTACGTAAAACATTTCTGAGTGACTCAGTCATTTACACTCGGGTGTTGTTACCAAGCAGTTTACAGTGTAAGATACAGGATACCTTGCTTTGATTCAATATATCGAATGTCAGGACAAAGAAGTTTTGTGAATATCCTACTTAGCTGGAAAATAATCGGCGTATTCCATGTGGCAAATATTATTTTGCTCGATTCCTACCGGAAGTCTTGCCAAAAAGACTCAGGATTTTTGTGAACCAAGGTCAAATCTAAGTAATTTATATATTAAGCACAGAACTAAGTTGCAATAATGTACGTATTTTTAATATACGAATTTGTAATGTAATGTAAGCCTTGGAAAAAGCCCAGAGTTAATAGGAAATGCGTCAATGAACATTATTTATCGCAATTTCAACATTCAAACATTTACACATCCATAAGACACATCCGGGAAATATGTGGCCGAGCGAAGAGAAAGCTAGGATTTATAAAAAGAGTACTTGGGAAATGTGATGAGAAGACAAAAGAGCGATGTTACTTTTCACTGGTTAGGCCCCACCTTGAGTGGCAGCCAGTGGATGGGATCCGAATGAATTAGGTCTCATCAGAGAACTAGATAGTGGGCAGCGTAGAACAGCTGGGTTCGTTAAAAGGTGTTACAATAGGTTGAGTGGTGTTTCAGAATAAATGCAAGAATTAGGGTGGGAGTCATAGGGCCAGAGAGTAGGTTAAAGTACAGACTAAATTTATTAGAGAAATTTCAATTTGATAGCTTTACTGATGATGTTAGGCATATATAAAAAACACAAGCATATTATGCTAGATTCGACCTGATAAATAAGATTAGAGAGATAGATTGTCGTACTGATAGATTCAAAATGGCATCTTTCCCCCGTATAATAGGAGAACAGAATAGACAGCATAGCAAAGGGATAGGTATCGGAAATATTTTAGAGTAGTCTGTAGTGCATGATGCATGTATTAATCCCTTAAATACTATAGATGCTAACAATCAAGTTGCAGACCCAATAGTTGCTTGTTTGCATGTCGGTAGTGCATGCTTGGTGATCTTCACCCCCTGCCACACACCCTCGCGGTGGCTTGCATGGTATCGTGTAGATGTAGATGTTCTTCCATTGTACTGCAGTTCACTCGCAGTCCGGCTCTCTACCTGTGCATTATTGTTATTACCATTCATAATATTGTAACTTCCACTCCAAAAGTCTCCTCCTTTTGGCCATAGATTTATTTTGCTTTTACTGATTTATGAGTTTCATTCCTCGGCGTTCGACAGTATCAGGAATTTAACGTGGTATTTTTGTTTACATCGACATCTACGCAGTACCCTGTAAGCCAACGCGAGGGTGTGTGGCAGGGGGTGAAGTTGAAAAAAATGCACTATTGACATGCAAACAAGCTTACGGGCATGAAGAGCAGTAGAGAAATAAGCAAAATGATGTATTCATTGATAAATATTGGAGAATAGCGCAAATAGAACCTTATAAATTCCCTAGCTCCTGGTGAACCTACTCTAGGCTTACGGGGATGAAGACCCGAAGGAGGATAAGAAGCGAAGACGGTCACTGCGCAGTGAGACCACACAAAGGAGAAATTCTTCCCACCCCTTTTACCTCATTCCCCATCCTCAACCCCTTACCCCGCCTCTCCTCGGCGTTCCCAAATAATGTAAGCAAAAAGAAAAAGAAGAAATACTCCTCTTCACGCGCTTGCACGCGGGCACGACGCATAACGAACCTAAGGGATTGAGGCTCCCCAGTGGCGTGGGATGGGCGGGACAGCGAAACCCGCCGTCTAACAACAAGGGAGGAGAGGAGGTGGAGATTTCGCGCGCATTCCAAGTACCTCTCCCCTTCTCTCTCTGACGAAAATACCCCCGGGGTCCACGCCGGTTTAAAGTAGTGAGTGAGGCCGGTAGCGTGCCAGACTGGCAGCGGAGTGTGTCTAGGGTCTAATCCTACATTGGGTGTTATGTTTTTCCCAGAGTTCCTTAAGGTCTCTTCGGTTTGATCGTACTTAAAATTTTACCGTAAGTGCTCTGCGACCCAAAATTTTTATCTTAGGAATTTCGTGGCTTAAATGATGATATATCTCTTACTATCTTCTCTTCTTCTCAACTGCCTCTAAAGAAGAGCATTGTTGTTACAGGCTGAGGATGGTGGCGATGGTAGAGTCATAAAGTCGTATTTTTCTTCAGTGGTGCTTCATAATATAAATTCGCTGGCCCTCATATACAAGGGATTCAATTCTTCGTGTGTATATACTGTTGCCATTCCAACCATTGATTGATGCTGGAGACAGATTAAAGTACTCGTATGCCAAAAATAGGGATGAAACAGTAGATTGTAACACGATGGCTAGTATTATTAACGCAGGAGACTAAAAACACGGATGGAAGGAAGACTGTAATATAGCTACCAGAGAAAGTGTATGAATCTATCGATGGAATGAATTTTTAAGGGTCTCTTCGTTTCGAATTAAAAATTCTCCGCGATTGGCCTTTATGCAATATTCTTAGGAAATAGTTTTGTTAGTTTATATAATTGAAGTCAAACATTAATGCACCAAATATTGTGTAAGAACTTACTATGTATTTAATCTAACATAAATATTTTGCCATTTGACTTAAGAAATGGCATTACATAGCGTTTTAATCCGTTTATATATTTCCTATGGACACTCATAGCGTCTTCGGAAACGCTCGCGTCATGGATTTGAATTACGAAGAGAGATTGACTGTGACTACTTGTAAATAAATCAACCGTAAATAGGAGCAGGATAAAATGTAGTCAAATGATATTGGTGATTAAATTGGAATTTTCTAAATAGTTAGCTTCACTTTGATTTCAATAGTCAGTATTCTATCGCTTACCTGTTCCACATTCAATACCCTTTTTCCTAATGTTGCATTCAATACAATGGGTACGTCGTAAGTACTCAAAAATGTCGGCCTAGTAAGTAGCGTGACGACCTTACAACCCAAAGGTCTCTGATTTGAATCCCACATCTGGAACTGGTGATGAATTCTCTTAGGAGCTTAGGCTAGACTCTGCAATATACTCTTAGCCGATGAAGTTTCTAAAACCCAAAGTTTACTACCACCTGAAATCTTCGATTAAAAATATATACACATGATCGGGAAGGAGGTTATCTCGTTTCCATCCGAGTTAGATATGTAGGCAATGCAGTCTCTAGCCACACTAAAGGCTCTAGTTGATCCGAGCCCCACGTAGGGAATAGGCGTTTGATATATTTTCTTTTTGCTGAAAGAGAGGATTACTTGGTCACTAATTCGTGCGTAAAGTAGAATTTAAAAAATATATACATGTATATATAACCTTGCATTGCAGGGGATGATTCATGATTACACACCTACCCTATAATGGTCACGTCATCGTGAATATCCCAGGTTTAATATTCCAATTAATAATGATGAGATTGCAAGTTATACTAGAATGCGAGTTTTCAATGAAACGGACCAGGTATTTGGAGGGCACCATACCTCATGGGGCTGGTATGAGGAGGGCACTAGATGCTTTGGGATAGAGAGATTGGAGAAAGAAAGAGAGAGTTAGCGAATGTCTGTCTCTTTTTCGGAGGAGAGGGCTGGATCGGTGGCGGCGGAGGCTGGGGCGGGGAGGGAATTCGGTTGGAGAGGTGCGAAACCAACTTCGGAATGAAGGAGGTGCGGGGAGGAGGAGGTTGGAGGGAGGAGGAGAGGACATTGGACGACCTTGAGCAAATGCCAAAGTTTAGACAGCCACTACACACCTCTCCTCCGTCTTCCCCACCAACCTTACCCGAGCCTACCTCTTCCTCCCCTTCCCTCCCCCTTCGCGTCCTTCCCGTATAAACCTCTCGTTCGCCTGTCCCCCCCCTCCCTGCATCGCATCCTTTGCTTTCCCGTCTCACCCCTTGAACCACTTGCACGGAACGCTGTCCCCCGTCCCCCTCTCGGCCCTCCAGTCCGAAGACGGATGGCTTAAATTTAAACACGGCGCCAGGAGTCTGCGATCTCTCCGCCCACGCCTCCTTCTTTTCCTCCCTTTGATCCTCCTCCTTGACTCCCACATATCCTATACGCACCTTGGCTTGCCGGTGTGTGCCCTCCTTCGCCGCCTCCCCGCCATTTCCTACCATTCTTTCTCTTCCCTCGAGACCTTTCTCTCTCTTCTTCCTAATTTCCTTCTTCCTCGAACCGCCTCTTGTGGATCGACGCGAGAGAAGTGTGCGAGACGGCTATCCGTTTTCATTTACCCATCATTAATCACTGGCCAAAATATTTTACTCACCCGAATTTTCTCGCATTTGTCTTCCGTCGACGAGCGTTAAAGTTCCGCACTGGACGAAATGCGTTGTGGGAAGGCGGCTGATGGAAAGAAACCCTCATGACAACCGCAAGAAAAGGCCGATAATGTGCCGGTGTAGCAACTGGAATATTACTGCTTGGAATTACTCTCGGGACATGATCGTTGTTTTGGATTGAATTTCGATAAACGGCGCAGTATTACCAGAGCAGTTGGAACACTTAAAAGACAAATTGTACTGTGCACTGGGAAAAAAACATTTTTTATGTATTTACGCAGGTGGGAAAATTTCCATTTCCTCACTGGCATTAGGTATTGGTTAGATCCGTGCATCTTTTAGCTATATTGCTTTTTGTTTGACTACTTCATAAGTTCCTCTCTTGAAAAAATGACGGACTTGTCTTTTTTCAATTTTTGTAATTTTGATTTTATAAAATTAATAAAATAAATTTGATTTTTTCGATAATGGCTATTCAACTTGCATATTCCTCTGTAAACTTTTCACCCAATTATTAAAGTGGAGCCCGTTCATTACCTCGCAATTGCTTCAAATCATGGTAAACCCTGTCATTAATGAATGGCATGTGCGTTACTACTCACTGCCTTCTCTCCTCACGGTACAGTATCATTACTGTAATGTATCAACTTTATGAGATAGCCACGAGTTGTCAAGAACTGACTTGTGGCTCTTTTTGCATATGCATTCCAAATCAAGTAAACGTATTGCGTATTTTATAAAGTACATTTTCATAGCTGCTATTTGTCAGATATCTGAATTTTGTTCGGAAGACGGCCTTTAGTAACGAATTAGCGTGCCAACCTTAAAGGTATGAATAATCCGGATGAATTGATTCAGAAAAGCCTCCGAGGAGTAAATAATTCCAGGAACCTACACTAGTTCTCGCTATCAAGATAAAAGCTTCTTTCGTCAATGCAATTCTCCGTCTGACTTCTAAACTGTAATACCCCTTTTTATCAAAGTATTACCCAGGTAACTAAATTGCTCCTTCTGCTCTAGCTTTTGATTTCCTACTTCTAAATTTAACCTGGGCCTTTTTACTCTTAAATACTCTTTTAAGCTCATCCCACGCCTCCCTCACCATTTCTTCGGAATATATTGTTAAAAAAACCGGTGATTACGGACAGCCCTATGTAACCCCCTCCCCAATCGCCCAGTCCGATTATCCATCAGCTACTCTCACTTACGCCTTCTGTACCGATGGTCCGTATTAATCACGGATCAGTCTCCTGTCTCTCTAAACTAGTCCTATCTTCAGCAGTATTTCCATTGAATCTTTCCACCTCAGTCTGTTGCAAGTCTTTTCTAAACCAATAAAACTTGTGAATACATCCAGATTATATTCCAAATTCCATTCCACCAGTGTTCTCATTACTCCAATAGTATTCTCAGTGGAATCGCATTCACAGTTGCCCTCCCCTTGAAAAATCCAAGCTTATAATCGCCTATAAATTAATTTTCTCTCTTTTAAACCCTTCTTATGATGATTTTAGGCACGACCTTTTTATATAAGAAATAAAACTCATCCTCCTGTAGTCTTCGATTTTCTTTGTTAGCCTCTTTTTCGGTAAAGGTACGATTTTTACGAAATCCTCTGACCCTACCCCCTCATCGTTTATTCTACGAACAAGCCCGTCAAATCTCATTTTCGCCCCTCCCGTCTCCGACTTCAGCGTTATAATCTCCTATTACTAATAGATTCTCCGTACCCTTTCCTTTGATTATTATTATTTCCAGCTGATCATATAATTCGTCTACTTCGTCCTCTCTTGTGTCTCACAGTAGGCATGTAAAATTGAACGACAACTAGTTACGTCGGTACTACTGATTGAAAGTTTTTCATTTGGTCATGATATAAAAAAATGAGAAAGATCAAGGAAAAGGCGTGGTTGAAATCTTTTGAGCAAAAGAAATGTCAGACAAATCAGTTACAATCGTACGCAATGAAGAAGGAAAACTGGAATGGTAAAGTTATTGGAATTTTACTTGAAAAAATGTTGGTACTAATTATGATGCTATTCTGCTCGAATGAGATATGCTCTTTTCAAAATAAGCTTTACCACTATTCCACTTCCCTGCACCCAGATTTATTCATTCTCCGGAAGAACTTCGCTTTTCGTACCCATTTGTGTCCATGCCCTCTTTTCAACTCCTCTTTTTCTCTTGCTTCCTCGCTCAAAGCCCTCATTCCACTGTCCCTTTTTTTAGCTGCCGCCCAAACGAGGGGAGCAGAGACACCGAACCGGGTTTTATCTGTGCAAAAGTCTCGAAGACTGGTTCCAAGAATTCCTTCCTCTTTTTTATTTTGCGCCCAAACCGGATGGTCTATATTTTTTTTGCGGGATGCGTAAATTGTTTTGGTCTTTCTGTAACGTCCTTCTTCATTTTCTCTGTTCCAAACCTGTCTGAGGATTCCAAAGAAATTATTTATGGAATGATTTCCATAGCCTCAAAGGCCGGTCGAAGTCAATGGTTTTTTTTTTAATTCTACATCTACATCTACATCTACACGATACCCTGCAAGCCACCGCGAGGGTGTGTGGCAGGGGGTGAAGGTCACCAAGCATTCACTACTAGCATGCAAGCAAGCAACTAAAGGGTCTCATGCAACTAGATTGTTAGTATCTATAGTATTTGAGGGGTTAATACATGCATCATGCACTACAGAATACTCTAAAATATTTCCCCTACCTATCCCTTTCCTATGCTGCCTATTCTGTTCTCTTATAGTACGGGGGAAAAATGCCATTTTGAATCTATCTGTACGACAATCTATCTCTCTAATCTTATTTATCTGGTCGAATCTAGCATAATACGCTGGTGTTTTCAATATGTGCCTAACATCTTCAGTAAAGCTATCCGATTGAAATTTCTGCAATAGATTAAATCTGAACTTTAATCTACGCTCTGATAATGATTCCCACCCTAATTCTTGTATTAATTCTGATACACTACTCAACCTATCGTAACACCTTTTGACGAATCTAGCTGCTCTACGCTGCACACTGTCTAGTTCTCTCATCAAACCTAATTCATTAGGATTCATTAGGATTCTGGGTCTATTGTACTCTTAAGAATGTGGCTCATATTATTTCAGCGGAATTTTAATGAGTAACAGGCGGAATATCGGGATCCATTTTTTAGGGAGTATCCGCGAGTCCGCTATCCAAATAAATGTGCTCTTGGATCAAAATTGTCTTCTCCTTTGTCAACAAATTTTATCGCAATTGTGTTCTTTTTGAGACATGATTAAGAAACTGAATCTCATGCTCATCTGCCATATAAAGTCTGACCCTTACTTAAAATTACTTCAGAGCGGGAAAAGAGGGTGGAGATAAACCCGGCGTCAGCATTTACCTACTCTTACCGAAAGGCAACAAGGACTACGCTTTATCGTCCCATTCGACATACGGGATATTGAACTCGAAGAGCTCCCCACAAGCATTGGTGGCCGGTTTACTAATGAACAATATTATCTATTGCTTAATATTATCTATTATTGCCGGCATTCGAACTCTGGTTTATGAGTTGGGAGCCTGATACTTTAACCATCTACATCTACGTAATACCCGGCGAGCCACCGTTAGGGTGTGTGGTAGAGGATGAAAATCGCCAAACATGCACTGCTTACATACAACTTGGAGCTAAAATGCTACTACTACATAGAAATATGTCAGATATCAGAGTCTCATGCAAATAGATGGTTAGTGCCGAACTAGGGTCCTCACTAACCCGACCATTACAATGTAAAACTATTAAGAAAAGGAAATGATTAATTCCATGGTAAAACTATTAAGACGTAGTAACATCTTGCGATTATCCCGTAGCAGCGCAGTGTTTGTCTTGTGGGAAAAATCTTGGTGTGAATCATATCTAAGCTCTGTGAATCTCACGAGCATAAGTAAAGTAATCTGTATAATTAAGGAATCTTTCCAACCCCAGTTCATAACGCAACTATTCTGACAAGTGTTTCTTTCGTTTTCAAGGTTCGATCAGTTAAACATCTTCCCAGCCATCAATTTTTATAGTTTGTATTATACCTATTCCTACAGTTGGTGTCATTGGATCGTATGGGAAGCGTAAACAACAAATATGTTTTTACAACTTTTCATTTTCCATATATTCTTCAAAAAAAACCTACATAATATCCATGGGTACCTACTTGTTTATAGACGTTCGTAAACATTTCAAATAATTTCCTCATTTAGTTTTTAAGACAATGATCCTTCCTGATTATGGCCTGACTACCGAAACCGATTGGTTGGTTGATTAAATCCATGGAAGTCACAGTTTTGTACTCGTTTTAATTAATTATGTCATCCTTTCAACAAGTGAAATCTTCACTTTTCGATTTCATAGGTTTGAGGTTATTCTCACAGAATCGTTGATAAACAAAGAAATAAGTAAAAATATTAGGCAGTGTATTATTTCTTGCGGATTTATGACAGGCATTACTTTGCGCATAAGACAAAAAACATTAATTGACTTTTATACATTTAAGTTGCAAATATGTGTAACATAAATATTGGGTATTTTTGATTTTTAATACCGGGTCGTTAAATTCATTGCCTTGAATCCGCGTTGAAAGTTTAAAATTTGAATTGTATGTCTCACATGGCTGCCGGTGTTATTTAAATCTAAGCGGTAATCAGTATACACCTCAAGAATAACACTTTAATCCGAGAGGAGCAATAGGACTCTTTAATAAATGAGCTACTACGCTTAATTAGTTCTCAATTGGTTTCATAATCTTTGATAGTTCAAGTTAGAATTTAGGAAGTCACTCTCCGTAAATGAAGTTGTAAAGATTTCTAACAATCTAGATATTTATAGGAATCGACCATTTCCTAAATATGAGTGTAATCAGAAACACATACAAAAGAGAATACTTCATTTACTAATTATTATTCATTTTTTTCGATCTTTATCATTCCTATAATGCTTTCTTCATCGCAGCTTTGAAGCGTCTGTGCATGATATAGTTACTCGCTGTAAGTAATTATCTTCCGTTTGTGATGTTATGTTTTCCCCTTATTTCAATGCCTCCTCATATTCAATGGTGGGTAACTGGATGACTGCCGTCTGCGCGGTCAACCTGTCGGTAACCTGATGAGGGGGAGGGAAGGGGCGGAAAACTGCCCGTGGACCTGCGACAGTCACCTGCCACTCTCATCCCCCACTCACTATTATTCCTCTCACTCCTATCACTCTTCTTCCATGCCATCTCTCTGTGGTGTCCCTCACCACTTGAATACATTCAGTTCTCCCCGATCTCATTTCTCCTGTTCCCACTCATTTTTCTTATCGACAAGGGCACCGTTTACGTTGAGCATTTTAGCAGACCTGGGGGGGTGTGCTTGAAACGTTCGGGATTAATTCCGGTACGGAATATTTCCGAACGCCCATTCCGTACCGAAATCATCTCACTCGGAATTTGGTGTGCTTGAAACTTTCAAGCCGTTGATCGGTTTCGAGGGTTGCTATCTGTTTCCATCCCGAAAAGTAGACGTGGCAACGTTGGGATTTCGGCGTAATGTTTACAAAACAATTGACGGTGCATATACTGTTGAAGCGCGTATTTGAAGATGAAGATAACCAAAGAGCAGAAGGAAATACTTCTTCAATTCGTCGAAGGTATGTGAAATGAGCTTAATAAGGTGGTATATGTTATATTTATCAATAATTTATGTATGTGATTATTTTTTTAGAGAACGATAGCATTAGGAAAGGAATCCTTAAAAATAACTTCACCGCGAAAGACGCAGCCAGGCTTTGGGAGGAGGTGGCACTGAAGCTGAATTCGTGCTTTGGCCCAAAGCGGTCTTGGAAGGAGTGGAGGAAGGTGTGATTCTAGATTAAGGAACCCATTTGCCTACAAAGTGAAGTTGTTTATACAAATTTTAATCGTTACTAATATACCTAGCTGTTTCTTACAATTATCTTAGACTGTAAAACTTTCACCCAGATATGGCAAACTACTTGTTATGGCAAACATGAAATGTTATGCAGTGAATTAATTGATTACTTTGAAATTTGAATTAATAATAATCTTTTAATGCCCATAAGCATTACAATAATTATCCTACCATCCTACAGTCATGGCATGATATAAAATGTGCAGCAAAGGGCAAGGCTGCAGAAATAGCCCGGGATATATCCCACACTGGCGGTGGACCTCCGGTTGTCAATGAATTGACACCATTCCAAAAGCGGGTCACCAATATAATAGGCAAAAACGCAATTCATGGCCATACCACAGTGAGGGAATCTACAATAATTTTAGATGAGGTAATGTCAAAATTCTTCTTTTTCTGGTATTCTCAATTTCTCATCATAGGTTATCTCATATATTCACGTCAAAGCTCATGGAAAATATGCAAGTCAATTGCTCGAATGTGTCAAACTTTTCATAACTCTGGCAGCAATTTATATTGTATTTTATGATAAAAATAATTTCAAAGTGTTACATTCAATTTCAATATTTATTGTGTATAATCTACATTCTTATTTCATCACAGATTCCCATTGTTTTTACTGACCAGCCTGAAATCAGCTTGCCCATAGAACCCATTATATCCCCTAGTTGTCAGGAAATTGAAGAAGACTGTAATACAAATTCCCAAGGCCCATCCACCTCGATGTCCACTCCATTTAAGTCCACCACATCTGTATGTCATTCATCACTGCAAAGACCATCCACTTCCAGTACTGATCCTCCCACTCCCAGAACTGAACCAGCTATATCCAAGAGTGATTAATATTTTTATGAGTCTCACTGTTGCCTATGTAACCTGTATTAACAGTATGCTGTACAAAACTCCCAGCTGTAATGTTATTAAGAATTAATTATGGATATTATGAATGCAATGCCTTACTAATTGGTAATGCATTCAAATTTCCATGAACCCTCATTATAGACATATCTTTGTGGAAAATATTCATATGAGTACCATGATTTTCACAATTGAAATTAATGTTAATAGTGCTTTGTTACAGATTTAAAAAATGGAATGGATGACATCAAGGGCATGCAGGAAGAGCTGCTACTAATCAAAAGAAAAAATTTACTGTTAAAAGAGCAGAAATTGGAAGAGAGAAAGAAATTTTATACTGAAGTTTTGAAAGTGAAAAGGGAGAAGGTTGAAATGTTGAGGAGAATAAATGAAAATTTAGAAAAAATAAATAATATATGAGCAATGTTGTCATCAGTTTCTTAATTCATACCCAATTTGTTTCCTAATGTGAAGTCATTTGAGTATTTTCCATCACCCTATTAAGTTGTTTTCCATTACTAGCTTGCAGTGGCCCTAATTAGCATAAAATTGATTTTATTCTAGTGTTCCACGGCTTTTTCAGTATTTTTTAGTGGTAATTTAGTTACTTAGTACCTTCTGCTTAGGTTTAGAGGTGGATGCATTACAACCAGAATAAATTCAGTCACAATTTGGAATGAGTGTAATGGAGGAGAACTTCTTTAAATGAAATCTTTTCATGTCCACTGAGTTCTTTATTTTTAACTGCTTGTTTTACATAATTAGATATTATAATAATTACCAGTAATGCAAGACAAAAATGGAATATCAACTACTAGCACATGCACCTCGATGCAGTAACTATTATATTCACATAAAAATTTACTTGAGCAATGTAGGTAGATAGTTAACACTCCATACCATGACAAAACCAACATGCAATATTAAATGCCAAAGAAGAAATATTTCTTGTAATAATTCCCTGAATACTTCACATATTGTGTAGTGCTCACTATTTTAAATGTCCATTCATATTGATAAGGTAACTGTGAAAAAAAAGGTTAACTAGTAATATACTCTTCCAATGTTGCACCAAGTGAGACATATTTTTCTAGCAATATCCACGACAAAGACTAGTGACAGCAATCACCATACACCCTTCAAAGAATATACTATCTGAGGGAAATTTTTGTGGTAAATCACCTTTTTTCATATTCAGTCACTTTTCAGCCATTAATTACATTTCCATTACATTACCATCGACGTATTACCCTTTGAGCCACTGATATAGTGTGTGGCAGAGAGTGAAATATCACATAAAGGCACTACTTACAGACAATTAAGAAATACAATGCCACCAGTTCATGCATAAAATTTTAGACATAAGAGTCACATGCAAATGGATTGTTATTAACTGTATGGTAATGAAGTGACTGCTGATTAGAAAAGCATTTCTTTAGACACAACAACAACAATCAATATTTCCTAATCAAATACATTTCTAAAATAAAGAATCACCGTGTCTACATGAATATTACCATCACCCAAAACAAATATATTATGAACTGTGGACTGCATTTGTATCACCTCCCAACAAGAGTAGTTTCTTATGAATGATTCACCCCTAAATTATTCTTGCACAATTTTGTTAGCATTAACCAAAGACTGATGCCAGGATTGCACCATTATTAATCAACTATCAATACAATATAATCATATACTACCACCAACAAGAATCATCTCATCTAGGGTCAAAAATCCTAGGATTGGTTTGACGCAGCCTCCCCTCGATTCTTCTATCAGCGAACCTCTTCATATTAACGTAGTTCCTCTCTTTCACTTACTTCACAACCTGTATATATAATTCATAGGAGGCCCACCCTTTCCATTCCTCTCGTTCACCTTTCCTTCAACGATTGTCTTCATCAGGCCATTGTGTCCTAAAACATGGCTGATGGAACCAAATATTTAAACAAAGTACACAAAACAAAAATATACTACTCCCATGCAAGCAAGAAATAGAGCATAAGATAAGGTACTTGATCACACAACATAACATAGAACAAAGAATGGAACACAATTTTTCCTAGAAAAAACCTAACTTAAGAAAAATGAGCCGCAATGAGTCTCCCTCTTATAGCACGCCCATTTTGATTCCCCTCTTCTTCTTCAACAGGGTCATTGTATACCCCAAGATCTTCAATTTGTGCCATCTCTGCATGGTTGAGTGGAAGATTTTCCTCTATGCACATGTTGTGGAGTACTGCACAAGCATTTACTATTTTACTAGCCTTCTCAGGCAAGTAGTGAAGTACTCGGTGTTTCAGTAGGCACCTCCATCTACTCTTCAGCAGCCCAATGCACCTTTCAACAGTGCAGCGTGCCCGTGTAAAACACCTATTATAATTATCCTCCGGTGAGTTGGGCACTGTATATCCTGGGACAGGCGTCATAAGCCAGGGAGCTATAGGGTATCCACTATCACCTGTAACAATAGTTATTTAAATAAGCTCCCTAAGATGTTCCTAATAATTCCCTTGCAATCACAACTAAAGCATACACAAGCAAATATAGGCATTTGGATAAAACATTTGGCATTAAAAGACCAAATTTCTCACAAAACACCACAGTTGAATTAAGCACCAACTTATCAACATATCAGAGGATAAGAATGATCAGCTAAAGACCTAATGTTTTTTGATTTCATTAAATAATTCTAATGAAAACATTGGCAATAATTGGTATTATAATAACAGGTACTTGTATGGACTAAGTACATCACTAATTCATTACTTAAAGTATACAAACTCAAGTAGTGGCTACACAACACACACAAGTCACATCCATTACCTAGGAGCCACACGTTGTACCTCTCATGGGCTTGTATTAAGGCAGGTCTCAATGCTGAGTTGGCCATTATGAATGCATCATGTGTGGAACCACAGAAACGAGAATTGATGTTTGTTATTCTCATATCACAATCACACACCTATTTAATGATAAGCATATATTTGGATTAATGAAATAGACCTTCTTTATGGGTAGGAATATTATCACTACGTAGTAACACTATGATCGAAATCAATTTAATTTATATGCCTAATGCCTTAATAATAGACATATTATCAACATAAGTAAGCATCACAATACGAATTACAGCCAAATATAGTCTTTCATTGAAAGACATTATGACAAGAGTTAATGATGAGGGAATGTTATTCTGTTAATGGGATCCATCACTTATTAACATCAATAAATATTTACTGAAATATGTTCAAGGGATTGCCGTAAAAATATGCTTGCTGTCAGGCACTCATTTCCTTACCACTTGTACATTAATTGAATGATACCTCTTGTGGTTAAAATAATCCCTCTCTATGTACCGTGGGTGATTTTGAGGGGGTGCCACTATTGCGATGTGCGTACAGTCAATCACACCAACAACCCCAGGAAAACCAAACTTCTCAAAAAATCTGAAATATATCTCAATTACAACTACTGATAATCTAATTTAACACTGTGCATTTATTCCAGGTATTAACGCAGTGACAAAATCATTGAACGTTAATAATCATAAACATTCACTCCAAGAAAAATGCTATATAGATATTAACAATCCCCAAGAAGAACAGTACTCAACTTCGACGTTAGGCACATTCTTAACCTTATTACCTCTGTCTTGTCATAACCACTCTATCACGCCTCAAATCCATCGTCACCCATCGATTAAATAGATGGTCATTTATGGCGTTGGTGACCTCGCTTATTGCCCTACTGACCCTGGATCTCGACATGGCCGTGTTGACATCCTGGGCAATGCAGGATTGATACGATCCGGTGGCATAAAACCGTAGCGTAGCAAGAACCTGAAAATCAATCATGCAAAATACTTGCATAAATAACTCATCGCAGAATTACTGTACCCACAAATGTTCTATGTACTTAACTTAATCACCGTAGTACTGAATTTGTTTACGAATAGCAGTCATCCGAGCTTGAAACAGAAGGTGGGTCGAAAACCATATTTGTCTTAACTGATGCGTATTTAACTTTAAACAAATTATTTCCTTTCAATCACAGATGATATAATAAACAATATAGGTAATCCCCGACTATATGTAGTAAACAAACTTCAAACTACAATGTAACCGGCTAAACTAGTTATAAATAAATCCAGCAGAATCGAATCCTTTGAATTCACGATATAACAATGATCAATTGTTTAATTAACATGTTTAATGGCGAATTCCCTACAAAATTTCAAGTTCCTAATATTACACCACTGCGTTTAGCGTTTACGAACGATTACTTTAAATTATAAACGCCATCACCGCTTAAGTGTTCAGATTAAATCTTAAGACCACAGCACTTCCAGAAAGGCGGCTCATCACAAACTACAACTGAATTAATAATTCTCTACAGCTGTTCCATCACAGCAAGGATCGTAGCACAGTTTCACACAATGAAAACAGTACATTGGGCCCATATTGACATTGAGATTCGTATGGCATTTGTCATCGACGTTGGAGGCAAATTCAAACTGCTTAATTACGCGACATTTGGAAATAAACTACAATTTCATGTAAACCATCTGCTCCGTCATACACTTAGAAGACGCTTCAATAGAGATAGTTTAATTGATAGTGAGATGAAATTTAGTACTTGAAACATCGTTCTTGAAATTGGTTAAATTAACAAAAATATTGGAACGTAGGTGTAGAAAATAACCAAATAATTATATAAGAGTTTCTGCACATGAATAAATTAGAATTAAATGCAGTAAAAAACAGAAAACATTACTTACTTTTGTCTCCACACTCAACGATGAAGATCGTCTTCTCATTGGTATAACACCGGTGAGGGATTCAATTAAATCCCTCGCCAAGGGTTTCGTCAGACGAAAGAGGCACTTGAAGTTGTCTTCGCTCATGCGGAATGCGTCTTCTCGTTCCCGAAGAAAACGTATATTTCCCGCATTTTGCCTCTCTTCATCCTCCAAAGCTCTGAATAATAAGAGGTTTATGAAACCTTCCGCCATGTTGTTTATTCAGTTTCCATACGGAATTCCAATCTCATCCGACTCTGACCACACGGCTTCCATTCCGGTACGGAATCAGCGAATCCCGAACGAAATCTCATCTCGAACGTTTCAAGCACACCAATTTCCCAAAACGAACCGGAATCCTGTGAGTGAGTCCTTGGTTACGTACCGGAATTAATCCCGAACGTTTCAAGCACACCCCCCCTGGCTTCGAAGGCGTGGTCGGAGTAGTAATATCAAATGTAGATGTGTTCCCTGGAGCACATGCTGAAACTTGTGTTTATCTGCCCTAATTTTAGTTTAAAGCATTCATAAAGATGAAATGCAATTGAAAATCAGTATTACTTCCTGAAATGATCATTACACCTAGTCGGTTATTACCTCTTAGTCATTTCTTTCTGTGCTCTTATGGTGTTCAAATAAATGCCAAACCCAAGTATCAATGTAATCCTCTCAAGTATCTAACAGTGATAACCAAATTGGTGTAAATAAAGATCAATGGTTACGCAATAACTCGTAAAAATATATCTTTTTTTACCAAAAGCCTATATGTGATAACAGAAAACAGTAGGAATCTGACTCATAATTACCTATATTTTTTCTCCGATTATGCATTATTTCTTCTGATGAAGCCAAATTCGGATGGATAGTTATGATTGAAATCTTGCAGTATTTCGGTTGGCAGAATTGGAAACTGATATAGTCAGCGCTATGTATTTGGAATTCGACGAAAACCTTCGAATTATTTTGTTTTGTAAAATAATTAATTTTGTTTAGCAGTGGTTTTATATAATTTGCACTGTTAGTGGTTTCAAAATTTGTTTTTTATCGAATACCATTACTCCTCTTGATAACTTCAATTTCGCTGAGAAAATTATGAGGAATTTATGAACGCTATTCTGATCAATTCATTTTTTTCTTAAACCGTCTTAAGTAGTAATTTGAATTGCCTGGCCGTATGATTGTATTTTTCACTCTCCCAAGGCCAAGTCCATGGAGCAAAAAATGCACATTTCCTTCAGCAATATTTTCAAGAAAATATGACTATTGTATTTTCATTAAATCACCATATTTTTTTAATGTAATACATTAATTAACATTTTAATTTAATTTGTTTGTGTTTCGTAATATTAAATACCTTGGGTTGAGATGTTAAAGTCCATATTCTGGTTTCATGTATTCTTTCTGGGCCTTTTATAAAATTCTTATAATTTCGAAACCTCGATATCCATAGAATTCTCTTCATGTCGCTTGTAACCTTGAAACGGTTTAACTCATGCCCGCGATTAAGTAAAATTTTTTAACATAAATTTGTAACGCGGCTCCTTGTATTGAGAAGCGAATGATTAAGAACAGTAAACAGGAGGATGCGTATCAATTGATACCATTTGTACCACGAAATGATATTTTGTTCTTTAATTCTTATGCTATGTAAGATAGCTTCCTGTATGCAGTACTAAGAGTCATTATCATCTCATACTATTGTGTCTTCTGTATTCTGCTAAAACCCTCTTTCAACTCATGACAAATGTCGATGAGCCAGAATGCTGATAAAGATTTTTACTGCAGGGAATTAAATGCACTGTCTAGTTTTCTACTTTCATATTTATTAGATCATGTTTTTGTGAGTATGTTTGATTTAGACTTATAGAATTTTGAAAAAGATATTTGAATTCAGTTATATGTGATTTTGAAATGATATTGATAGTTAACATCTGTGGTGATCTGTGATCAAGGCCAGAGTAGAAGTTAATTACTTGTCGTTGAAAGATTGGCGCTGAGGTCACCGCAGTACGTACTGAAAATTATTCTAACTTGTGAATAATCTACTGCACATTGGTGAGTCAACTATCTGTTATTTTATGTGACTGATGAGAAGGCTATGATCTCCTCCACCATTTAAAAGTGTGAATAGGTGAACTGCTTCTCTTTCTTTTTGCTCTCCATTGCATGAAGTGCCTCACCTTTTGGATTGACGTAATCCAACAGATGTTTCGCCCTTAGTTACGCAGTGGCGACTCTTTTAATCTGCACTGTAGCAATATTGAAGTAGAAAAGCATGAGAACAATTATGGTGAGAATGAAATGCCTTTTCGTGCTTTATAATGTGAAATTTATATCTACTGGTAAATTACTTGAATTTTTCATAGTTTGTAGCAACTTTAACATACATTTTATTGAAATACTTCTCACGGGATAGTTTACGCTGAAAACTATTCTGCTATTAATTATAATATGATTAAGGATACTTTAGTTAATTTATTAAATCTGTAAGCATGAGAGGGAACAATACATTTTATTGGCGGAAATAATTTTTCCTCGCTTCTTAAATATCGGCTGTTGTTTGAACGACCATGAGAGTTTGGTATCAGTAATTTGTAGTCATTTCTGAAATAGGGAACTGCCACTTTTTTTACCTTCGTTACTCTGTTTGTACGTTTTTAAGCTCAGTATGAGCGAGTCGGTCTGCTGGAAATGGTAGGCGTGGGCGTCGAGGATGTTGAAGGTGGGACGGAGGGACGGTTGCGCCTTCCTCTCCGGGGTCCGCTTCCATTCTCGCCGAATAGTTTTCAAATTGCCGGATGTGCCCCCTTCCCCACTCTGCGAATCGTTGGGCTTTTAGTCATTCTCTTTCTGCCATGAGTTCAGGGTCAAAATAGGCCTTGAATGCGTTTCTTGGAATACTCATCGAGGAGCTGATTTCAGACATTTTCGAAAGATGATATTCTTTCATTTGTGGCATTATTTCACCGTCCGTTAGCGTTATGTTGAGTAATCATGGCAAGTATGCATATTTTTCCTTCAAAAGTTGTTTAAACTCAATCCCGTGGTCATTTTATTAGTCAGCTACCATTCGTTTTCAGTGTCGCATGGCAACCAGAAAATAAAAAGAAGGATATCCTCGACGAATGGAGATGAAAAAATGCAAGGTTGAATGAAAATGCCTTGACCTTTGTGTGCTGCCATCTCAGCGCAATTTGATTGCGTCTGTTACACGGATATAACAAATCAATATGCACTTGCGATATAGCTTTCGCGACAATTGCAATTTTCACTAGAAATCTTTCCTTTGTGTTTTAATGGCGCGGCATCTATTAGTTCCCATTTGAGCGCTCACGTGTCCCACGAATGGTGCATTTGCGGTGACTGACCTTCACGACCCCCACCTGTGCACTCTGGAAAAAGAGGTGGCAGTGGCAAGAACCCACCGTTTTTCACTTACGGTTATCGCGCGGTATTGCGGGGATTTCCACGTCTCCGTTTCCTCCCATTTTTTCGGACCACGACTATGACCTCACCCGCGGTCGATCGCTTTGAGACAGGGTGGGAGACGGCGACGGGGGAGTTAACGCCTTCCACGCGCACTGAAAGAGTTGGCGCTAAGGCTCATCCGTTCACGTCGTCGAGTCGGCAGTCTGCATCCTACCTCATGCGTGTCCATTTCCTCCAAACTATTCTGTCTCTCGCTCACTGCTGCAGAGCGTGGGGACTCCCGAGTTCGATAGGGAAGAATATTGGTGGCCGCCCGTGGGAGAGTGGGAAGTGCGTTTGCACGCTCTCTCGGGGGAGCAGAAATAACCCGGGGATTTATGTTTGCGGCTCACGTCTTCTCTTTTTTCTCTCTCTTCCTCCCTTGGATCCTTCCTTCTCCCAGCCTCTTTCTTTTGCCTCCTTCCCCCTTGACTCCCACTCCCCGTACCAACTCCACGTCTCTCAACATCTCACCCATACCCGACTGCCTCTCCCTCCCCATTGAGGCCGTTCTCGCATACTGGCTCACTCGCATCCCTGGGCAGTCGCTCACCTTGAGCCGGTCTCCTCACTCCTCCTTCTTTCTCTTTAGCACTTCCCCTTCCCTTAGGTTTCCCATCAAACTCCCAAGCCCATTCTCCTTCCTCCCTACTCTCTATCTCTCTCTCCCTTTTTCGTCCGTCCCCTCCTCCCTATTCTCCGCCGTTGGCCCTCTCTCTACTCCGAGCACCCACTGCTGCCTTCTTTCACTCCTCCTAACGCCCCTCACCTTCTCATCCGCCCTGCGACTAACCCCTTTGAGCACAGGACTCGAATAAAAAAAAAAACTGCACGTGTGATGTGCGTGTGTGAGTGGGTGTGAGCGCGCGCTCACCATGTGGATGACCGAGGGTGTGTGTGTGTGCGCGCAGTTGTGTGCGTGTGAGTGCGTCTTCTCGGAATCATTTAGGACGGCAAGAGATGAGATCGGATAATTTGACGCCAGCCGCACGACTGCCTTTTTTAGCTCCGAGGATAGGGATGGGACGTTCATTAAGTTGCCCTTTATTTCCTTTTCCTCCTCCCCACTCCTTTTGTTCATAGTGAAAGTGAAAGTGACGTAATCGGCTGTATACCGGTTCATGGTGAAGGTGGTGAGGAAAAAGTGCACTAGGAAATTGCTCGAGCCAGCAGCCGATATCCCAATTTCCTCTCGAATGCATTGTCTCCTGAAATAATCACATTGTGGACACTACGTTACCGAAATTTCTCATCTTTTCAAAATTCCGTAGTAGCCATGAGTAGATGATCAGTATGAAATGCCTTCACTTCTTAATGTTGCTCTAAATGGAATAAGATAATTATTCTCATAAGTTTATTTGAAAACTATATGTATCTAGGTTTATAAAAAATATTATTTTTCTACGTGGTGTCTGGACTAGGATGAATCTCTTTGATTTTTAATTTACCTAATTTTTTTTACATTGTTTGCATTAAGCTTTGAACACATTTTTGTGTTGAAAAAGAACGGAAAACTTGAAATGGTATTATCTACGCAACTTATTAACACCACCGACCAAGGCTTTAACGGATTACCATCCATGATCTCTCCGCCTACCCTATCTTTCCCCCTCCCTTACTAGAGCCATATATACAGGTGCATTTCTGGTGGACACCTTGAGAATGTCGGTGATCTGTTGAAACCTTGGTCCGTGTCGTTAATAAATTGTGGGGATAATAATATTTAAATCTCTAATTTCTTTTTCACTTCACTTCAGTTCGTGTAATAAACTCCACATTGGATAAAAAATCCGACGTGTCAAATGGGTGCCTGTATTTTTCATCGTGGAGAGACCTAGGTTTAGGTCTTAAAGGAATAATAAATCCCAGTCAATGGATTTTCTATTAATTCCACTTGAATGAAGGGTTGACCTTGATGCACCGTAAGAAAACTTGTTTGATAACCTAACTTACTCTGCCTTGAGCGGAGGCAAGAACTGCTTTACACGCTGCAGGATACTGTTAATAAATTGAAAACTAATACATGCATACCAAGGTATTTAAAGGATCATTTGTATAGATCATTTCATCTGTAGAACCTTTAAAGCTACTCTGTGCTAGCAATAAGCCATGCGGAACTCGTGCTAGAGTTAATAACCTCTCGCTATTTTGTTGTTGTTCTTATTTTCGAACTCTACGGGGAATCCACGACTTGGAATAACTTAGGGAGTGACTGATTACAATGCCTCAAGCTTTTCACTAACCACATGCGAGAGGAGTGATGAATATAGCATTCAACGACTGTCAGTCCGTCATGAAAATGGGCGTGGGCATATTGGTAACTCTCAGAGCCATTTTTCAAATAATAGCTGTCTTATTACATCTGGTTTTCGTAGGAAGCATTTATTATTACTTTTTATATGATTGTGGGGTTATTTCTATTTTTAGTGATTTTTTTATTGATTTTTATCGAAATATTTTCTGCAATAAATAAGACTTGTAAAAAAGATCTTTATTGCAAGGCGATGCCCTTGAGAGTTAGGTCTCCACTCACTGACTCAATCTTTCTCTCTCATTCTCTTAGTGCATGGCTCTCTCGTCCTTGAAGACGCTTATAGCCAGCTGATTGACGTATGCACACTTCTCTCTCTTTCTCCTTCAGGAATCATCTGCGCGGAGGGAGAGCGATGGAAGACGTCTCGGAGGTTTGCCTCAAGCTTCCTCAAGACTCTCGGAATGGTGCGCTTCCCCGGTTCTCGAAGGGATGCACTTGAGCGACGAATAATGGCATCCGTGAAGGAATGCCTTGAGGTAAAAAATAATGTTCTGATGTCTGTGACCGGATTCCTTGTCATTCATTTCGCATCAGGGGTCGGGCAGTTTTCCTTACCTCTGATAGTATACCTCGGTTTGATCTATGTTTATTAATTGACCAGTAAAAATTGCTTTTATTTTATAGTTTTTTTAAAGATTAATTGTTATTAGAAATTATTTGACCAGACTGGTCAATTGAGTAACGCATCCGACAACAAGTCATGCACTACTTATAATTACCTATGAAAGAGACGTTTGATAGGTTGCTTTGTTTATTGGATGGATTAGAGCAGGTGTTTCTCGTAATAATTTGATATTCCACCTTAGATGTTGCCTTGGCCTCGAAAATGTGGTTACAAAAACTAGCTTCTCAAGATCCCAGGGCTTCACAGGCAACACATTTTAAGATAGTATACTAAAAAAATATGTTTCCGGGCTTTCTTGTGAGGTTGTTTTGACCCCTAAATTGGCTACTAATTTAATCCATCTTATATCATTAATCAAAATCTTTATTGCTAGGTAATGCCCTTGAGAGTTGCTCAAGTAACAGTTGAGTAAAGACTTTAACGTATCTGATCTATGTTATTAATTTTGATTGGACAGGGAATACTATCCTTTTCCACTATTTTGCATTTGCAATCTTTGCATGCTCCCGCCTATTAAGGGCAGTATTATCTTTTCCATCTATAAGTATATAATTATGTGCTTGAAGGAAAAATATCAGTTATAGCAAGAAACTTGCTGCATGAAACACCGCAAATAATGAAGGTATGGGTATATTAAACATTCCGAATGACTCTTGGAGTATCTTACCTTTTGCATTATATTGTTTAGGCTTATTTAAAAGAATCAGTTCAATTACCTTCGGCTCGGACAGCAAATTAGTAATCGGAGAATCGGCTTTAGTGTCTCCAACGGCCAAGTTGTGTTGCACTGTCTAACCTAGTACCTTAATCATAACACACACGTAACAGCCATGTCCTGGGCGGGATTCAAAACCGTGACTTTTGTGTTGCTAGGCCAGCGCGTTACCGATCTCGCTACCATGACCAGGGACAATAAATTAGCTGCGATCAATTTTAGATGCAAGGAGATAAAAGGGGAATGGGTAGAATGCAATGAATTAAAAGGTCCTTCAACTACTCAGGTTACTTCGCTCTGTCTAACCTAAGTTCGTAATCCTAAGACAAGCACAATCCATATCCGACGCGGGATTTGAACCCATGATGCTAGGGGTGCCAGGCCCGCGCATCACATTTAACTAACTTAGAAAAATGAAGTGGGCTGAAAATACTGATAGAGAAAGTAGGTGGGAATCATGTAGAAATAATAATGTGAGAGAATGATCAAGAAGCCTTGGGGAAATGAAGGTACAATAAAGAAAATGGAGTTAAAATTAATGGTATGCTTTCACCTCCTGCCACACACCCTAAAGTGGACCACATCTCACTGGGTATTACGTACATATGGACGGAGAAAAAAGTAGAAAAACGTTAATAGGCCTTTAGTTATTTATGAGAGTCCTAAAATTATATAATTAAATATGGATAGAAAATAAAAGGACTAAAGAGGCATGTTGGTTAGGAGAACGAAATGAAATGAAAAAGTTATAGAGAGAGAAATGGGTATATATATATATTCTATACGAAAGTAAAGAAGGAAAAAATAATCAGGACTTGGGATAATAGTATAGGACTTGGGATGAAAATTATTCGGGATCCTTCTAAGATGGAGAGATTATTGAGTAACTATGGAGGAACAATACATTGAAGACAATGAGACCGTATAGAATTATGTATAGAAAATTAGTTTAACTTTTTGGAAAGCGTCTGTAAATGAGAAAAGCTGTGGCCACAGATATCATTCCCCTAAAATTGCTGGAGAGTCTAGGAAAATTGTAAATATCAGCGGGGAACCCTGTTTAGGCTGTATTTATTACCACTCACATGTTGACACATAATATCCCCATCCTCCCACCTTCGAACTTCCACCGGTGACTTCGTCGTTTCGTGCCCATGCCAAGAGCCTTTCCTGTGAATTTGGTGTTACCCACCTCCACTATTTTAAAATTCAACTTCTTTTTTAGTTCTATTAGCTTGATGAGAAACGTATTATTACATTTACGCAAAAGTCGCACGTTAGAGTTCCATATCAGGCGTGGGTGTTTCGTGATATGTCTGCTGACTTGTTCATAGTAAAAGAGGAGCAGCAGATTCTTTGGTGAAGATGTACCACTGGTGTAATGCAATGCCTAGGACCATTATAAATAATATGACACCTTCATCCGGAATATGGGAAAGGTCAGTGTAGTGATTCTCTGATATATATTGTTATAAGTGATGCCCTTTACATCAGTTGAATATCGCCCTGAGATTTATTACAGAGAGGAACTTGCCATTCCATTAATGTTTTGGTTTAAGTTAGACTGCTGTTTCACCGTGATAACGGTTCTCAGATAAGTTTAATGAGACAATTTATTCCTCAGAGTAGTAGCGATCAATGCGGTAGAAAATGTTTGTGGTTTCCAATTTGTGATTTCGCAGTTATCATTGATTTCTGTTTGGTATATCAGTTTCTAGCTTATCTCTTAATTCCTTGTCATTTTGTACAAGCGATGTTATCTAAGCAGCCAGAAAAACTAATTATAGATCCTGCTTCCACTATTATGATAGCATTTGCATTCAACTGCCTTCAGAGATCAAGTTAGGATATGGGGGTGCATTTTAACGCTTACATAAGTGAGTGTAGGAGACGAGTCGGATGACGCGGAATGAGATAATGGCTGAGTATAACTTACCTCCTGAGTTGGGTGGAAAATGCATTTCTGAAGTAATTTCGTTTGGTATGACCATCCTCACCTCAATTACAACCTCTAGTGATTCCTCTACCGGTTAAACTACACAAGCATGGAGAATTTTTCATTAAGTAATGCTTCCTCTGCGCCCTGATGTCCTTGAATAATTTCTCCCGTTCTCTTCTCTTGAACGCTGCCCGTTATAATAGGGCTTCCACGAGCAGATGAAGGAGGGTGAGGCGGACAGCAAGGACTCATGGGCGGAATTAAATCCGCTGCCCGAACTGCTCCACGGGATCGGCAATCTAATGAGTGACCTTGTGTTCGGGAAAACCTGGAAGCGGAATGATCAAACGTGGAGGTGGTTGCAGTCCCTCCAAGAGGAGGGTACTAAGCTCATCGGTGTGGCCGGACCTTTGAACTTTCTGCCGTTCCTCAGGTAAATCCCCGATGTATTTGAACCCCATGGGGTGGTATGATTTATCGAAGAGTTAACAAGCGGATATGATTTGCGAGCAAGAGCGCATAATCCCTTCCGGAGGTAGCTCCTCCGTCAATAAGAATTCACCTCTGGATCGCTCACAGTGTTGACCTTGGCCTTTAAAAAAATAAGAATTTTATTGAGAAACTCTCGGACCAGATGAAACAAAAGAGGTATGGGGGGCGCATATGAATGTCTGTCTATTGTTGACAATGAGGACATATTCGGTTTTTGGGAATGATATTATCTACCTCTTCGGCAAAAAAAAATTCTCTAGCCTATTATGTATGTTATGTTTGTGTCAATTCCTCAACTTCATGACAGTGGCGTCAAAGAACTTCCTACGGATACGTGTTAATGCATTTTATTCCAATTAGAGTAAATTCTATTCGAATTACCTAGTACAGATTTAGTCTAATTTAACCAGGTACTCGTCGCTCGGTTGCGCATGTTCACACCTGCTGTATATTTGACGTATAATTATTTTACAATTTTTTTCATCTTGCTATTCTTATTTTTGATTAGACTTCATTTAAGTTTCTTAGCTCGTTCTTGTGTCTCAAAAGGCGACAATTTTGAAAGCGGTCTACTTCAGAATACGGTATAAATCCATAAGACATTCACCTTTGGAACCCTGCAGAAACTTTAATTTAAATACTTTTTGTTTTATCGAATGCAAACCTCTTTGATCTGGGAGTAGCGCGAAAAGTAAGCCCGTATGATTTTTCCGAATTAAATTGCCGATTGGATTCAAGAATCAGCTGCGATACCTTGTTTACTAGTTTTCAATATCTTCACAAAACGAACAATGCTGTTTACAGCATCACTTTTTGCCGAACTTTTTTTTTTAGCATCATTGCAATGAACATCCCACGGATACGTAATGAGACATTATGCTCCATTGGGATTTGAATTTTATTCCCTGGTTTTTGTCAACCTATCTCAAATCTCAATCTATCTCCATCGACGACGATTTTCGACGACGATTTCGAAAGCGTTCCAGCTCTTCTCTTCATGTCCCAGGTCGGTTCAAATGCACAAACCCGTAAGAAAAAAAACATTCACAATTTGAGCACCGCTGAAGCATTCATTTAAATACTCCTAAGTTTAACCGAATGCAAACCTTCTTAATCCGTGAGTAGCGCTAGCAGTCAGCACGTATCTTTGTGCGGAAAAATATGGCTGACCTTGCTTCACCAGTAGCCTACAATGCCTTCAGTACCTTCCTATATCCTGACGAAAAGCACAACTCCGTTTATGGCATCCCTCTACGGCGAATTGTTTAAGCATCAACGATGTTTTCATTTCGGAGACGGCAATGGCAAAGGATTCGAAAAAGAACCGAAAAAACAGTAATTTTCAACGTAAATTACACATTTCCTAGAAATCTCGATGAAAAAGTGTGAATTGGTAAAACGAATAAGAAAGATTAAACATTTTCCCATTAAATGCGGAAAGAATGAAAGGAATCGATTAATAGTTAGTTATTTTACTGAGCTAAAGAAAAAACTCCTACGCTGCCATAAATGAAAAAGCCTATAGTACCTTCTAGTGTATACGCTAGAATCCTACAAAATTTCAGCTCAATCGATTCAGTAGTTTTTGAGGAGATGCGTAACGAACATAGAACCGGTAGACAGACAGACACCACTTCATATTAATTTATTAGTGTGGTAATGAGTTTGATATCGGCTGTGCTAAATTTGTGTTCTAGAATTATACGAAAAGGTACATCAACCGCTATGGTTTTATATTTACCGATTAAACCAACTTAGCGTGGATGTTTCTAAGTACATATTGTGTTTTGCTTCCTTTTCGCAACCCATATGCACATGGTGGGAGTCGAAACCGCGGTCTTTGGTTTGTCCGGCCGGCACTGTTACTGACCTACCATTACAAGTGGCTGCGAGGTCCAAAGTTAAATTTTTCTATTTGTAGAAGGAACTTCCTACCGGGCTTTATGGTAGTGTATGTGTACATATACAACCACAGAATGATGCGTATGCATGTATGTATCTACGAAAACAACACGCGAAGAGAATAGAGATTGTTTCTTTTTAACAGGTGTTCGTGAATCTGTATGACTGTTAATGGGCGAGACTCGGAAAGAGTGATCATATCAGCTTAAGTGTCACAGTAAATGCGCACAGACGGCATTAAGAACACGTGGTTAGTGTTAACGGATAGAGATATTCTTCAGTGGTGTTGAATACATTGAGGGATGGTAAACTAGGGCGTACTGATGGTGAGAGTTAGTTTTCCCGTGACGATAATCCGAAGTAGAGCCGTTAGTATTTTGGGATCCTTTAGAGCGATCAATCTTGACCTTTTTTTCTTCACATTGTCGTGAAATTGAAAAAAAATTAATATTTGATGGCGTTGCTGCCTTAAATCTAAACTTTATGACGATTTTTTCTCATTAGCAGTATTTCTGAGATATTTTATAAGTGAGAGATAGGAGAGTTAGACCTTGTCAGCTTGAAACTTATGAAAGATACCCTTTCGTTGGTCCAGGGAAATATTTCAAGAATTAAAGGTGGATGAAGCAGAATTACTCGCTATGATAGTTAAACAATTGACGCACAAATTTCTAATTCATTATGGTACCTATGCGTCGAATTAACAGTGCTGGTGAAGGAAAGAAGGCAAGTTGTTGCCGACACCTCAGGTGTTACTCGGGAAAAGTCATGATGGTATGATGATCAATAATGATCGATAGGTAAAAATTTAAAGAAATCAGTTTTGTAAATATGTTCTGATTAAGTCAATAAATAAACAGGAATATTTGTTATTTCATTCCCCAACCAAACACATTGGTAGTATTTTTGATCTCAGTTTAAAATTATGGATTTCATCTTTACATGAACTTGATGAAAAGTATATTATTTTATCGGGAAACTGCAGCTGGTAATCTGAAATAAGTTTATTCGGACTCAAAATGGCATTTAAGTGTACTTTTATTTGTTAATTTTAATTAATTAATTTATCTAGATTTTTATCTAGCGTGATTTGCTGATGACTTGTGATGTATTAGATATAATCCAACCAAAAATGGTGGCTCGTGGGTTGGGCGAGGAAAATTCAGTTCAATAGGTCTTTGGAAAACTTTTTAAAAATTCTCTTGAAATGCCATTTTAAAATTTGTAAATAATACTAAAACAGATTAGAGATGATAAACTACGTTCTACATACTACCTACTAAATTAAACTACATTCAAGCTTCGAAGAAGCTTGAACGGCGGAATTCAAGCGGAAATCCAGAGAGAAGATGTTGAGGTAAAAGCTACTCAATGCTTGAAAATGAATTTTCACGTTTGAATTTTGTAATATTTATAATATGGAGATGATGATGTTTTGGTATTAGGGTCCTTCGTGAAAAACACGGCGATGATGCCATCGGCTATGTGCAAGTTAAGCTAGTCGAGGAAAATTCAATTCAATAGATCTTTGGACAACTTTTTAAAAGTTTTCTAGAGTTGCCATTTTATAATTTGTAAATAATACTAAAACAGATTAGAGATGATAGCCATGTATTTATTCAATTTATTTTTCGAGAAAAGGGAAAAGAAATGCACACTCTTACTTTAAAACGTTTTGTGATTGGCCGCCTAGAAGTGACGTCAGGTCCTGCAATGGTGAGGAAAACGCCGGCATGTATAGTACCTATTGACGTGGTTTTCAACTTTTGTTGACGGATATAGATATCGTAGGTGGAGTAGAGTTTACCTAGTTGTCAACCCCACCGTGTTTGAAATTCACACTTTAGGCCAGCCTCGGTGGCGGCGGGGTAAATCCCTTGCCTGCTAAACTTGAGGTCTACGCATCTATATCTACATCTACGCAATACCCTGCAAGGTGGGGGTGTGTGGCAGGGGATGAAGATCACCAAACGGTCACGGGTCACTTTTACCAGGTCACGGGTCCAGTCCCGCCCCAGGAGGATTTTCACTTTCCGTGGCAAGGATGTCCGTGTGATTAATTACAGTTGATTGTAAGAGAGGAGTATTACATAATCATCAATTCGCTGCATTAATATTAACAGGGAAGACGGTTATCCTCTCCCTTAATCGTTCAAACGGCTCTTACAAAAATCGGATCCAAAACAGACAAATCCGCCGCACAGAAGATAGTTCAGTGGTGATCGGGAATCATTAGATTGCATTCTTTAAACCACATTTATTATACTGAGAAAACAACTTATACAATTATCACCCACAAGGTGACACGATTCTCTCCCCGATCTCGGAAATATTAACAAGGGTGGGGATTGTAATGATAATACAAAAAAATACTTGAAAAAGATGCGAAACGAAGGGAAATGCAAAAAGAAACGCATGCGTGGACACAACCACTTGACTAATTAACAAAAAGGAAACTCACTCTTAAAATCCCCTGAATCATTATCGTCATTTCGCGTAATATCACGATCGCGGTTGACCCACAGCGTCGTTACTGACCGAGATTGACGGGATGGAAAAATGGGAACTTAGTGTTCTGATGATTCTTCTCGGGCTGCCGTTGATATTACGGGAGGACGACCAGCACGGCGGGGTCCCTCCTGAGCATTGGGTTCGCGACGACCCTCCAGCATTCGGCCGTGATTGCTCCTTGGGACGTCACCTAGGCTCCTTTACTCCCAGAGGACCAGGAGAGAGAAGCTCCCTTCTGCTTACTGTCAAGACCCCTCGCCTTCTGTCGCTGGAGAGAGACTCCTTTCCTTTCCGCCACCGATCCGAGAGTCCCCGCCGCCTCCTTCCTCGGTGATCAGCTGGCCTCTTCCCCTCTTACCCCTCCAGCTGGACGAAGTCCGAAATACCTCGTCAGTTTCAAGGCTTAGGTCAACCACAACTCACTCGTGAACTTCCTTTAATTCACCCCATTAAATCCCTGGCACGCGCCTGCCTCGCTTTCCTTCCGCGTTCGCTATCGTTCAACACCCGGTGGAGTTACAATGTATATGTAGATGAAATCGAAGCTCTGCAGATTATTAGGACCCAAAGACGGGAGCTGGAATGCGCCCGAAACTGTCGTCCGCCAAAAATGAACAAACCCGAGAAACTACAATTCATTTAATCACCACGGAAGCCTCCGTACCAGTTTTATCCACCTCTACGGGGAGGAGATTTTCAGGAGTAGTAGAAGATTTGAGAAATTTAGGAAGAAGAAATTTAAGCTTGTCTTCATTGGATTTTCTCGAGAGATGCCGAGACACGGGCACGATAACACGGACACGATACCATCATTCGTCAACATTAAGGAGGCTCCACCGAATTATGAAGTAGATGTCATATTTGTGAAAATTTCAGTACACATCATTTTTTGGCCCTTCTATTGAATAGTAGGTGAAGAGAATTCTCCACCGCGCGAGTTCTGCTCTACTGAAAGAACGAATGCAGTACACACGCAGCGCTCTCCTCTGCTGTTCGATGGAACTCTACCACCTTCACTTAGAACTATGCCACAACTTGATGCCGGAGAATTGGGAGACATAGGAGAGAATTATCTTCCTGTTATCCTTCATTGCCTTACGACAACGTGAGAGAAACAGTTGAAGGAATTTGAGAATTTGGCTAAAAAGCAACATCCTTCGCCGGAATCCACATGCCATAAAAAAGACCGTGTGGTTGTAAATCTAACTCAGGTGAATCTTGGTGAATCTTCAAACCATCTGTCCTATCCAAAGGACTCAACTTTGCTGTAGCCTCTAGGAATATGCCAAAGGAGGAAATTATCACTGGGACATGCTCTGCGCAAGCTACGGAAACCAGAGGCCGACGAAATCAGGGAGGAAGTCAGCCATGTTATACGGAAAGCGACACCTCCGAAACCCAATTTGACAAGGGCAGAGAGACAAGCAGAGATCAGTGAACTCAGGGAGAGCGATGATTAACTAATATTACCTGTTCACAAAGGGAACGCATCTGTAATCATCTCGAAGGAAGACCACCGAAAGAAGGTTTGCAGTTTGCTGGACGACCCAACCTACAAAGAACTGAAGTCAGATCCTACGGCGAAAATCCAGAGGAACATCAAGGAACTCCTGAAGCATTCATCAATACCTCAGGAGGAGAGTCGTCCACTACTCCAGTCCGTTCCTAAACCTCCATGGCTGTACGGCCTGCCTAAAATTTATAAGGATGGGATACCTCTCAGGCCCATTGTAAGTGCAATTGATCCACCAACGCATTAGCTCGCAAAGTCACCTGTGTAAGGAACTCCTACCATTTCATGGAAATTATACAGGAAGCCACGATATCGGAAGATGCTCTTCTCGTCAGTTTTGACGTGGTGTTCTTCTTCACAAAAATAATCTTTGAAGATACCATCGAAATCATTAAGACTCTGACGGAAAGAGGTCTTCCTAAAGATATTCCAGAAATGATGGAATTTTGCCTTCATAATTGCTATTTCTCTTGGAATGGGAAATTATACGAACAATCGGAAGGTGCATCTATGGGATCTCCTTTTTCCCCAGTCATCGCAGATCTTTACATGGAAGACTTTGAACGGAAAGCCCTGGATTCTTACCATATGAAACCGAAACTTTTGTGAGATATGTCGACGACACCTTAGTCATAAGGCCTCACGGGACTGATGAACTGAAGAAATTCCTAGAACACCTTAACAGCCAAAATATTTCCTCTCAATTCACAATGGAAATGGAAAGAAATAACAGACTTCATTTCTTGGACGATCTCGTCACAAAGAAAGCGGATGGCAAGTTAGAATATTCAGTTTATTGCATGAAAACCTATACTGACCGCTATTTAAATGCCAAATTCCACCATCATCCTGGCCATAAAGCATCAGTCGTTATCACTTATATCTCAGGACATATGCCATCTCGGTTGCCGATTCACTCGCAAGAGAAAAACAACACCTCCTCCCCACGCTCCAAGTGAATGGCTATAGCCGGAAATTGATTCGAAAAATCGCGCGTAAGGAAGAGGAGAAACGTGACATGGCCATGGAAACTGCCAGGGAAGACCAGCAGAAAGCAAAGGCACACGCTCTCTTGCCATACGTCGCAGAGACTTCACAGAGGATCGCAAAAGTTCTCGTCAAACATGACGTCTAGACGAGATTGGTAAAGAAGACCTCTGACCTCCTTTGGAGCGAAAAAGAACGTCACCCATCTGATACATATGAAGGTGTGTATAAATTGTCGTGTGCCTGTGGAAAATCATACATCGGGCAAGCATCTAGATGTCTTAAAAGCAGATTAGAGGAACATTGAATGGGAACCGAAAAGAAAATTTTTCGCCTTTCTGCGGTTGCAGAGCATGCATCGGCAGAACCTGGGCACGTTATAAATTTCAAAGAATCAAAAATCATCGACAGAGAAAATAAATATTTCCCTCGGCTGATAAGGGAGGCAATCGAAAAAGCAAAGCATGGGGAGAACTTTAATAGGAAAGGCGGTTATCCTCTCCCTTCATCGTTCAAACGGCTCTTCCAACAATCGGATTCAAAACGGAGAAATCAGCGCGCGCCTGACATGAAAACGAAGCTCTGCAGATCATTAGGACCCTGCGATGGTAGCTGAAATGCGCCCGAAACTGTTGTCCGCCAAAAATGAACAGACGCGGCATAAACCCGAGAAACTACAATTCATTTAATCACCGCGGAAGCCTTCGTACCAATAATTTATGACAGTTTACCGTAAAATGTTAGTGAGGAGTTTATCTGGAGCGCAGCATTGTATGGCTAGGAAACCTTCAATGTGAGATAACGGATTTTGAAATGTGGGTGTGGAAAACTGGAGATTTTGCGCTTGGCCGAAAGGATACGGAATTACGATATACGTCTACGCAATACCTTGCAAGCCTCCGCGAGGGTGTGTGGCTGGGGGTGAAGATAACAAAGCATTCACTATTGACGTGCAACTAAGCTACTGCATGGAAACATGTTAAATAACAGGGTCACCTGGAGCTAAATGGTTGAATATGGATATGTGACGCATCGTATATCCACATTTTACCCTACGATCCTTCGCAAGGGCGTGTGAAAGGGGGTTCTTGGTCACCAGCAGTGAAGCTGAGCTTAGCTGAATATAACTTTGTTAATTAATAATAATGCATGGTGTGTAATGTGTTCGAAGCAATTACACTTTGTTTGCATTTTAATCGTGTATTGCGAGTGGGAAAAAAATCTTGTAGCATTTTCACACTATGGGTGTAAAAATTCTCGTAAATACATATCTCAAGCGAGGATTTATTGGTGCGAAACGATCTTTCTTTTACATAGTCCTAGCTGAGTTTCACAAGATCTACAATTACGAAAACCTTGTTGGTTTCGTGATCGGAGAGAAGACAAAGCTGGGGAGTATAATTAGGAGAGGAAAAGGTGGATGGATCGAGTAATGAAAGTCGTATCTGAAGGTCGTATTTGAAGGTGGAACGCCAGAAAAAAGATTGAGAAGGAAAAAAGGATGAGACTTAAGAACGTATTGAAGGTAATAGTACAGAAAAGAAGGATGAAATGGCATTAGGAACGAAATGATTAAAAGTGGGAAGGAGGGTCAAATTGGTCAAACTCTCAAAATTCATTAATCAGAATAAGTCAAAGGGAAAATATACTCGTGTCCTTGAATTGAAGGGTAAAATTTCCAGTTGAACGGCTTAACAGGTATGGCGAGAACGTATTACAACTTAAACTTTTACGCAAGCATTCCTCCGGAAGCTTCATGATTAACATTCATCATCACCCAATTCACCATTTTCGTTTTCAATTCGTAATAATTAATAGATAAAGTACGGAAATATTTTGTTGGCTTCTCTAGGCGATCCACTTGAAAAGCTAAAATTCTCTGAAAAGATGATGAAGAGCATAAGAGGATAATTTATAAACAAATTGAAGTTAAATTTGAGCTGATATCCAGGATTCCTAGTCTCAATCTCAATATATCAATTTTCTCGTTTTAAAATGTTCATGCTATGGATTTATTATGATTCCTATTTGCTAATACCATAATGAAAACCCCATCTGGTTACAAATCATGCATTTATATGGCATTTTGCTCATATGTATGTATTTACTACCATTAGAAGTAATCGAGAAAGTAGAATGGAAATACCTTTTGGAAGACGAGCCTATTTAATCCTTTAATCCAGAGCATCCTTTAATTTTTAGATTTACAGTGTAGCCTTCATGTTTTTAAAAAAATTCTTGAGGGTCAGATAGTGTGTCAATAGCACCTGATTTTTCAGTACCTATTTTAAGAGCCTAAGATTAGGAAAAATTGATGGTGATAAATCATATTTTCTTATAATCAAGTCCTGTTTATTCCTGAGGGATAAGTACAAAAAATATTATTATTCTAATGTTCACCTAACAGCTAGTGTTGTTTCTCAGAATAGACAATAATCTAGAGGAATGGTTACTGCCATCACCCTATCTCCTATTATAGGTATTCACAAAGTACAGATCAATACCATACATTCCTGAATTCAGTCACCTTTATTGTGAAATGAACCGAGAAAAGTGGACCTCGTTCTCTAGGTTTTAGCGTTCTTTTTCGGGTGATAATATTTTATAGATGATGCGATAGTGTAAATTTTCTTCGTGAAGATAGCAGCCTTTTGTTCTATATAATTGTATAAACGTTAAGGTTCGGAGAATACTTGAACAGTTGAATAGGAAAAGTATTTTTTAGATATTTTTGTTCTTAGTAATTTAAAGATCGGGTGTCCATCAAGGATGTGCGTTGGCCCAACACTTTTTCCTTTTTTCATAATGACTAAATGCAGGATGGGGCAAGGGTCTAGCCACGTTGAAACACCAGTTCCCGTCAGATCACCGAAGAAACGTTGGGACCGGACGGAGGTTGGATGGGTGACCCTCCTTCATACGTACCTCTACGTTCTTGTCTCCTGTCTGGGGCTATAGAAGGCCCACCTCACGAATTTACAAATGCAGGATGTGTGGTAGTATTAATTTTATTTCCTCTCTTCATTAATGACTAGAAGTCCGCCTTATTGTCAAATGTCACAATAATATACTAAATCGAAATTCGCAAAGGTGACGATAAGCAGGCTGCATCAAATGACCTTGTATTAATCAATAATTGGATGTGTTACTTTCAGCTTACATTAAATTGAAGGAATGCTCGGGTGAGAACCTTTTAAAATAAGAATTTCTTCAGAAATACCTGGTTAATCGATAAAGGTGAAATAACGGACTAAAAAGACAGTTAAAAATATATAAGGGGAATAACATCTCGTTAGCCATTGATTAGGATTCGTAAGAAGAGTTCTAGACCAATATGATGAGAAATCAAGAGAAATATACTACTATTTAATTGTCATGTCGTATTTAGAATACGCCGCCAGCCAATGGGATCTGTGCAATTCAAGTTTGATGCTAGGAATTAGATCGTGCATAAATGGGTTTGGGGAAATTTGTGGAAGATCGTTATGGAACCTCGTTATCAGTGTGTTACTGTGGCAAGGTTACTGGAAGAACTCGGAAAGGAAAAGAATCAGATTTTAGGAGACTAAATCTGCTTAGTAAATTTGAAGCGGCTCTGTCTGCCGATGAAGCTAGTAATACATGGAAAACACCCGTATACTATGATCGATTTGGATCAGGAAAAATGATATCCGAGGCCTCGAATACTGTATAAATAGATCAATCTTTCTTCCATTGAGTAGTAAAATATCTTAGTGTGAAACGTAAGAACCGGAAATGTTTCCGGTGCATTTGTTTGGAACTGATGTTTGGATCAGAACAAACTTCTAAATTATATTAAACCTCGTTACCTGCTCTGTTTTTTCATGAAAATTTTTCCTCAATCAATTGGAACAAATGCCTATGACATTCATAATTTATATTTCTTCGTACTTAATAACAAATAGCTGCACACATATTTGGATTATTGACGAATACCCTTTTTTTTGCAATGGAGTTTCATATTTAGTAGTGTGTGTTAGATGTCTCACATCATTGAGGGGATTTGTAGAATTCTCTGTTTTTTCCGTGTGTTGATGAAGTGTACTTACATGATAATGTGGGTTTTAGAGCGGATATTTTTTTTAGATAGATAAGCATTTATTAATACATTTACATTTTATACATATTAATGCTATTTATATAACAATTTTGGCCCCGCTAAGTCCCAAGGACTTGTCAGCGGGTTACACAACATCATTAAATTATATGGCTACCACATTTTTTCCTGATATATACATTTTTCCCTATTTACATGTATAAAAACATGCATACTCATATTCAATTTTATACACATATACACACATACACGTCTATATAAATATTTAAGTATCCAGTATATTTGCTTATATATAGATGCTTTTATAAACAATATTTAGTAAACAATATACTGCACAAATACACGTTTTTTTACCCATCATTTTGATCTTCTAACAACCATGGAAAATTTGCGTAATGAGGTTTTATTATGGAAATTTATGCGATACGTAATGATATTTTATTATGGAAACGGTTCATTTTTTATGAGATGAGCTATAATTATTATATTTCTTAGTGTAGTGACAGTATTAACAACTTTAAAAGGTAAACAACGTTACCAGACGCATTTGAATTATTTCCTACTATTTCAAATGGTTAATGAAGAGAAGGTTGGTCATGTGGCTTAATATTAGATAAAGAACATCTATTTTAAGTTGAAAAATGCATTTAAGAATAATTAAGAAATTATAAACAGATGTGTTACTTCATTAATGTACATTACTCCTAACAATCCGGTACTACGTTATTGTTATAATCTCATAATTTTTGGGAAGTTTGTATCCATCCTTACGACATCTATCTATCTTGTCATTGGAAAACAGATTGGGTTCAAAGTTGCTTTAAAGTTTCAGTATACCTAACTTAAAACCTGTGTTTTGATGTGACTACCATTAGAATTCTTTCAGTTGGCATTTGCATTGTCGGAATCATGATAAGTATCCTTCGTGAATTATCAGTTTTCACTTTTTATTAAATAAGTTTGGCAATTTACCACAAACAAATCTTACTTCGACCGGTTTCGATGTGATACATCATCATCAGGTGCTGATGATGATGTATCACATCTGATGATGATGTATCACATCGAAACCGGTCGAAGTAAAGATTTGTTTGTGGAAAATTGCCAAACTTATTTAATTATGTTATTCCACCATATAACGCCTAAAACGTCTCTTTTTATCAGTTTTCACGTTTCATGTTCTTGTTTGATTTCAATCGTTTTCAAGATATCTATTTATACATCTATCAATCTATAGCCAAACATACATCTATCCATCCATTTGTCCGTTAATCAATAACATTTGAAACTGCCGTTTCTTACATTATCTCCAGCGTACCATCTCAAAACAATGCGTAACACTGCGTCTGACACCACCTATTAATATCCATTTTTCCATCTTAAAATTTCTCTTATTGACTTAAAACTCAACGTTTTTAAGGAGTCACCCAATTATAGGCTGTGATTCTGTTGGACACAAATGGTTTGAAATAAAACTTCATACAATTTAACGTGTTAGCTCAATTTAGGTCAAACCAGTTCTTACCGCTTCAGATTATTACTTTTTTTGTGGCCCTATCTTCTTGACCATCGTCATCTTTTTGATGAATTTAAATAATCTATCAATTATTAAATGAGGGGCTCCTTATGATGGTTGTTCTTTCATGATTTAGATGATATATGAAGAACATATTTCTACTGTGGATCACAAATGGTTGAATGATTTATACGATTTTGCGTAATGAGGTTTTATTATGGAAATTTATACGATACGTAATGACATTTTACTATGGAAACGATTCATTTTTTATGAGATGAGCTATAATTATTATATTTCTTAGTGTAGCGACAGTATTAAGCTGTTCATTAACTCGTACTATATTGAAAAGAAATCAATTTTCTTTTCTAGCGGATTCAGTAGTAACTTTAAAACATAATTTCCTAAGGCTTGATGAAGGCGCTGATTCTTGAAAAGTCATGAGTTGTCACGAAAAAGTCACGAGTGGTGTGCGTAGTATTTGTCGAGTTCTAATTCTGCCCGATCCCCGCCTCGCTCCAGCTAATGCTTCGCATGTGCCCCACATATGTTTTGCAATGCTGCGTGGAAGCATAACGCCTGGAATGGTGCGGTGTACCACAAGCGGGGATGCCAACAATATTGCCGACTTTCCAGGATACGACCAGACTCCTAGATACCTCGTCCATGTTTGTTTTCAGTACTTAGTCCTATTTATATTTATGCTGGTTCTACCCACGCGTGGCAGGAATTACGAGAAATACTCGTGATGGTGGCCAATATTTGTAAATTACGCTTTACTCTTAGCAAAAAGAGATTAGCTCATAATTAATGTATTTGGTTTGTGATAAATCATTAGCATTCTATGCTCATTGCTTCATGCCTTATAAGCATGAGGAATTGTTTATATTCATGTCAAAGTCCTGTAATGTATGCTTTATTTCCTTGACGAAATTTTCTGTAGTTAAATAACAAACATATATCAAGTAACATTTTCTTGCCAAAAGCGAAATATCCCTCTCTGATGAAATCCTTTCACTTCTTCATTCCTATAAAAGAACATACTAACCTCACCAAAAGAAATCAGAATTGAGATGGTATCTTCGGCTCTAATTTTGTAGAGTAGTAACATTTTTATAATTGTGGCAAACTTTCCCTCGGAATCCAGAACTTGGCTCGGCAGCTTTGCCGCGAAATTTCGCTGTAGTTGGTTCAATACGGATAATCTGTAACAAATCTGTTACATATAGTCCTTTAAAGCCCTTATCTTCATAGGTAAAAATAACACCTTGTTAGCTTAGCTGGCTAAAGCACTCTGCGGAAAATTGGGGGAACCGGGTACAAATTGTGATCAAGTCGAATAATTTTTCCTCTGTAGAAAATATGACTTTTGGTCATCATTACTCTCTATCGTGCAAGAAAAGAAGTAATAAAACGTGCTATTTGAAGAGTTGAAGGGTATAGCCTGCGGAACAGGAATCGGAATGGAATCTTTTCCTCGAAGTGTATACAGGTGCATTGAATGAAATAAATTGATATTTCATTGTGTTTCTATGAAAGTTTTTAGTGTCTAATTGCGCGAATGAAAGACATGGTAACCTGGAGACGTGGAGACCTGTGTCAGATATCTTTTAGTATGCTTCTTGCCGCAGCTTCGGAGAGATAAACACTTTACAATACATGTGAAAGTATTGAGCTGAATGCTGTCATCTGCTGAATTCAACTTCCATGGTGAGCCGTTACACATGAGCAATGGCCAGTGTGGTAAACAACTACATAGTTACTTGCTCAAACATCTCTTAGTATAATTAGTTATGTCTTGTATTCTGAATGGTGAAATACTGAAGTCCGTTGTGTTGCCATTGTTAGCTAGCTAAATTCATGTCGATTGGCGATTTCGGCTTCGAATTAAAATTAGTACTTCATGATGTATCAAGCTGATTGCGTCAACTACATGTGAAATAAGAGGAGATAATTTGTCTGGAATACACTATCACGTATAAAGCAGCAATGTTGCGCTTACATTGATTTCTTTGTGTAGGGTTATGAAACAAATGTTATAGTTCTCCGTTTCTTTTGTTGTTAGGTTTGTCCCATACTACAAGAGAACGATCGAATACTTAATGGAAGGAAAGTTGAAGACTCACCAGTTGTACCGTAAGTTTATATTGGAGCACATGGAGACCAATGAGGAGGAACTGGCCTCCAGTGACGTCTCCGGGGTTCCAGAGCAACGAGACACACAAGATGTCGAACACAAGGAAAACATAGGAGCAGCAGTCTTTCCTAAACGGAAGGATAGTGGAACGAAGGACGCAATAGATGCTTTCTTGTCGCAGCCAGCTGCTGGCAGTGGGAGGAGTCGTTACGATGAATTTCCGGAAGATAGACTGGATTACGCAAATGACACACAGTTACATCACTTGTTGGCGGATTTATTTGGTGCTGGTCTCGACACCACTTTAGCTACTTTGAGGTGGTTATTGGTTTTTGTCGCTGCACACCAAAAGGTTCAGGTAATTTAACTCATTTTACCTATTTATCTAGCTCGATAAGGTCATTTTCCCCCTTACAGCTGAAGAATGGTAAGCAATAGACTAAAACGGAACCGTCATGTCCTTGGATAGCGATAATGGTAGGGAATCCTGTCCCAATCGCGAGCAGGTCCTTCATTTCGTCCAAGGTGGTTACGTTTATACGGAATTTGTGGGTAATCAGGATTGCAAACATAAAATTATAGGTATTAAAGATTTAAAGATCTCCCGGCAAATATTTGAACTAAAATTTTCTTGGGTTTCACAATGATAATAATGGTGGTCTCAGTCATGGAAACGTTAGTGCCCATTAAAGATATCACCCTATGTGAAAACCAAGAAAATTTTACACCACATTATATTTCGCGACGCACTCGTTGATTTCTTCGTTTTCTCTGATCTCATAATCATTGTGATGCAGTCAACGGTAGACTTCGACGTTACAAATTTTCTAATCTGCTGTTTCTAATTGAACTGAATTCACTGCCTAACAACTATTGTAGATTAGCAGTGATACAAGGATGATTGAAAATGACCGCGTGAGTTATGATGATAACTAAGCTTTTCTATTTCTGAACTGCTATGACTACATTGATCATGATGTTACGTAGATTTAATATTGTTAATTGAGAAAATTGCTGAATTAATGCATTGAATTCCATTTCATGTTGCTAATCCGGGCGGTTTTCTGATCAGTCTCTCTCGTATCTTTTTTGTGCTTTTAATCGTCCTCAATTTTTAGTTTACTTTAAATGCGACCAAAAAATGGTCGGCTTTCGTATTATCTTGTGGAAATATTTGAGAGTTATTTGCACACATAAACGTAATAATAATGCCTCCCTCTCTACCAACAATGTGCGTGATAGATGGAATGGGTATTTTTAAAAATGTAGTCGTTAATTCTTTATTCTCTGATTTAAGTATTCATTTGTGCTCGTGCAGAAAATTCTAAAGGGTATACTAGTTCCATACCTTCATTATTTATTTAATTTTTTGATTTATTGGATGGAGAAATGATGGATTTCTCTTTGTTTCGATTCTGCAGCGGAAAAATATTGTTGGGTCAATATGTTTATACTTATGCATACTCTAGGATCAAATTCAAGAGGAATTGGACAGGGTTCTTGGAAGTGAGACATCATTTCGTCGTCCGATATCCTTAAATGATTCATCCCTTCTTCCATACACGGAGGCTACGATTGCTGAAACGCAACGAATCCGTCCTGTTGTGCCACTTGGAATTCCTCATGGAGCTTTGAAGGTGAGTAGAATATGTGACAGACTTAAATTCTGTGTGATGTATATATTTGTGCCTGAGGTTAGTGATGATACAAATGTACACTCAAGAATAGTAAATGGCCCAAGAAAATCGGGTTTGAAATAAAATTCTGTCTGATGAATTTGGTTAAAATTGTAAGGCATAGGTCACCGAAAATATCATTGGACCAGACGTTCCAGAAATTTGTATTATTTGGGCGGTAACGATGCCTGTGTATAGCAACGAAATCAGATTCACAAAAATTCTAAGTGGAGTTGGTTTTTGGATTGGCAATGTGGAGTGGGGTTGGAGTTGGGTAAGTATTGATTGCCAGGAAAGTGAGACAGGGTTGTCTATCGGTGGTATTGCATTTTAATGCACGCTGAGAAAATGGTAAGGTAGACGTCGGGTAAAGAATACATTGAGTTTATCCTATGGTTTAAATTTCATGAGCTAGCCGTTGTCATCGCAGACAATACACACGCAGACATTGCACTCAAAAAGGACATAAGCGTTTTATATGACGCAAAAATAGAAAAACACCAACGTTTTGATATCACATTAGGTACTGAATGCTCAGTCAAACACAAGAGGGCTACATAATGGAATTTGGAACATCCCTTATTTACAGTATTTGTAATACGATGTTCAAGGAACTCCACAATTTGTAGGTGAGATTCATTTGTAAAAGAATCATTATAAATAGAAAGGAATTGATGAGAAAGAATTTTAAACAAAAACGAGACATATTGTAGACAAAGACCATTATGAGGATTACTGATTCATTTTAAGTATTAAGTAAGTAAGTTCAGGTTGTTGAATGTATAGGATTTAAAAAAAATATAACCTACCAACAGAACCTGGTTTCATCATAAATAATGCAAGGAAATTGTTGGTAGGCAAAGTTACGAGTAAATGGGATAAGTTTTCAATAATATTGTTATGAAAATATTGTCAAGGCTTGTAAAACATTGTGGCTCTTCAGCGATAGCCACTGTATTACCGCGTTGCTAATGTTAATTTGAATTAATGGAGAGCACAAGAGTTGATTGGGTGTTGAAGAGGTAATTGCCAATTATATATGAAGCTGAGAGTAAATGAATAGGCTTTTGAGTGTGTATGTGTAAAGGGTAGATAAAAAGAACGTGATTTCTAAGGAAGTAATTTTCATTTTTTGTGCAGTGATAAAGGTCTTATATTATTTAGAATTTATCGTAAACTGCTTCACAATAAATAGGCCGAAAAGTATCATTCATTTATATCTTCCACCAATACGATAGCAACTTGTCTGCTGAGGGATAGGCATGCCACGTAAGGAAGTTATAAGAAAATGCCACACATTGTTTCTTAATAAACATTATTTCCTATAAGAAATTTACGATGAATGAGAAATAATCCTCATTTGTCGGAAGACCATTGTTCCGGTAACAGTTACTCTATGCTCCTACTGCGTATGGGAGTATAATATTAAACTATTTATCAAATTTCAAAATTTCTATGCATTATCGTTTAATTTCAACGATTTATTACAAAAAGCAATATATTAGTTTTTCATATTTTGTATTCATGGTACTCTACTTCACTCAATGAACATTTTGAAGCATATTTTTTTATTTTCATGCCCATTTTTCCTTTGTCAATAACCTGTGCATATATTCGTCATATATTTCCTTAGGATACAACTCTTGGTGGATTCTACATTCCTCGAGGATCCATGATAGTTCCGTTGCAGTGGTCCCTCCACAATGATGAGTCTATTTGGGGCCCTGACGCCGAAAATGTCTTTGATCCCACGCGCTTCCTTGAAGAAGATGGCAGTTTCAACCGCCGGAAATACCAAAGTTTTATGCCATTTCAAAGCGGTGAGTCGACGTTCAGTATTTGTTGCAAAATATTTCCACAGTGGAAGATTTGGAGGCAGCTGTATACTCCTGCTGGATTAAGTGAGAGGCAAGATCGCGGGTGTTTTTTCTAAGCCGTCTAGTCTCTGGCCTAAGGGTCTCTAGCGACTGTCCATTACCCAAATCTTCGCTGATTTATACTGCTCTTAGCCACACCTAAAGCGATTATCGATGATAATTGAACTAGCTATTTGAAGTGTTGGAAAGTATTTAAAGAACATGGATGACAGAAGTGATTCACTCATGCCTTCTGTACTCGAACGCATTATGAAGATTCGTGATCGAATTCCTAGACTTGGGCGATTTACTGTTCATAATTTTTTGGCAAGTTCATTACTTCTACGTCTACACAATACCCGGAAAGCCACCATAAAGGTGTATGGCAGGGTCAGTGCCACAAGAAAAATAGTACAGCATAGTTCGCTAGAATAAGCCAATTGATATTGAGGATGTATCTTCCGTGATCACTAGATTATTTGGAATTCATTGGAGTGAAATATACGTTTAAATGATGGTCTTGCGGTAAATATACATGTCATTTAGGACTCATTTCAGTGATCGGTTTTCTGCTAAATTCCTCGTTTTTCTGCGCACTGATGAAAGCTTATTGGCCGATTGCGCTTAGGTTGCTGAAAAGTTGGTGATGTGTGAACAAGTCTCTTGAAAGAAGGATAAGGAGAAGAAAACTAGGGATGATGGCCAATATGGGGTCAATGATAGCAAATGATGAAAGTCGGAAGTGCATGCCAAAGGAAGAGATATCGTAAAAATAATGAGTATCGCCATCGTTGTTTCAAGTTTAAGATCGTATAACTCCTGCCAACCGTATTATCTATTCTTTGCTAATTGTATGGCTTTCTGGTGTATTCTCTTAACTATCAATTTAGGCTTCATTAGTCTTTATGTTTTATAAAAATTTTATCCATGCTAAAAAGACGTTACGCGCTCGCCTTTATTTTCCTCTCATACCAAACTAAGTGTGTTTGATCTCATATACAGTGTTTTTTCCTGGCTCATATTACTGTCTTTTCCGTATGCGGTATAAAAATTAGATGCCGCTACAATTTTTTACTCATTAAAATTGACACACTGTGAATTCCGAGGCGATTATGATGAAAATATTACATTCTCTGTATAATATGTATGTAATATAGCATCTTTCCTTCTCAAATTTCCGATTCACGAAATGACGTTTTATTGAAAATCTTTGAAGTGCATAATTTGCATCTCACTTGGGAGGAAAAAAGAAGAAAAATTAACAAGATGAAAGGAGAATTAATACCATTGAATTTCTTTTATCTTGTACCTAGATCTAGCTGCCAATCTTGGTAAAACATAGATGAATTAGTATCCTCATTCAAATATCCGTATACAAAAGAAAAATTTTTTTTAGAAAAGCGTGTAATTAAAATCAAAGATTCAGTTATAACGAAAATTTAATTATTAGCACTAAAACATGCTTCATTGAAAAAGAATATTATTAGAAATGAATTAACTCTATTTGCTCCCATGAGAAATGTACCTAATATGCTATACTAATTGAATGGGAATAATGTATGACATATTTTCTAATAGATAACTTTAGAATGGTCATATATTTTGAACGCAGTTATTATAATTAATAACGCATCGCGTCCTTGTATCAAAAGTTTTAATAGAGGCAATGCCCAAAGTTTTTCTTCATTTTTCTTTGGGTGAGTATCCATTCGCTGTCCTCATCTCCCTCTATTTTTAAGGCTAGAAATGTAACTGGAATAATGCGAACAGCTGGCAGCCAAAAAAATTAAACTCCTAACTACGCTATACACGGCATGCTGTTGGTAGCGGAAATCGATGCCTGCCTGGGCAGTTACTTCATCCTTCGCCCTAGATGACCTAGTATTTATTTTCCATATTTTCAACTGGAATTTGTTTTCACTCTTGAAATGTGTGTTCTTTTAGCGGCTAATGAGTTTGATACAATGCTCCGCATGCCTCTGAACTAGCGTATAAAGTTTATAAAATTATGAGCACCACTCATTTATATTATCATTTAATATTGAACGTCGTTTATATTTTGTCATTCCGGTTCGGGTCTTCTAAAGTTTACTTTTAAGTTGATTGCTATGCTTATTGCACATTTGCCCTCCTCACAGTTTTAGCTCCTTAGATTTCCTCTTATCTCTTTCGCTGCCTGCCATCATATTTTTTTCGTTTAGATTACTATTGGCTGTGGTTCCGTTCTATTTTGTTTTTAATTAGATTCCGACACTATTTTTATCTAGATTGCTGTGTGTCTTCATGACCTAATGCGTTAGTTTCTATATATTTTTAGTTTCGCTCTTGGAAAAGCTCAAGATTTTTTTTTTAAATTTTCCTATTTCTGAGATGAGTTCACGTTGGGCTGCTAACGAACCTGAACGAATGGTTTGATATCCTGGTTGGATGGACTCATTTCCGCATGAAGTATGACGTGTTCATGATTCGTCCCGTGTACTAATTTTTCGCCCATGTCTTTTCCACTCCGTCTTTCCTCAGGTCGCCGAGTGTGCGTGGGTGAGGAGCTCGCCCACATGCTGCTCCTGCTCTTTGGCGGCTCCATCCTGCACGAATTCCGACTTTCACTTGCCCCAGACGCGGTCGTGGGTGATATTCTCGAAGGGGAGAGCGGCATCACCCTGACGCCCAAGTCTTACCGTTTGGTGTTCCGACGTCGGTTCGCTTTGGACGCTTGATGGACGTCGGAATTCGTGGTGGGTGCGGGCGATTCTGGTGCTGCCAACTGTTTTCATCCATCTTTATGTTTAGCAGGAATGACCGAGATTCTAGGAAATGTCTTCCAAGAAAATAGTTAACTTTCAATGGTTATGACATTGGGTTCTAGCGAAGTTATGATACTCCTGTTTGGTAATTTTTAATGTATTCTTCGGAGTTGCTGCGGGAATGACTGCACATCAGTGGATAGTTTAGTTATTCCATTATTTTAAGTAGATGTTCTTTGGTATTTATGTATTTTGCCGCCAATGGCTAACTTCGCATTGAAGTGGCGACAAATATTGCGGTTTGGATGACACCATATTTCCAGGAATATACGGATATTTCCTTTAATAAAATTGGTTTATTTTGCATTCCACAGATCCATGATTATGTTACCACCTTATCTAATGTCATGGAAGGGAAGAAGAGAAATGTAAATGAAGAAAATCGGTAGAATGATATTGATTCATTGGATAAATTGCAATGGTGACCTTCCCTTTTCTTCATAAGAAGTTTGAAATGAATACATCAAATCTCTTTAAAATGTGGATTAAGGTAATCATATTAAATGCATTTTTAATTTTTATATTTTTTACGGGAAATAGAGAGAGACACTTTTAGGCTTTACTCGGTGATTTTCCATTAAGATATACGGTACAGAGAGCGCTAATATTCCAAGAGAATATTTTACTTCTAAAAGATCGTGGCGAGAAGCCTAGTATTTAAACTACGGCAATTTTTTAAATAAATTATTATAGTTTAGTTTTAGTGATCCCTTTACCTATTATTATCATGGTGATACAGGCTAATGTATTTACATTTTATAGGTGTACATATCGAAGTAATGCATTGGTACTCGAATGTTCTGTTAATATTCTTATAATTTTGTCACATTATTAATTATATTTTTATTCTATCTCAACATTTTAGATATTTCTTAACCCAGTTATAACGACCCTAGTGAGGTGGTGGGCCAAATGATTTGAAATAGCCTGTATAGCTGTGCTGGTGGGAGAAATTATCGCGGTGTAAATTCCTCCCGGAAAATCGTTCACGCAGCGAATGCACCTTTGCGACGCGGATGCTATAAGCTGTTTGGTGTCAATGGGGTTTAGTTTTTCCTTGCCGAGTATCAGAATTAAACACGGTATCTGTGGCTATTGGCGCACAGCAGCCGAAGCAATATCCGTAGAAAAATATGTAGAGTAGTAAACTACCGAATTAAGAAAATCTTCGGGGAATCTAGGAATATATTTGTCTGAAACCAGAGAAAAAGAAAATGGATAATTAATATTAGATGCCATTGGTTGAATGGACGTTAGATGAAAAGTGATGACCTTGAGTGTGATATTTTTGGGAACTGTTGGAATGGCGAAAAAGTATTGAAAGAGGAATTTAGAGTGTCAGCCGCTACTCGAGTGAATACAAGTAATGTTTTGAAAGATATTTATACGTAATACCCTGCGAGTCACCGCGAGGGTGTGAGGCTGGGAATTAAGATCAAACAAGCATGCAAAAATATACTACTCCATTTATTCACTGCTGACTATAAATGACGCTGTATTGTTAGTTAATACCAGGTAATTGCAAATGTTTCACATTAGTTAGTTTTTTCTATAAAATTAAATTATTAACATAAAGCTAATAGGGCAATGGAAGCATCGGTGAGAAGGTAACTGATGCTTTGCAGACAATTCAGAAGCAGAGAAGCAAAAGTGGACGACTACTACAGGATAATTTTTAAAATAGTCTGAAAGTTCAAGAGAAAGGGTTACCAAACAGTTAAAGATAGTAGAGAAAAGTTGCTATTGGATCCAAAATGATGGTTGTAGGAATATACTGAAAAGATTTAATGAAATAGCATTTTTACAGATATATATTAAGGAGTATTAACATCATGGACAATCCTGTCATTCACATGTGCCTCTCATTGCATAATTATCTCTTAATCTATTACTCCTTTAATATTCCGTATATAATCTAATTCAAAGTTTTTGTATTGCCCTTAAATTCATCATAATTAATGAGTTCTATGATTGGTTGACGAAACTCTTAATTCTATAGATCACTTATCTTCAAAATTATTCACATTAACATATTTCTAATATTTAAGGAGATAATTTTTTGTCGCAAGCGTCTCATCTGTAGTCTTCCATTGTGGCTCTTCAAATTAACTTTTCCCTTTGCGATTGCCTTCATGAGATTCTCAGCCTGTGTATTTAAATATTTTTGTGTTTTTTTCACTCTTATAAAATATTGAAATTCAAGAAACTAGCAAAGTCATCCTTAAATTAGTTTTTTAAGCATTTTGTTCTTATTTCGGCTAATACGTCACTAGTTTCCTTTCTAGAGGTTAGAGCACTTGTCCTCTGCCCTTTTTCACTGGAATTTTTGGATCTGAATACAGATGGTCTTTTCCCTAAGATTTTTATAATAAAAATATAAGGGGTTTTTCCTCCATAACTACGAAGAAATTCAATTTATTTTAGAAATTGATTTAATCATGGTTAATCGTAGTCTGAATGAAAAAAAATTTCAAGTTTTCTCACCATTGTCACTAGTCAACAATCATTAAATTTGTTTGACGCAATTCTCCACTCAATCCTCTTCACAGCTAACTTCTTTTTATACAAATATTTCTCCTCTTAACACATCCTTCACTACTGCTCCTGACGTAAGGCCTTCCTTCTCCATTTTTCTCGTTCCTTTTTCTGTGACGATTGTCTTCATTAGGCCATTATGTCTCAAGATATAGCCTATTAATTTGTCCATGTCCCGTCTTATTTTCAAAGTTTACAGCGCTTAAGTTTTCTCTCACTCTTCTTAGGTCTTCTTCGTTTGTAACTCGATCGATATGCTTTTTTCTACAGAGAGAGAGATAGAAGTCATTTATCTTGACTGGGGTTCGAAGCCGAGTCCTCTAGATTTCCGGGTGCTTTGCTTAGCAATAATGTGCTTTGTCGAGTTACGGTACCAGGGCGTTCTACTTCCCGATGGATTTATGGATACGCCCTTTAATTCAGTAGTAGAAAATCCTGGAATGAGAAAAAATAAACTATGATTGAACAAAAAGTATTTTCGTTTCTTGTCCGAGTTTTCACGAAAATGGCAAAACTTTTTAAGGACCATTTTACTTAGAGACGGATGGACACTTACTAAAATGGTTTGTTGATGTTTAGGCATTGCCGCAATATTGAAAGGTTCTCATCGGTAACACCCGAGAGGAATTCATTTTTCAGGCAATGGAGAGTGCTAACTGTATTAACCTTAAACTGACAAACTGTAATTATGCGAATACTAGCACATTAGTCAATAATATGATGGATTAATCTTACTTCCAATCATCCCGCGGAACAAGTTCATCATACATTTCTGTAACATTTGCAACAACTGTCCACGTATTTTTTCTCTCTTAGCCCACCGTTCCTCTGCCGAAAAATTTGGACCTATTTTTGCATGCATTTGACGTAATTTGCTAATGAACAAGAATCACACAAAAGCATTTTAGTGGTCCTACAGCCTTATGCTGGTGCCATTCGGTTACAGGTAATGGGATTACGTGTCTACGGAGTGTTTCTTCGCTCAGACTATTGGATAGTGTCCTACTGCGAAAACCTGCAAAAGGTAAGCGAGTTTGAGATGAAAATGATTCTTGCTTGGAAGGTGGGACCAGGCAGAGGCAGATGGAATTTAGGGTGGGGATTGAGTGGCGGGAGGGGAGGTTGACTAGAAGGGCGGGAAAGACGAAATGAGTGTGGATGCGCGAGTTGGTGGTGGGATTGGTCGTCGGCGGAGACGGGAAGAACCCCGTCACCTCCCGCTTGACTCTGCGAGATTTGACGACGGGTTGGTGGGGAAAGGGTTGAGGTTGGGCTTGCTGATCACCCTTTCCACGCCGCACGAGCAAACGGGGGCCCGCTGTTGATTGGAAAGGGTGGGGGGCCGAGACGACAGCCTTGCTCGCGTGCTGTGTGCGGCGGTGTCGTACCGGACATCGACACCTGCAAATAGACCACGGGAGGTCGTTGCTCTTTCGCTGAGATCTCTCGCTCTCGGTTGTTTTCTTTAAAAACGCCCGCTTTTGGATCGGGGCTCAAGAAGTGGAGGGGGATTACGGGGACCGACTGTTTGTGTGAATTCTGCATGTGATCTCGGTGTATGTGGCGAGTTGCCTGGTGAGACGGTTGCTCTCTCGACTTTGCGGGTGTGGCAATCGCGCCGCAGTTTTTTTTTGTGATCACTCTTTTTTTTCTTGCTTGGGTCTTGAAGCGAGGCCGCTTGCACTCACTGGAACCTGCTGGGAGCGTCTTAATTTCCCGTTTGTTTGGTGGTATGGAATTATGTCTGCCCCGGACCCCGAGAGTGCTGGGAGGAAATTCAGTGGGCTGGGAGAATTTTGTGTGGTTGAATCTAATTTACACTTAAATGTGTTGAAAACACTATTATATATTCAGCTTTAATTGTATTTATTTGAAACTTATGCAAGTCCATGCAACCGGAGGGTCAGTGAAGCTGAAGCGGGTATTACATGCTTGTCCTGAAACTTAATTTTTTTATTCTACGATTACATACAACAGGAAAAGGATTCTTTGGCTTAAGATTACCCCAATATTTGTTGGATACTATTGCAAAAAGGATTTTTCTAAGCATTTATATGCAACGAGTAGCTTTCGGAGACAAATGAGGTTGCTAAATGTATTTGTACCGACTGTCCTTGGCGATAGAAGCTTGACTGTGTTTTTTTCTTTGACTGGAAATTTATTGCACTTTTTTGTGCTCTTGTACTCTTTTCTATTCCATAATACAACTTATAGTTTATTTATACGAAATAAGGTTACACTTATTAAGATTTGTCGAAGGTGGAGGGATTACAAATGAGAACACAAACTATGATGAAAACAGATTTATTTCTGTCTTTTTATTTTAATAATAATGGCATCAAACATTTTCGGTTTCAGTTGACGTCATCTTTTCTCTACCCCATCTTGGGGATCGGATGACAGGAACACTTCCATTAGTTTTTCCGTATGGGTTACTTCTCACCCATTGCATACACGACACATAAGCATGGAGACACAGATATGTACAAAGAGTTCACTTCAGGCACACCTTGGCATATTTCAATATTTTTCTTTCACATTGGCATACACACGCACAGACGAGGAGTTGGTACAGAGTTGTTGATCAACCCGAATACAGATCAGGAAAATATCAAGTAAATATCATCATGCCCATTTCAAGAGGCGAGAGAGAGAGGGATGGTAGGCCGATTAAATGCTTCCTCTCACTTTCTCTTTTAGGAATCTGACCGGCGTGACTTTTTAAAAACTTCTAGTTTACAAGGCCATTATATGCTCCGCCGTCATCTTGGTGCCAACCTCGTAAAACATATTAAACCATTTCGAAGGGCACAGGGAAGAGCCCCATGGAACAAAATTTGCAACATCACTACAAAAATATCGGAATCATCCAAGAGATAATCTCTTGGAACAAGTTTCTACTAAAGGTAATTAATTATTCATACCCTACTTAACTCTAAATTTTCTATGACGTCATTTGTACTGTATGTTACGTTTTTCCGGTTAACGCGTCATCGCGATATACTTAGGAAAAATTACTTCACAAAAATATGTGTGTAAATTTATATGCTAATGATGTCGCTCAGTACGATTGCAACAACGTTGAAGTTTCAGAAAAGTTGTTTTGGCGAAAAAGCATCAAAATCGCAACAAACGTTGACTATTATGGAATGAATTTTTCGTCAAGGTGAGGTGACTGAGTCACCAAAAGGCACTTTTTTTGTACTTTACCATGGTAAACATACTTGAGCTCCTCAAAATTGTCCCAAAATTAAAAAAAAAGAGCGTGAAATCTCATGTACTAGGAGTTGGGCGAGAGAGTCGGACTGGCAACCTAAGTTTGCTCGCCATCCATGACTTAGCCCTCTTCCGAGGTAGAAAACACGTGCAACATGAACGACCAAAATTTAAAATTTTCCGTGGCGACGTGTGCCATGGCAAAATAACGACACTATTGAAAGGACGGTACTTCTCTGCACACCGCTCCTTCCAACAAGAAAATAAGATAATACTGATTTGGTGAGCGGTTTTTAATGGATACGCGACCCGACGCGCGGCTTGAGAAGCGGATTTTAATGACTTTTTGCACCAGAGGAAAGAGTACGTGAATGAGCGCTCTCTGGGTTATACTGAGTCGTTGGAATTACTTCACCTCTGGATCGAACGGGTCAATCTCAGGCGCCCCGCTTTCTCCATAATCCCCTGAGGCTGGCAGCTTAAAGGCCGTCGAGGACACCTCCGCAAGGACCACATCGACTGCCTTAATCTGCGCCACTGTTCTGATTAAAAAACGATTTCCAAAGTGGCGCGAGCTCTACATGAATACGCAGTATGATTACATTTCCAATTTTGTTTGAAGTAACTTTCCCGAGTCCCCGTTCACCCGTAAGCACCCGTCCGTACGCCAGCCACCCATCCTCCTGCATGGCTAAAAGTAGTTTGAAGTATATTTTCTGGCGAATATTATGTAACTAAGGGGTGAATTAATGGAGTAACTGAAGGATCGAATTATTACAAAATAATAAAACTATTTCAATGAGCTAAGCATTTGTATAGAGTTATCAGCTTTCCACTGGTACATTAAAGCAAGCTAAAGCTGGACCCGTATTTTTTTATCAGTATTCTTGTACCTAATGATTTAATTGTATTCAAATGTAGGACAGTGTGTTCATCATGGTTGTTGCTTTTTGAGTAGTATGAGAGGATTATATGGGGTTATAGTGACTAGTTGCTTTGCCTATGGCTAGATTTTACACACATGGTAATTTCCATGGCAGAGCGTGTCTTTTCTCAAAGACATTTTTTTATGATCTCCTAGAGAACATTGAGGCCGTTAGTCTATCGTTAGTTAAATAAAAGACCTCAACAAGTGAACACAGCCAGGCGCCAAGTAGATTGGTTCAGTGACGCAGAAATGTAAGTGGCACAAGAAAGAATGCCCTATCGCGCGCTAGGAATAGAAGGAATGTTTCTTAACAGATTCATCTGATAAAAAAGGCACTTAACAATAAGTTATCACTCGTAAGCGCAATGGTCCCATCACATTTTGCACCCATGTTTCAAATACAACCAGTCTATTCGATTTCATTGACGAATGTGAAATCGATTGGGTATTAAATGGATTTACATAGCACTCGAACGAAAACATGACCTTCACGTATTTCCCTCGGTCAAAAATAATTAAAATAAAATATAAAAATAACGTAAGACACGCACACTTATGGCACATCAGACAACTGTTTTGGCATCTCAGGAGCGGGGGTAATGCAAAATAAATGAATACCACTTTCTCGGTAAAGAAGAACCCCGGTCGCTGTTCCATCATGCGGGTTCCTTTGTGGTATCAGCAAAGTTCTCTGGCTCCCCTTGTGACTTTTTCGGCTCTCGGCCGGGTAGACGCGCACACGACTCCGTACCGAGGCTTCCGGCACGAGGATTTGATTTCCGGCTCTCCTCCCCCCTTCATACCGGATGGTTGGTGCGGTCTCCATCACTGCTCAAACGCGCAGTGATAGACTGCGGGAGTCGTCGCGCTGGACGTCGTCGTCCACGTGGACTGCTACTGCTGCTGTGGTAGATTCTGCAGGGAAGAGTCGTCCCGGGCACCCCAGTCCATCTGGTTCGCTCGCCAAGCTCCCACACGCCCTCCCTCTCCTTAGTGGTATTCCCCCTTGGGGTTCGGCGAGGTGAGCCGCGCCTCTCGGCACTCGGGTGGACGAGATCCATTGTAACTTTTCCGCCGAGGTGCGGCTGAGGATGGTGGATGGGCGATGGGTTCAGTGCCCGCCGACGTTCCTCAGCGCAGAGGCATCCCCAGACACGCTGCCCATTGGGCTGCCGCCACCCTGCGCGAGGAACTCTGCGTCTGTGGGCCTCTGGACGAGACACACCTGCGCGAGAGAAAAAAGAGAAAGTGTCAGACAGCCGGTTTTTTATTTTTAAGCGACGACCTCGCCCCTCCCCTTCCTCCCGGGACCTCGATGGGCAGTTTATGCATATATAATATGAGCAGTTTAATATGCATATATCTCTTTCTGGAAGGATATGTGGAATTGGTTTGAAGGCAAGAGGATTTGGTGGGCAGGAAGACAACACTACCTCACTCCCCGTCTCTGTTTCCCTCTCGTGGGAACCGGTGCTCTCTTTTGGGAGGAAATTTAAAAAAGAAAGAAAAGCCTTCTGGATACCCAGTTAGAATGGTGATTTAGCCGCCTTCGTGATACAAGAAGAGTGATAAGGAAAACATTCGCATTAATGCCATGTGATAAACTTCACCTGGACCGGGAATCGAACCACGGACCTTTGGCTTTCCGGGCCACTGCTCAGACCACTACGCTACCCAGGATCTGTAATTCTTTTGGCAATTTTACCGAGGTTCAAGAATGTAATATAGGCGTGTGCTATAAAATCCGCTGCCCAAGTGAAGTAACGCGAGTTTGGTTTGAGAGTTTCCAGGAAAAATGGATGGGGGAAAATAATGACTTCCATATTTGCGGGAGTGAATTGTGCCTTCAAGATTTACTGGCAGTTTTCCGGAAATTTCGTACTTTCTGCGCGGTAAAAAATGCATATGTAATTCAATAGCTATATTTTGCTGAAATTGTAATTAGAGCACCACAAGCAAAAGGGATTATTTGAAAGCCTCAGTGGTAAAGCTAATGATATACCTTAGTTACGGGTCAAATTAAATTTCCCAATGCTCAATTAGTAAGAGTTGATTTCATTCTTTAGTTGTTTGCCTCACCTTGAATGCGTCTGGCGTGACTGTGACTCCAGCGTTTCCTTTTAGACTGGGTAAGGAGGCTCCAGGCGGAAGTTCCACTTGGAAAACATGGAGCAGGGATGAAAAGAACAGGAATAACTCCATTCGTGCTAGAACATCCCCTAAGCACATTCTTCTACCTGCGGAGGGTGGAAAAAAAATTTTTAGGACACCCAAGGTACTTACTATTGGGCATCTATTCTACGGAATACACTCCTGCCACACACCATTATGGTGACTTGCAGGGTACTATGTAGATTATGTAGAAGTAATAACACGCCGAGGGAGATATGAGTTCTTTGAAGGTGTGGCCTGGGAGTCTTAAGCGTGACCAGCATTACTTCGGGTTGTTATATTGTCAGATAATCCCAAGTAGCGAACACTGACCTAATATATTTGCATACAGGGTAATTTTTCGTGGCCACCACTTCTTAACTCGAAGCACTGAATAGGGATTTTAGTAGTTTTACGAAAATGTAAACAATTTAATCTGCTATTTCAGTCTACCGGGAAAAGTTGAAATCAAATTGAGATCAATGGAGATCAAAGAAGTATTTACGTGTCGTTGAGGACTGAATTAATTGGCGACTCAAATTCGCGTTACCTCCAATGAAACTTCGATGCCAGCCACCTTAATTCCTTTATGTTTGCCGTGACCTTCTTATGTAATTTAAGTACTTCGATAATCAGTGTAATCTACTGTATTTTCTGAGTAACGGGACTTGTGGAAAGATGATTTTCATTGTCAACGGAGACCAAGTGATCATTGTTGAATCCAGTGATGGAGGATGGGGTGGTTCTCGCCTCGGTTCGTCAAGTAAGACGTTTTCAAAGTCGGATTCAGTGTGGCCTTGATAAGCAAAAGCTTATGCGACATCAAGTTGAGGAAGGCTGGCAAATTCCGGTCCACAGCATTTTTTGTTCACCTGACGTGGAAGTCAGTCACGCTGCACTGCTCCGCCTCAAGGCTGAAGGCGGTGCAACTGCGCCAGTGGTCCCGTCGTCCCGCGTTCCGATCCCCTTCACTATCTGCCCTCTCGTTAATCCCCCTTCTCGTTTCCGTCATCCTTTTACTTATTTGAAAACATTTAGTTGGTATTTGAGTTTTATCTCAGCTCGTCTTTTTGTCATAGTAATGATGCCAATCTGGGATATATTGAGTTTTAAACTTGCCGTATATTCATAAAAGGTGGAACCTATGCCTTTACAGTCTCGGATTTAGGAATCAATATGTCGAACAACCTGCCTGTTACAGTATCTTTTGGCCCCAAGGAGAGGATAATGCTACAAAAATAAGCCAGTCGATTTATGACTGCCTTCAAGTTGTTTGCCAGGTCCGCTCAACAATTTTAAAGGTGACGAAGGCGAACTGTTTCTGGAACGTAATTTTCGAATAATCTTTTATCTTATCCTTGTTACATCTACATCTACGTGATACCCTCCAAACCACCCAAACTGGGTGTGTAGCAGGGGGAACATCTAGCATAAGAATTAATGTGACCGATGGAAAATTCGTTGTCTTGCTACAATCTACTTCTTTGATCCACCTCGTCATAATTCCTTACAAGCCTCGATGTATACTCAGTGATCGTAAAGGGAATAGTGGAATTAAATGAGGGGATGCCGAAATAATACTCACCAACGCCGAATGGCAGGAAGAACTCGGGTTTCGTGACCTTCCCTTCCGCGTTCAGGAATCTCGTGGGCCGGAAACGCTCAGGTTCCTCCCACAACGCTGGGTCCATGTGCACGGCGTGAAGGAGAGGGACGACTTGTGTGTCCTTGGGTATGCGGTATCCGTTGAGGCACACATCCCTGTGAGGAACAAAAAGAAGTCTCGATAAGTAGAGCGCAAGAGCATGAAGAGAGGTCGTGGACGCTGGAAACAATTGGGAATAATGGACATTTTTAATCTTAAGAACGGCGCCCATTCTAGTTGCAAGTCCTTGGCATTTTAAAACTTACGACACTGACTTAAGGAAATGTATAGCTACGGGCACATGACATACAACAAAGAAAGAAAAAACTTTCTTTTTTCTTTCTGTGTTATCATGTTTCGCTTCCACTCCATATCGCCTGAATCTTTCGAATTAGTACAAGACAAATATTTTTCCTCCTGTATATATGTATTTACATGTGTTCGCTATGCTAGGTGGCTTACCTTCAAGGTGGCAGCAGTTGCCCACGCATGTGTGTAAGAGCGTTTCCCGGGATGAGGAATGGCTTGACCGTAACTTAAGACAAAAGTTTTAAGCTAATATCTGTGAAGCTTTATGATTAGCGAAACTACGCCTTAAAAGATCGAACTTTGTACGAGCTGTGTGAAGGGATTCGGTTTTGTGATTTGATTGCGTGAAAAATGCATTCACATCTTACCAAGATAAATGAAAGACCTTAATGCAAATTATGCAAATATTGTAGGCATTGTATTAACTTCAGATTTATGTGGCGAAGGAAGAATTCGGTACATTCATGAATGAATTCCGAAATTAGCGATTTTATAGCATAGTGATGTAGGTTTCTGCAGGATGGGAGTCGTATAATAGTTGAGGTGATGAAAAAAATAGGGGAAAGGGGAACAGGCTATTTGCGTCTATTCCAGCTTCTCAAATATGAGAAACAGAACGTAGTAGGAAGAGTCATGGTACCATTAAGGACGTAGGCGTTGTCTAAAGTTAATGTATATTGTGAAAAATGTGGAAATAATTCAGTAGGAAATATATGGATAGGAATAGAAAATTGAGTAGCAAAAGAAGGAAGTTGTGTGGCGAGGAATGAGGCAGATTTACCCGCAGTTATTGTTATATTATATTTCATATGCATTTGAAATAGCTTCAATCAGTCGGAAAAGATATTAATGCGCTCAATGCGCTCATTTTTTATCAGTATATAAACGTGGACTTGATAAGTTAACGGCGCTTCAAAGGTTGATTTAAAAGTATTTCAGAGAAAAGAGATAAAACTAGTGAAGTTGTGAAGGCATTGAAAACTTACTTTGTGGCGGCATGGGTGGTTCCTAAGGGCACTATGGATGACCTCCTGAGGACTTCCAGTAGCGTCGCTTCAGTATAAGGAAGATATGGCAAGTCTTCTAGAGTGGGCAGCCTTTTGCGGCCGACTACTCCGTCCATTTCTTCTTGGATGGCCCTCTGAGCTTCTGGGTGGTGAAGCATGAACACCACTGCCCACTGCAACGTCGTTTTGATGGTTTCCATGCCAGCGGAAAACAGATCTCCAATAATCTGCTGCATCTGGCGGTCTTTTTAGGGGAAGAAAAGAAAAATAGAGTTTCCATTCTTAAGATTTATCGCTAATATGCTAAGCGAGAGTTTTATATTTATACTCAGTTGCATAAAGCTTATTTGTATTGTCTTACCATGATTCTTTCCATCGAAGAGTAGGTCACTTCGTCCTTCTTCTTTCGCCTTCTGGATCTCCAAGAGGTATGTGTCTACAATGTCTCTGATATTGTCAGGATCGAAAGTCCTGCGGTGTCCGTCAACTGTTTCCTGGAAAAACTCGGCCATTTCCAAGCGATTCTGCAGAGGAAAATAAAGAATTGTAAAAGCGTCCTCGATCGAACGAATCTGAGATAAAATAAATGGGAAGCAAGACCTAGGAAAGACGTTATTGACGGAGGATTTTTACCTTTTCCAGTTTTTTGTATGCGTTTTGGAGGCCGGGCAGGTAGCGGAGGATGGGCACGAAGTTGATGGATGCTACGGTGGCAAACAGCCGGAAGCCTTCCTCAATGAGGCCCATGAATCGCCGAAACCTTGGTCCTTCCGAAACCTCTTTGGAAGTGGTTCTCTCTTCTTCTTCCCTGGTCTCCTCGTTCTCGTTTTCCTCGTGTTGGAACCTGACGCTCATCATCAGAGAGCATATAACGTTCGAGACGGAGGTAGCCAGGGGCGCGTTCAGGTCGGTGGCCATCCCTTTCTTTCGGGCCAATGTCTTCAGCAGGGTTTCCACTTCGCCCTAAGGGTGCATAATACAATCGTTAACTCCCAAACTGTCGGAAAAATACATATTTGTGCAAAATCCGTGCCCAGTGATTGGGAAACATAATTCCGTGCTCGATTAATAACAATGCAATCTCAACATGGGTCCAGTGATTTACATAAAATTACCACGTTAGCATATGGAATTTACTTATCGTCCTCCAGCAGCCTTGCAATATGCAGTGAATATTACTGGCAATTTGAAACAAACTGCGAAGATATATCTCACTGTTACGGGAGTAGAACTGTGCTAGAAATATTTTTTCATTGATAAGTCTTATAATAGTCAGGGAGTACATGCATTACTGGATTTTGAGGCTTCAAAATACGTATGGGCGCATTAGCATTCTTAACATGAGAATCACTTAATGGTAGAAAGTCATAATTTCTGTTATAAGCTCAATCCATCGCAGCGAATTGTATTTCTAGTACTAAAGTGGCGGCATTATTGTTAATAGAGCAATATTTTAATTTCAGGCAGGTAAAGAATATTCCAAATGATGTAAATGTGAGGCACTCACCATTATTCTTGTTTCCATTTGTTCCTTGCCCGCTCCAACGCATTTCATTCCAAATTGCCTCAGCCGTTCATGCAGAAATCGTCGCTGATCCTTCCATAAGCGGCCATCACTGTTAATTATACCTGCAAAAAGACGTAACATATTAAGTTGGCGTTGAAGGAAATGGAAACGTATGAGTTAGATTGGCATTGTAACAGATGCTCGACCAAGTAGAGAATGAAGCTCTCTCATACTTAGGCTACATCCATCTTAATTGCAGCACGAGCATTAGAATAGACTTAGGAATTGTCATAATTGATAATTTGACGATTAAGTACAGCGTATCGAAATCCAATGCCTTTAGAAATTGATAAAAAACGAGCACATTGTTACCGATAATTAGTTGAAAGATTTTAAATTTCTTGTGAGTCAAAATTAGCTCCCAATATACGAGCCAAGGATTTTGCTTTCGTGCGGAATGTGCATGTGGCTTATGTGAGCATTGATCTTTATCTATATTCGTGAATAGCTAATCTGTTTGGAATTTTCATAAAGGTGTTTCACTGTGAGTTATATAAGAAATTATAGAAAAGTATTGGTAGTAAGTACCGATACCTCCAATTCAGCAGTTTCAGTCTTATCTCCAGTAGATATAATTAAATATTGTTGCAAATATGTGACATGCAATAATGGTTTTTGCCAGAAAATTTCGCAAAACTGATCATCACGTCTAAAAGCAAATACACGATTCATGTGATTTCGTTGCCATTATTATTTTTTAGCCAATAATATTGTAACTAAACTTCTCCTTTGGTTTTAGATAGCAATACTTAGAATTTGACGCTAACTATCCGACCTTTTGAAATGAATAACCTCGAGAAACTGCTGGGACGAAAGTAACTCCTCATAATAAACGCCATGGTAGGGAAATTAAAAATGTGATGCCGCTCCATTAGGGAATACAGTTTATTGTGTTGAAGTGGGCATTACTTGACACTGCCCACAATTTTAATCAGTTTTATAAATTATTAGTCACTATTATGAATTTTCCAGTAAAATTAGGTTTTAAGGTGCTCAAACTACGAGATGTACCATCTAACCTTTATCAATGGTTGCTTAATTCCGTTACTAAAACAATAGTTATGCCCATGGTTAGATTCCAACCCTTGACATTTGGGTTGCCAGACGGGAAAATTATCAGCATGTTTACCAGTATCAGCCATTTCAATATTGTAGTGAAGGATTTATTTCATACGAATAACTATTAATGGCTATTTACCCTTACGGTATTACGTAGAGAAAGTTGCAAGAAAACATACTCTGCATTATCAAATCCACAGCTTTGACGGACTAGTTTTGAGATGTGGTCCAGTTACGAATTAATTATAATTCGTGGAGTCGTTTTACTAAGAGGAACACTATGAAATAGCAACAAAATGATAAAGGGTAATTTAAAACAACATTTTTGCTCCTTTAATGATGTACTTGGGAAATTCTTCATCATTACATAGTACTGGAGCAATATTTATAAAATATTATTTAGTGCATATTTTGTTAAAATAAGCGAGATGTGACTGTAAGATACATTTAAAATGCAGTGAAAACTGGGAAAATGAGAAAATACAGTTGGTAAAACACTTTTCAATGAATTTACGTTGAAAGCATGAAGTTGGGAAAAATTCATATTTAAAATAAATGTTTCGTTGGGGCTAATATGGTGTCATTTATAAAACTGGAGTGTGTGTTACCAGTACGGGAATTCATTTCATTGTTTAATGTTATCGCTGAGATGTCAATGAGAAATGAAGTAGACAACAAAGAAAGTTTCGCACATGTTGATTTGTTGGTATCCATAATTGTATAAGATATTTAGTATGATTTGGTAATAGCTTCAAATATGCTTAAAAACCGAATAGTAAGACTGCTTATGTCGAAGACTTTAGACGGTAATACCCCTCTCTGCATCTTAATGGCCATTACGGTCCTAGGTCTAAGCTTGGGGATGGTGATGTCCCTTTGCTCATTATTGCATGAGATTCTTTATTGAACAAAGACGTAAATCATTTGATATTTTGTATTGCGAGTATCATTTATAACTATATTCGTACATTTAGAGCAAACTGTATTTTCTACGTCCCACAAGTATGCATTAAAACGATTCCATATGGAACATCAACCTACTTTAAAAATTCGTCAAGAAAGCCATGTTGCAAAAAATAATTAACGTAATATTTAAACCAAGGTACATACGAATGGTTTTGAATTTTGAAAACGACCACAGGGCTGTTATCTTCAAGAAAGATATCAGCCGAAAAGAACAATTCAAATTTGAACATGACCAAAATATATCATTTCCCTAATAACGTGCTCTTTGTGCTGATTGGCTCTCTTTAACAAAGAATGATTTTTACATTCATTGTCTGGAAGTTTAACTTCAAGATTAGTGAGTACATGCATTCCAATCCATGTCGCTCATTAATTTAATCACGCGCGTGACGTTAGCGCCCGAGTTCCTTAGCGTCTCCAGTTTCTAATCTCGACGTGAGCGTTATTGCCTTGTCTGCGACGAGTTTCAACGAGTCCTGATGACATCGTTCCGCATTCTATTGGGATAAAGAACCCCCCTCTTATGGCCCCTCTGCGGTGACTACCTGCCCTATTACTGAATGGCTTCCTTGAATAGGCCTACCGCGTCCACCTCTCCCTCTCTTTCTCTTTAAAGACGTCAACAAAGCTATTCTCTATGCAAACGACCCCCTACGTTCCCTGCGGGCAATGTTTAACGAGGGAATCTCTCTTGAATGAAGGAGCGAAATCTTGGAAGTGGACGCCAAGGACAGAAAATAAAGACGTCGAGAAAGTCACAGGGCGTTGGGTACATATGAAAATTCAGCCAAATCCCTCGTGGCAAATTGGTGGAAGTGGGCGGAAAAGTATTTATTTTTGAAATAGAGGAAGTCAGCAGAAATAATTTAGGGCTTCTAACCATCACGTATCAAGGACGGCGGGAGAGAGGTAATATTCCATCGATTCGAATTTAATCGCAAATAGTCGTATGCGTTTTATTTTATTTCCAAGGACTTTCTCAGCAACGTAACCATTAAATGAAGAAGTAATGCACGGCAAATGCATTGTATCAGCTTTTATGTCGTTAAGGTCTCGAGAGTACTTTGCCACTCGCGCTAGTGAGTGTGGTGGAAGCCTTTTGCATCGACAATAGGTACCCATTGAGATTTGAAAATTGAAGGTTTTCAAATATGGCAAGAAGTTGAAAATTTCTGCAGCGATTGTTCCAACGGTAGGAATTGTCGGGTGGAGTAAGGGAAGGTACGTGCGTGCACCGTTTACAACTCGGAAAGCTCATGCCCCGCGACGATCCGCGCGATCGGAATCCCCGTCGCCGCATTCCTCTTGGCATCGCCCGCGATTCCCGCCGCGTTCCCGCACCCACCCCGCGAAAAGACTGCGCGCGCGCCGATCCACCCACCCGCCGGCCTTCCCTCCCCTCCCCGGGAGTCCGCGAGTGGCTTCCCGCGCATCTCCTCCGGCGGCGGCTTCCCCGCGCGCGCACATCCTCGCGCCCCATCCTCGAGACGACACCCGCGCCGGAGAGGAGCCGAGAAGATTCCCGCTCTTTTCCTTCAAGCGTCGGCGGCCGCTCGTAAGCCTTTCGAGGGAAGGGATGAAGGGGAAGGCGGGCGAACGGCGAGGAAAGACCGATCCGCGTACGAAACTGAACCGGCCGAGACTGTTACTTAATCCGCGCGCAGTGTGTCGTGGCCCGAGGCCGTGAGAGTGGCGGTATATTCGGCTGACTCACGCGGGGTCCGATCGATTCGCTCGTCGCCGACGATTCGGCTCACGGCGGGGAGAAGGCTTAGTTTCACGCTTCGATCCAGCGACGCGATGCGGAGGCATGGGGGGTGGCGGCCGCGAATGCCCGCGTCGCCGTCCGACGGGAGACACTCCACACACCCAAGGTCCAAGAAAAGCGAAAAAGCAAATAAAATAAAACTTGCGTACTCACCGTATCCTTCGAGAATGTGGCTGAACTCCGTGTTGGGCCTCGCGGTGAACTCCTCCCGCCGGAAGGCTTCCCGGATCGTCCTGTGGTCGCTGAGCACTACGATCAACTGGTTGCCCAGGCGAGTGCTGAACATGGAACCGTATTTTCGGGCGAGCTCCTCGAAGTGGAGGTGGGCGTCTCCTTTGAGGAAGGGCAGGTAGCCGAGGACTGGGAGACCCCACGGCCCGGGCGGAAGGTGCTTCAGCTCGCGAAGTTTAATGCAAGCCATTCGCACCAGCATCAGCACCACGACGAACACGAGGAGGGTGCGGGGCCAGGGCCCGTTCAACTCGGGATCCCAGAGGCCCCGCCACAGCCACTGTACGCCCCGCACGATCATTTTGCGGGCGCGAAGGGGACAACCTTCTTCGAAGATGCTGCTGATCAGTCCGGTTTCCTCCCAGACGTCTTCGTTGCCGTCGTCCTGACCGACCGGTTCGACTCCAGAGAGGGACTCGCGCGACGTTAATTCTTCTTAACCGCGCCGAAAAGTAATCGATGTGTCGCGGAAAAGAGGAGAAGGGCGAACGAGTGAGGGAACGGGGAGTCTGCGTGAGAACGTCGGGTCAGGCGATCCGTCTACGCGCTCGTGCTGCTACTCGCACGGGGGGATGGATATTCCGCGGAGTCGGCTGGTGTGCACGCGCGCGTGTGGTGGCGAAGGCCGTTCGTCGCTGCTCGAGCCGCTCCAGCGATCCCTCGCGTGTGGTTGTGCAGTCGCGCTCAGAACGGGGAAGAGTGAGAGAGGGGCTGTGTGCGTGTGAGTTTTGCAAGGGGGTTGGGATGGGAGTGGATAGGAGGAACGGATGCACCGAGGGAGGGAAGTCGAGATAACGATGTGAGCAGAGGGAAATTTTTTGAGAGACGGGATAGTCCGTCCGTCCGTTGCGGCTATTTGTGTGTGAGTGGAGTGGACGCGTGTTGTGTGGTGGCGGTGGTTGGTCGCCGAGGAGTAGAGGGGGGGAAAGGTAGTATGGGGGGTGAGTGGTGGGGGATGGAGGAGGAGGAGGGGCGGTAGTGTCGGTCGAGTGTCCGAGAGAGAGAAAGATGTGAGGAGGAGGAGAAGGATCGTAGTGAGGAGGAGAGGGAGGAGGTTTGCCGTGGGGGTCCGGAGGGGGTTGGAGGAGGAGCGGTGCGTGTCTGCCGCCTTCTGCTGCTGTGTTCTTGAGGCGTGTGGAGTACGATTCTTGCCGTGGGGGCGGGAGGGAAGGTTATGGGAGAGGGAGAAGTTGGCGAGAAGGTGGTGGGGCGTGGTGGAGTGTTGTCGGTGGGAGTACTGGGAGGAGGGGGGCGGGAGAAGGCACACTATGGCCAATGACTGACGGTGTAGCTCCGCATATACTCCACCTCGCACACTCTCTTCCCCCTTATCCCAAATCACGAGCGCGCATCCGCCAAAAAGATCATTCGCACTCACTCTCCCCTTATTACTTCGGCGACAAAGGAAATACCGATTCCGCCAGGGGGGAATGAAACGGGGAGAATGGTATGGAATGTTATCTTATCACCGGGTGATTTTCTGGGGTCACGAAGCTGACCCAACTTTTCTTGGACCCCCTTTCCGCTCCGAAGTCGCGGGATCCCGGGAATCGGTGTGACGGTCAGCGCCCACCTTCGTGTGCCTCTAGGGAAGGAGGGGATGCTTGATGTTTCTTCTCTTATTCCCGCCTTCTTCCACCACTTCGCTGAGCGTGCGCGGGAAGGGAAGTTGCCGGTTTGATCCTTGATTCCTTCCGTCTTTCGTCCGTCACCCCGTCACCAGAGGCAGTAGCGAAGTCAGACGGAGTGTGACTAAGGGATCCATCCACTCCTCTCCCACGAGCCCAGTCGTCTCGGCGAAAAGTAGGAAATAAAAAGTTTCACTTGCCGCGTGCCTGTGCTCTTGAAGCGGGCTTCGGAAGGTTTCTGGAGGCTCGACTCCAGGGAGGCCACCTTATATATCGTGAGTCATCGACCGAGGGAAGAGAGGAGGACCCGGGGCGAGTCGAGTCCCACGGCGTGGTTCGAAAAGGCTACCTCCACACCTTTTCCTATCTCCACAGGAGGGCTGGCCAGTCGGCGGTGGTAGTGGGTGTAGAAGGATTGAGTGCGTGTGGAAGGGGCATGGATTGTTTGGGTGAGGGAAAAAGGGGTTTGTTCGCACGAACGGGCTAGGACAGGAAAGAGCGCGGTGGCTAAGGACATGTAAAAAGGAAAGAAATGATTTCATGTGCTAGTGCCGATGAAAGATGATAGGAGAGGTATGGTATGCAAAAAGGTTCTCTATAAAGAACGATTGAATTGTAATAGGAGGGTTCTTGGGTGGAGATATAAGATGAGGATAAAGGATTGATAGAGATTTCCTTGTGTAGTGGTTGAAGGGACACGGAAGCTCTGAGGATTGAAAGCAGTCATTATATGATAACATTTCTGGAGTACATGTGGGTAAATACGCTTTCCATTTCCCCAAAATTTAATAACTACACAGTCCTGTAGTGTGCAGAATATTTTACAAGAAAAATTTAGCATCACTCACTGATTCACTAATCAAAATAATAATGCTACTGATAAGCCATAAAAAATACTAACATCAGGCAACGCTTTCATGTAAACGCTTCAACTGTCCCCTGACAATTTTACTGTTATATTACAGTTTTATCAATAAAAATGGCAAAACCCGTCATCGTTATGACGATTGGTAGGCTACTCAGGCCTTGAAATCCCACGAAATTATATGCATTTCTCGCTCAACAATCTTATATGCAGCCTCAAGCAATACGCATAAGAAATATTTACTCTAATATTATAGAAAAGTATTTCAAAGCTTCAACAACTTTTAACGTAATTGCTGTCCTAAAATGTTCTATTAGCTTATGTTTTTTGACTTCATCCCACTAATTATAGCTTGATCTATAATTTGTATTAAAATGTTTCATTCCTTTGGCAGAAAATATAGATGCAAGTTCAGGTGTCCCAAGTGTTTTCTTAAGTACAGCGGGGTATGATGTGATTTCATCTACATCTACGTGATACCCTGAAAGCCACCGCGAGGTTGTACGGCAGGGGTAAAAAATCACCAAGCATGCACTATAAACATGCAAACAATCTACTGTAGGGTTTCATGTAAGTAGGCAATTAATATCTACATAGTTATAAGGGTTTGGTTGTTGCATGCATCATGCCCTACTGACTACTCTATAATATTTCCCCTACCTACCCTTTGCTATGCTGCATATTCTGTTCTTTTATAGTATGGGGGAAAATGACATTTTGAATCTATCAGTACGACAATCTATCTCTCTAATCTTAAATTACTGGTGAAGAAAGAACTTGAGAGCCACTGCAAAAAATTCTTTGCATAAGCCAACGCTTATAGTGCGTCAATATATATACAGGTTTGAACTAACCAATAATACTTTCTAGATTATTCTAAAAATGATGGAATCTCCAATATTAAAATACCAACGTATTATGCTAGATTCGACCAGTAAAATTAGATTAGACGGATAGATTGTCGTACTGATAGATTCAAAATGTCACTTTTCCCCCTTACTATAAGAGAACACAATAGGCAGCATAGCAAAGGGATAGATAAATAAAATATTTTAGAGTAGTCTGTAGTGCATGATGCATGTATTAATCCCTCATACTATGTAGATACTAAATCTAGTTGCATGACACCCTATAGTAGCTTATTTGTATGTCAATAGTGCATGGTTGGTGATCTTCACCCCCTGCCACACACCCTCGTGGTGGTTTGTAGGGTATCGCGTAGATGTAGATGGACCACTGTGAAAGGTTTTTAAAATAATACCCGTTAATAATGGAGAATTAATATGTATATCAGTGAATAATATACCTTAATAATACATTATTGGTGTCTGAAGAGTGCTGTCGTTGGTGTCGAAGAGTGTAGTGTAGAGTGAAGAGTTCCAGTCGTCAAAAAGATCCAGAGTTCTATTCATCTACATCTACATAATACCCCACTAGTGCATGCTTGGTGATTTTCACCCCCTGCCACACACCATCGCGGTGGCATGGAGGGTATCGTGTAGATGTTGATGTACCCTTTAAGCCAATATAAAGGTGTGTGGCAGGGGTTCTATACGTTTTATTGAAGTAATATCTACTGAGAATCTACACGTCGCTGTTTTTTTTACTGTTTTGGGTATACTATCCATCAAATCCAGGATGTTCATTTGAACTTGCGACATATGTGTGGTAAAGTAATATTTAATTACGCGTTTTAATGACTATATTTTATCATTCTGGACCATTCATAAATAATCCGGAGGGAAGAATTGTTTCTGTTCTCTGTCGTCAGCTTGGTATCTGTATTGTGATCGGATAAGCTGTTTATTTCCTCCCCCAACACGCTACTCTTCCTCGACTGTATACATAGAGATAGAAATGCTTCTAATCTAAAACTATTGGTGCACCTACTGCGCCGATGCACTCAAGAACTCTATGTGCGTGATGCATATGTTAACAAGCAATCCTTTATTAAAATGTAGATACTGCTAGTTAGAACTTAACCTTAAAAAGTGTGTAGCTATTAAATTTTGGAGGAGGAATAATTCAATAGAGCGTTCCCATAAAGTTATTAACACAATTATCGAAAGCGTTGAAACCATAAAATATTTAGTTATAACAATCACTAAAGATTTATCGTGGGGAAGTCATCCGGGAAATTATTCGGCCGAGCGAAGAGAAAGCTAGGATTTATAAAAAGAGTACTTGGAAAATGTGATGAGAGGACAAAAGAGCGATGCTATTTTTCACTAGTTAGGCGCCACCTTGTGTATATAGCCAGTGTATGGGATCCTATTGAATTAGGTTTGATCAGAGAACTAGAGAGTGAGCAGCGAAGAGCAGCTTGTTTCGTAAAAAGGTGTAACAATAGGTTTAGTAGTGTAGCTCTTAACATCTACAACTGCATAATACCCTGCAAGCCATCATAAAGGTGTGTGGCAGGGGGTGAATTCTCACCAAACATGCGCGGCATATCATGCATAAAAAAGGATTAGTATTAATATACTAGTCAGAACTTCACTATATAAAAATATAGAAATTGCAAAGATTACATGCAAAAACATGCTGTTGGATGGGTTAGCTTTAAGTCCTCTTCCAACGTGCAGCTACTAATGCTATCCATTGCTACTCTCGTATTGGATATATTTACCGTTATCCATTCGCACCAATTTTACCGTTATTCATATTTCTAATTGTACGAATAAAAAAGGACTTTTTGAATTTGTCAGTTCGGCTATCAGTTTCTCTAATTTTATGATTATGGTCCAGTCTACAATAGTAAGTTGGGGTTCGCAAAATATTTTTAACACCATCACTGAAAATATTGTCTTGGAATTTATTTCAGAGATTAAGCCAAAATTCAGCTTGCGATCTGACAAATATTCCCATTTGATTTCATTTAATAGGCTGAATACGCTATTATAGTTATCGTACTGTGCCTTAACAAATCTTGCCGAACTTTGCTGCACACGTTCAAGTTCATTATTTATGCCGATTTCGTCGGGATCCCATATATGGCAGCATATTTCAAATGAGGTATAACAAGGGAAAAGTAGATGTATTCTCGTACATGATCATCACATTTACACAATACTCTTGTGATGAATCCTAGTTTACGATTAGCTTGACCCATTATTTCACGTATGTGTTTAACCTAGGAAAGATCATGTGTCAGTCTTATTCCAAGATATTAATGGATTCCACGTTTGTTAATTAATTATTACTTAGTCTGTATGTGCTAGGAGGAGAACTATTCTTTTACAAACATTCATTATCAGACCTTTTTAAAAATTGACTATTGACATGCAACTAGGATATTTAATGGATACATGCAAGATTTAGTGCAGTTTGGGTTAGGGGTAAAGTACTCGCTTCGCAATGTCAACATCCCTGGTTCGAGACTCTCCGTCACCAATTTTTAAACCGTTTTTAACCCACCTTCCGGGGATTCAACTGTCGTGTTACCTGACCTCTTTCAGCGGTTGATGCAACCAATTGACATTTCCTGTAATGGTATTGAAAAATTACTTAAAGATATAAGCCCCAACAAATCTCCTGACCCTGATCAAATTCCCTCCCGCGTGTATAGAGAGTTAGCATCCGAAATTTCCCCCTACCTTGAAATAGTATTTAATAAATCCCTGACCGAACACGTCGTACCGATGGACTGGAAAGCAGCCGATGTAACACCCATTTTTAAAAGTGGCGATAGGGAGCAGCCATCTAACTACAGACCTATATCCCTCACATCCATTTCATGCAAGGTCCTAGAACATATAATTGTCAGTTCAGTCATGGGACACCTAGATAGCCAGAATTTATTGTCCAATGTCCAGCATGGCTTCCGAAAGAGCAGATCGTGTGAAACCCAACTTGCTCTCTTTTCCCACGATATTTTAGTTTCTGGCGAAAATAATATTCCAGTGGATGCTATATTTCTCGACTTCAAGAAGGCTTTTGACAAGGTTTCTCACAGCAAACTAATTTTGAAGTTAAAATCTTATGGGTTAGACAGTAACATTATATCAAGGATTAATGATTTTCTGCATGATCGGGTTCAAAGGGTTGTTTTGGACGGTGTTTCCTCACCGGCAATTAAAGTCACTTCGGGTGTCCCACAAGGTAGTGTGATAGGTCCACTCCTATTCCTTTTGTATATTAATGATATCCAAAAGGTGGTAAAAAGTAAGCTTCGTCTATTTGCCGATGACGCAGTAGTGTACAGGGAAATTCTATGCCCGAACGATAAAGAATATTTAAATATTGACCTACAAGCAATTGAAACTTGGTGTGATACATGGCAGTTAGAATTAAACTTTAAGAAATGTCTTGTAATGAATTTTTGGAAAAAGAATAGCTCTCCTCCTACCACTTACAAAATAAGTAATAATGAATTAACTAACGTGGAATCCATTAAATATCTTGGAATAAGACTGACAAATGATCTTTCCTGGGGTAAACACATTCGTGAAATAATTGGTCAAGCGAATCGCAAACTGGGTTTCATTAAAAGTGTATTGGGTAAATGTGACGATCATGTACGAGAAATCAGCTACTTTTCCCTTGTTAGACCTCATTTGGAATATGCTGCCAGTGTATGGGATCCCTACGAAATCGGTCTAAGTAATGAACTTGAACGTGTGCAGCGAAGATCGGCAAGATTTGTAAAGGGACGATACGATAATTATATTAGCGTAACCAGTCTATTAAATGAATTGAAATGGGAATCATTGTCAGATCGCAGGTTGAAATTTAGACTTAATCTCTTCCACAAATTCCAAGGCAATATTTTCAGTGATGATGTTAAAAATATTTTACGAACCCCAACTTACTATGGCAGACTGGACCATAATCATAAAGTTAGAGAAATTGATTGCCGAACTGACCGATTCAAAATGTCCTTTTTCCCTCGCACAATAAGAGATACGAATAACGGTAAATATGTCCTATCGGAGAGTAGCAATGAATATCATTGGTAGCTGCATGTTGGTATGAGTACTTAAAGCTAACCCTACTAACAGAATGTTTTTGCATGTTTTATTTGCAATTTCTACCTTTTTTAAATAGTGTAGTTCTGACTACTATATTAATACTATTCCTTTTTTATGCATGATATGTAGTGCATGTTTGGTGAGCAATCACCCCCTGCCACACACCCTTGTGGTGGCTTGCAGGGTATTATGTAGATGTAGATGTAGAAGATAATAGGGTCACTTGCAGCTAGATGGTTAATATGTACGAAATAAGAAAGGGATTATTGGTTGTTATTACATGAATCATGCACCACAGACTACTCCTACTATATTTCACCTACCTACCCCTTTGCTATGCTGCCTATTCTGTTCTCTTGTAGTACGCGGGAAAAATGACATTTTAAATATATTGGTACGACAATTCAACTCTGTAATCTTGTTAATCTGATCAAAACTAGCGTAATACGCAGGGGTTCTTTGTATATCTCTAACGTCATCTGTGAACAAATCGGTTTCGTATTTACTTAAAAGGTTTCAACCTGATTTCTGATAGTAAATCACACCCTAGTTCTTCTATTAAACTCGTAACACTTATGCACGTATTATAATGGCCTTAAATGAATCTAGCCGATCTCCTTTGCACACGTTCTAATTCTTTTATCATATATACCTCGTACGGATCCCATATACTTGCAACATATTCTAAATGAAGCCTGACAAGTGTAAAATAGATTATTTCTCGTGCTGTCTCATCGCATTTTCCTAGAACCCTTTTTACGAATCCTAATCTACGGTTTGAAACACTATTTACCTCCCTGATGTGTTCCCCCATGACATGTCTTCAGTGATGGTGACGCCTAAGTATTTAATAGATTCTACGTTTCATTTTTTTTTGATGCAATAATAATTCCGGGAAATCTATTCTTTTTCCAAAAGTTCATTATCACGCATTTCTTCAATTTTAATTCTACATCTTCATCTACATCTACATAATACCCTGCAAGCCACTATAAAGTCGTGTGGCAGGGGGTAACTCTCACCAGACATCCACTACATATCATGCATAAAAAAGATTAGTATTTATATGCTGTTCTAAATTTCACTATTTAAAAAAGGTAAAAATAGCAAAGCAAACATGCAAAAAACATGCTGTTAGTTGGGTTAGCTTTAAGTGCTCATACCAACATGCAGCTACCAATGTTATCCTTTGCTACACTCGTATTGGATATATTTACCCCTATATATATCCCTAATTGTACGAATTACATGACTAATCCTAATTGAAAAATTGTCTCATGCATGGCAGTTAGCATTATATTTTTAAAAATGTGTAGGAATGACTTTTGGAAAAACAATTATTCTCCTCCTAGCAGGTAAGAAATTTCCACTTTTTGCCTCCCTCTCTAATACATTTTTGCATGATGCCGTGCAAGGATATCGCATGGCCTCAAAAGCCTTGCCTAATCTGTGCAGCATCCCTACCTCAAAGAGCTGAGACTGATTGATCTTGTAGCGACCTTCTCCCTTTCTCGCAAGATAAGCTGGAAGAAACTTCCACGCTCCCAAGGGAGGGGATTGGAATGACTGTATCATTCTACAACGGGACCTGATGGTACCGATGTAGCGTAGCCACTCTCGTGTGTCGGAAGGACGGACGGTCAAAAATTAATTAAAACATTTTAACTCAACCCGTAAGTACCTACATGCGTCTTAAAGACCTCTGCCAGATCCTCAACAGCGAGGGGGTCAATAGGGAGGAGGGAACGTGGATTGGATGGGAATGAGAGAAGCCGGGAAGCAGAAATATCCTCCCACGTGACGCGATAGGTCTCCATGTTGAGCGGTATTTACTCCAGGCGGCTCCGTTGAGAAGCGCTTGCACCGATAGGCCACCGGCCGATGAGAGCGGTTCATTGAACTTCGGAGTGCATCAAGCCCCTGTGGGCTTACGGAGCGTATCCTGCCTCATTTGAGTAGGCGGAAAGTGAGAGGAGGCAGGTTAAGGGATAAGGGACGGAGGGCACCCGACTGTGCACTTCTCTCCCCTTGCGTGCCCTCCTGCCCGTGCGAACCGCGTCGGTAAGCTAAATTCCCACCCTATCCTCGCTATCTCTCCTTCTACATCTTCCCCAGAAAAACATGGAGAGAAGTGGAGGAGGGTTCACTCACCTCTGCAAGACAATACATCACATTTTTGAAGGTGGTTCCTATTACGCACTTCACTTGGCGGAGAGACTCTGTGCGGCTACAAGTAGTTCTCTTGTAGTTGTAGTTCTCTTTTTTTTCTCTCCCCATTTTTCCTCATTGCTCCCTTTGGATCTCCACGTGCGTACCTTGCTTATGCCACAATTAGAGATACGAATAACGGTAAATATGTCCTATCGGAGAGTAGCAATGAATAGCATTGGTAGCTGCATGTTGGTATGAGTACTTAAAGCTAACCCTACTAACAGAATGTTTTTGCATGTTTTCTTTGCAATTTCTATCTTTTTTTAAATAGTGTAGTTCTGAATACTATATTAATACTAGTCCTTTTTTATGCATGATATGTAGTGTATGTTTGGTGAGCAATCACCCCCTGCCATACACCCTTGTGGTGGCTTTCAGGGTATTACGTAGATGTAGATGTAGATGTATGCCCAGAAGTGGAAATACCGAAGCGCAAATGAGGAAACCGAATACATATAAGGTAGTCAGGGGCAACTGCCGATTCGGCTTGATAGCATTGCTGATATGCAGATATAACGCGAACTGTGTCGGTATGTTGGATGGGTGCAATCATATGATTTAAATGATGACCTACAAACAATCGAAAATTGGTGTGATACATGGCAGTTAGAATTAAACTTTAAAAAATGTGTAGTAATCAATTTTTGGAAAAAGAATAGTTCTCCTCCTAGCACATACAAAATAAGTAATAATGAAATAACAAACGTGGAATCCATTAAATATCTTGGAATAAGACTGACACATGATCTTTCCTGGGGCAAACATATACGTGAAATAATTGGTCAAGCTAATCGTAAACTGGGTTTCATTAAAAGAGTATTGGGTAAATGTGACGATCATGTACGAGAAATCAGCTACTTTTCCCTTGTTAGACCTCATTTGGAATATGCTGCCAGTGTATGGGATCCCTACGAAATTGGTCTAACATAAGTATTGAACTTGAACGTGTGCAGCGAAGATCGGCAAGATTTGTAAAGGGACGATACGATAGTTATATTAGCGTAACCAGTCTATTAAATGAATTGAAATGGGAATCATTGTCAGATCGCAGGTTGAAATTTAGACTTAATCTCTTCCACAAATTCCAAGGCAATATTTTCAATGATGATGTTAAAAATATTTTACGAACCCAAACTTACTATGGCAGACTGGACCATAATCATAAAATTAGAGAAATTGATTGCCGAACTGACCGATTCAAAATGTCCTTTTTCCCTCGCACAATTAGAGATACGAATAACGGTAAATATGTCCTATCAGAGAGTAGCAATGAATAGCATTGGTAGCTGCATGTTGGTATGAGTACTTAAAGCTAACCCTACTAACAGAATGTTTTTGCATGTTTTCTTTGCAATTTATATCTTTTTTAGATAGTGTAGTTCTGACTACTATATTAATACTATTCCTTTTTTATGCATGATATGTAGTGCATGTTTGGTGAGCAATCACCCCCTGCCACACCCTTGTGGTGGCTTGCAGGTTATTATGTAGATGTAGATAGATGTAGATACCAATTTGCAATTTATACAAATACTGAATATTCTTAGTGGAGCCTAACATTAGGGAGATATTTTGTCTTACCGATGGATTTAAAAGGTCATTTTTCCCGCGTGCCATAAGAGAGTACTCTAAGTGAATATCAAAAGGTTAGGTAGGTAAATAATTGCTACCTAGTTGTCTGAAGTGCTTCACGCATCTTTGAGCATTACTAACACCTGCATGCCCGGGAAATGCCTATAAATATCTGAATATACATCTGCACAATACCCTGCAAGACACCATAAAGATGTGTTGCAGGGGTGACTTCTACATCTACATCTACACGATACCCTGCAAGCCACCGCGAGGGTGTGTGGCAGGGGGTGAAGGTCACCAAGCATGCACTACTAGCATGCAAGCAAGCAACTAAAGGGTCTCATGCAACTAGATTGTTAGTATCTATAGTATTTGAGGGGTTAAAACATGCATCATGCATTACAGAATACTCTAAAATATTTCCCCTACCTATCCCTTTCCTATGCTGCCTATTCTGTTCTCTTATAGTACGGGGGAAAAATGCCATTTTGAATCTATCTGTACGACAATCTATCTCTCTAATCTTATTTATCTGGTCGAATCTAGCATAATACGCTGGTGTTTTTAATATGTGCCTAACATCTTCAGTAAAGCTATCCGATTGAAATTTCTGCAATAGATTTAATCTGAACTTTAATCTACGCTCTGATAATGATTCCCACCCTAATTCTTGTATTAATTCTGATACACTACTCAACCTATCGTAACACCTTTTGACGAACCTAGCTGCTCTACGCTGCACACTGTCTAGTTCTCTCATCAAACCTAATTCATTAGGATCCCATACACTGGCTGCATACTCAAGGTGGGGCCTAACTAGTGAAAAGTAGCATCGCTCTTTTGTCTTCTCATCACATTTCCCAAGTAATCTTTTTATAAATCCTAGCTTTCCTTTCGCTCGGCCGCATATTTCCCTTATGTGTCTTCCCCACGATAAATCTTTAGTGATTGTTACACCTAAATATCTTACGGTTTCAACGTTTTCGATCTTCGTGTTATTAATTCTATAGGATCGCTCTATCGAATTATTCCTCCTCCAAAAATTGATAGCTACACACTTTTTAAGGTTGAGTTCTAACTGCCATTTGTCGCACCACTCTTGAATTGCATCTAAATCCTTGCTAAGTGATTTCGTGTCCTCTTCGTTCGATATACCCCTGTACACCACCGCATCGTCTGCAAAAAGTCTAAGGTTACTACTAACTACGGTACCCAAATCGTTTATGTATAAAAGAAATAGAAGCGGACCTACTACGCTACCCTGGGGAACTCCCGATGTGACTTCGATTGTGTCCGACATGATACCATCTATGACAACCCTCTGCTCTCGCCCACTTAAGAATTCTTTTACCCAACATACAACGTCTTTATTTATACCAAAACTCTCTAACTTCAAGATTAATTTGTCATGAGGAACTTTATCGAAAGCCTTTTTAAAATCTAAAAATATCGCATCAACTTCAGTACTGCTTTCGCCGTGGACTAAAATATCGTGTACGAATAAAGCTAATTGTGTCTCGCAAGATCTACCTTTCCGGAACCCATGCTGGCTGTTTATGAGTAATCCCTGACTATCCAAATGCCCCATGATCGAACTGACTGCTATGTGCTCAAATGTGACTTAGCACTGAACATACATTGCATACCATACATAAAAGACGATTAGTAATAATATAATATATGTATTATACTTCATTATTTAAAAAAGATAAAAATAGCAAAGCAAGCCTATACAAACATGCTGTTAGTTAGGTTAGCTTAAAGTCCTGATACCAACATGCAACTACCTATAATATCCATTGATACTCGTATTTATGTTATTGAATATATTTTGAGCTAATCATAACCCTAATCATACGAGGAAAAAAGGAAATTTTGAATCCCATTTCGGAAATCAAATTCTCCTATAGTTATAGGTTGTCAAAAATATTAGCATTATGTATTTCTAACCTGTAAACTATTCATTACATCTACATAATAACCTGCAAGCAACCAAGGTGGTTGGCAGGCGGTAAATTCTCACCAAACATGCACTACATATCATGAATAAAAATTAGTAATAATATACAAGTCTAAACTTTAATTTTTTTAAAAAAGATAAAAATAGCAAAAGAAGCATGCAATATAATGCTGTTAGTTGAGTTAGGTTTAAGTTATTAACCAACATGCAAATACCTAAGCTATCAATTTACACTCGTATTGATTATTTTTACCGCTATTCATATCCCTAGTTGTACGAGGAAAAAAGGGCATCTTGAATACGTCAGTTCGGCAATCAATTTCTCTAATTTTGTGATTATGGTCCAATCTACCATAGTAATTTGCTAATTTTGCCAGTAATGGGATCCCTACGAAATCGGTCTGAATAATGAACTTGAACGTGTGCAGCGAAGATCGGCAAGATTTGTAAAGGGACGGAACGATAACTATATTCGCGTAACCAGTCTCTTAAATGAATTAAAATCGGAATCATGGTCTGATCGCAGGTTGAAATTTACACTTAAATAAATAAATCTAAGTAAAAAATAAATAAATTCCAATAAATAAATTCTCTTAAATAAATTCCAAGATAATATTTTCACTGCATCTACATCTACATAATGCCCTACAAGTCACCATGAAGGTGTGTGGCACGTGTTGAATTCTCACCAAACATGCACCACATATCATGCATAAAAAAGGAATAGTATTAATATAGTAGTCAGAACTACACTATTTAAAAAAGATAGAAATTGCAAAGAAAACATGCAAAAACATTGCTACCCATGCTATACATTGGGAATCATCTTCCCTGCAAGCCACCATAAAGGTGTGTGGCAGAGGGTGAACTCTTACCAAACATGCACTACATATCATCGATAAAAAAAGGATCAGTACTTGTATAGGTACTGTTCAAAACTACGCTATTTAAAAAAGATAAAAATAGCAAAACATGCATGCAAAAATATGCCGTTAGTTGGGTTAGCTATAAGTCCTTATAAAACGTCTTTATTTATACCAAACCTCTCTACTTTCAAGATTAATTTATCATGAGGAACTATATCGAATGCAGTTTTAAAATCTAAAAATATCGCCGTAGACTAAAATATCGTGTACGAATAAAGCTAATTGTGCCTCGCAAGATCTACCTTTCCGGAACCCATGTTGGCTGTTTATGAGTAGTCCCTGACTATCCATTTGTAATGAATTTTTGGAAAAAGAATAGCTCTCCTCCTAGCACTTACAAAATAAGTAATAATGAATTAACCAACGTGGAATCCATTAAATATCTTGGAATAAGACTGACAAATGATCTTTCCTGGGGTAAACACATTCGTGAAATAATTGGTCAAGCGAATCGCAAACTGGGTTTCATTAAAAGAGTATTGGGTAAATGTGACGATCATGTACGAGAAATCAGCTACTTTTCCCTTGTTAGACCTCATTTGGAATATGCTGCCAGTGTATGGGATCCCTACGAAATCGGTCTAAGTAATGTATTTGAACGTGTGCAGCGAAGATCGGCAAGATTTGTAAAGGGACGATACGATAATTATGTTAGCGTAACCAGTCTATTAAATGAATTGAAATGGGAATCATTGTCAGATCGCAGGTTGAAATTTAGACTTAATCTCTTCCACAAATTCCAAGGCAATATTTTCAGAGATGATGTTAAATATATTTTGCGGACCCCAACTTACTATGGTAGACTGGACCATAATCATAAAGTTAGAGAAATTGATTGCCGAACTGACCGATTCAAAATGTCCTTTTTCCCTCGCACAATAAGAGATACGAATAACGGTAAATATGTCCTATCGGAGAGTAGCAATGAATAGCATTGGAAGCTGCATGTTGGTATGAGTACTTAAAGCTAACCCTACTAACAGAATTCCTTTTTTATTCCTTTTGGTGAGAAATCACTCCCTGCCACACACCCTTGTGGTGGCTTGCAGGGTATTATGTAGATGTAGATAGATCCAAATGCCCCATGATCGAACTGACTACAATGTGCTCAAATATCTTACAAGAGATATACGTGAGTGAAATGGGTCTGTAGTTACTTGGTTCTTCCCTATCACCGCTTTTAAATATAGGTGTAATGTTAGCTACTTACCAATGCTTGGGTATTGTGTGGTTCTTTAGTGTTTTATTGAATGTTATTTCTAGATAGGGGGCTATTTCAGAATCTAATGTTTTATAGCTTTGCATAGCAAAGGGATAGGTTGGGGAACTATTTTAGAGTAGTCTGTTGTGCATTATGCACATATTAATCTCTTATATACTATACATACTAACAATGTAGTTGCATGAGTCCCAATAGTTGCTTGCTTGCATGTCAATAGTGCATATTTCTTTTTCTTCGCCCCTTGCCACACACACCCTAGCGATGGGTGTGTGTGGCAAGGAGCGCAGCGAATCGTAAACTGGGATTCGTCAAAAGGGTACTGGGTAAATGTGACGATCATGTACGAGAAATCTACATAATACCCTGCAAGCCACCATAAAGGTGTGTGTCAGGGGCTGAACTCTCACCAAACATGCACTACATATCATGCATAAAAAACAGGATCAGTACTTTTATAGGTACTGTTCAAAACGACGCTATTTAAAAAAAGATAAAAACAGCAAAACATACATGCAAAACATGCCGTTAAATGGGTTAGCTATAAGTCCTTATACCAACATGCAGCTACCAATGTTATCCATTGCTACACTCGTACTGGATATATTTACCGTTATTCATATCCCTAATAGTACGAGGAAAAAAGGACATTTTGAATCTGTCAGTTCGGCAATCTATTTCTCTAATTTTATGATTATGGTCCAGTCTACCATAGTAAGTTGGGGTCCGCAAAATATTTTTAACATCATCACTGAAAATATGGTCTTGAAATTTGTTTAAGAGATTAAGTCTGAATTTCAACCTGCGATCTGACAATGATTCCCAATTTAATTCATTTAATAGACTGGTTACGCTAGTAAGGTTATCATACCGTCCCTTTACAAATCTTGCCGATCTTCGCTGCACACGTTCAAGTTCGTTACTTAGACCGACTTCGTAGGGATCCCATACACTGGCAGCGTATTCCAAATGAGGTCTTACAAGGGAAAAGTAGCTGATTTCTCGTACATGATCGTCACATTTACCCAGTACTCTTTTGACGAATCCCAGTTTACGATTCGCTTGACCCATTATTTCACGAATGTGTTTACCCCAGGAAAGATCATTTGTCAGTCTTATTCCAAGATATTTAAAAATTTTATGGTGGCTTGCAGGGTATTATGTACATGTAGATTGCTCGCAAGGTATCGTGTAGATGTAGATGTTCGTTATTTTGGCCTATTTATATGGATCCCATATACTGGCAGCGTAATGTAGTATAAATGTTTCACGTTGCTAATGTACATTCATTATATAAAATAATGACTATAATGCTACTACTTCGTGGGGAGTTGTTGGATATATGAGTCACGTGATACTATGCAGTTAGTTACTTCTCAATAAGGAATTGATTACTGGATAGAAATATGTTATCCTAAATACATTATCAGCCTTTTCCTACATGCATGTGTTAGTAATTGTAAAACATGCAACCTGCACTTCAGCCTCCTCTAGAAGTCTTTTTTCTGTGGAACCCCCAGATATTGTTTCTATTTTGGTCTCTTATAGTACTGGGGAAAAGTTACTATTTAAAAATATTGCTACCACAATCTACCTCTCTATTTTTTTTAATCTGACCAAACCTAGTATAATACCTAGGGGTTTTTAATATACAGTCAAACTCATTTATAACGAACACGGTTAATACGAGATCTCGTCTATTGCGAGGAAAGAGCGAAGGGTTGTTTGGAAATAATGCATTTTATGAGCAATAAATAACGGTTAAAACGAGACTGTGTTAGAGAGCCTTACGGTTATAACGAGCAAATTTAGTCCAGCTTTAGTCCAAATAAACGAGCAGTGGCTGTACTGTCGTACCAAGGACTTTTTATTGTAAATTTAGCTTGTATGTGGATAGGTTACTGAATAAATTGTTCATTTTGTAATTCCAATCATCTTATATTAATCTTTGGTATTTTATCACCTCTGCATAAGAATAGTATGTGTGTTGGCGCGCGTGTGTGCGTGAGAGAGGAAAGACAGTGAGTGACAGTACATGTTGCTACTCGTATCGGATATAACGAGTAACGGATATTACGAGCAAAAGCATTTAGTCCCTTGTGCCTCGTTATATCCGAGTGTGACTGTATATCTAACTTCATCGGTCAACAAATCAGCATCAAATATATTTAAGAAGTTAGCCTGAATATTAACCCGCGTTTTGATAGTAATTCCTATCCTAGTTCTTCTATTAAACTCGTAACGCTATTAGTTTTATCACATTAAATACATCCACGTTCATTTGTACGTTGCACAAAAACACCATCCAAACCTACTTACGCCGCCATATACCATCGTGCTGGCTCACATGGTATTGCATAAATGTACTCACCAGCAGAAATATCTACATGACTTATCTACTATTATATGCTACTATTACTGGACTTGGGCAGTGATTATTGCTTTTGAGTAATTATTCTTTAAGGATGAGATCTCGTAATCTGTCTGACGTAAGTTGTCTTAAGACTTTCATAGTATGGACAAATTCCGAATCATTTTTCCTCATTTCCTCCGAAATCCTAGATAACAGCAGTTTTTTTCGGCGTTTTTACCGTCTCCATCTTCATTAATTTCTGTGAGCACCTTATTCCAAAGCAGTTTGGCTTATTGGTCGTGTTCGGGGAAACCTGAAAAACCACTTTCTCTTTCCTTCGTCTCCCTTTTTGCCACATTCTGAGTCTACCATTTACGTTTTGGCGGATTTTCAATCATGAACTCTTTCTGAGAGTCGCGATATGCATTTATTACTATTTACCCGTTAGCTATTGTCTCTTAAAAGATTCTTAGGGAGATGTGTTTATCATTTACTCCATATTATGTTTTCCTTGGCTCTCTTTAATAACTTGTTTTTAGCTTTACTAATTTTGACCCCTGAATCAGCTCAAAATCTCCCTCTGAGAACTCAAATTCTGCGTGAACAAGAAAATTCAAGCGTGGCACAACACTTCCAAAGACGAACAAACGAAGTTTTTTTTTATGCTTTTTGCGACCGATAGAATAGACGAGTCATCAAATGGTCTAAATAATAAAGTTATCTTATGGAAAGTATGTTAAATTAAATAATTTCTCGATGACAGGTTCATTCATAGAAAAGAGTTTTGTGGGAAGATTGCAAATTATATTAGAAATATTTTACCATCAATTAGCAACTTCAAATTGCTTAATGGTTGAGGTGTCATATACATCTATATCCACGCGATACCCTGCAAGCCACCGCGAGGGTATGTGGCTGGGGGTGAAGATCACCAAACATGCACTATAAAAATGTAATCATGCTACTATAGGATCTCAGGCAACTATATTGTTAGTATCTACATAGTAATTAAGGAATTTGTTCTTCACCAAACATGCATCTTGCACTACAGACTACGCTAAAAGTTACTCAAAACGGCTACTTAAAAAGTGTGTAGCTATTAATATTTGGAGAAGGAATAATTCGATAGAGAGATCCTATAAAATTAGTAACACGAAGCGTTGAAATCATAAGATATTTAGGTATAACTAAAGATTTATAGTGGGGAAGAGACATCTGGGAAATATGCGGCCGAGCGAAGAGAAAGCTAGGATTTATAAAAAGAGTAGTTGGGAAATGTGATGAGAAGACAAAATAGCGATGTTACTTTTCGCTAGTTAGGCCCCTTCTTGAGTATGCAGCCATTGTATGGGATCCGAATGAGTTAGGTTTGATAAGAGAACTACATCTACATAATACCCTGCAAGCCACCATTAAGGTGTGCGGCAGGGGGTGAACTCTCGCCAAACATGCACTACATATCATGCATGAAAAAGGATTAGTACTTGTATAGGTACTGTTCAAAACTACGCTATTTAAAAAAAAGATATAAATAGCAAAGCATGCATGCAAAAACATGCTGTAGTTGGGTTAGCTTTAAGTCCTTATACCAAAATGCAGCTACCAATGTTATCCATTGCACCACTCGTACTGGATATATTTACCGATATTCATATCCCTAATAGTACGAGGAAAAAAGGACATAAAGTCACGAGATGGAATAACACTGACACATGATCTTTCCTGGGGTAAAAGCATACGTGAAATAATGGGGCAATCGAATCGTAAACTGGGATTCATCAAAAGAGGATTGGGTAAATGTGACGATCATGTACGAGAAATCATCTACTTTTCCCTTGTTAGACCTCATTTGGAATATGCTGCCAGTGTATGGGATCCCTACGAAATCAGTCTAAATAATGAACTTAAACGTGTGCAGTGAAGATCGGCAAGATTTGTAAAGGGATGATGGTAATAGGTTCTATGGGCTGGCGGAGGACGGCTCATCGAACGCTCCATCTCGGGAGGCTTCACCGACTGGCAGTCGGGAGGGAAGGGAGGGAGTATTAGTGATAGGTAGGTCCAATGTCCGCCGGGTGGCGGACTCGATGCGTGCCAGGGCCGTCGGGAAGGTAGTGGTGACGAAGGAGGATGAAGTCGGGAGGGAGAGGTGACGAAGAACGGGTACGCTCCTGGTGTATACCAGGAGGTACGGTACGGCACTAACGACGCCCCGAAACGGGGATCCGAGGATGTCTATATCTACATCTACACGATACCTTGCAAGCCACCGCGAGAGTGTGTGGCAGGGGTGATGATCACCAAGCATGCACTATATACATCCTTCATATACTACCTACTTCAATATATTGGATAGGACTGACAAAGTATTAATCCTGAAATAAACACACACTCGTAATAATGTGTCAAGCTAATCGTTGACGGGGACTTATGTATGTGGGTAATACGGTGTAAATGGGATATTCAAGTACGAGGAATAAGCTAATTTTCACTTGTTAGACCACTATTGCAATACGCTGCCAATTTATCTACATTTACGTCATACCCTTCGAGGCAAGGCAGCTTTGTGTGGCAGGGGTTGAAAATCACCATATGTTCAACACTGACTTGCAAATAAGAGATGCAATGATGCTACTACTTGAATACAAGTTAGGTAGAAGTTTCACGGGCAACTAGATGGTGTCTACAGAGTTAAAATATGCATGTGGGATCAATACGATATGGACTCAATTAACGATCTGTAGTGTGTGCACCAAAGATCGATGAGATTTGTAATGGGAAGGTATAATAATTATATCAGCTTTACCAATAAAACAGATGAAGTAAAATTGAAATCATCATTAGGTTAAAATGCCGACTTGATATCTTAACTAAATTACAAAACAGTATTTCCAGTGATGACATTATAAACATTTCGCCAATCCGACTTACTATTGTAGACTGGATCATGAAAATTAATTTAGGGAAATTGATTGCTGAACCAAGATATTTTGAATGCCTTTACTTCCTGTGCAATTAGGAAAATGAATAGTTTTGAATATATTCAAAAGTGTATTTAGAGGTGTATCAATGAATAGCATAGGTACATACATTAACCGATAATACTATTCTAGGTATTAATTGTGGAAGCAACTATAGACACACCTGTGTAACACAATGATGTTTTTGGAAAGTTTTTCACCCAATGAATGGTACGTATTTTGAAAGCTTCAGTAGGTTTTATTGGGACAAAGGCGAATGAATTTGGCCCTTCGGGAGCTCATTCCCGAATTCGGCGATGACGCTCTCGGAAGAAGTCTTCGCACGAAAAGTCGGTCATCTTGCAAGTAGTTCCCTCGTGATTTGGTGTCGATCGGACGTGCCTCGGGGAAGGCTGAACGCCCCACCCGTGCATTCAGTAAGTGCACCTGCTCACACGCACGCACGCAAAGCGTGCTATTACGCGCAGGATGAATTAAAAAAAAAAGATGTCCTGCAGCACACGTTGCACTTTTCCATCGGCGTGGTGAAGGGAGGGAGTCAGGTGCGAGAGGGAGTGGGGGGGAAATAATTGGCTGCGTTTTGGGAGTCGCGTAGTACATCTCGAAGGCTTCGGAATGCGTTATCCGAGGTTAGTTCTCCCGCGGCTCGGGGCGATGAGGCCACTCCCCTCCTTCCAGCCCCCTCCCTCCCCCTCTTGTGGTGTGAGGGGCGGTGGGGGGAGGGTCGGCACGAGGGGAGTGGTAGGTGGACGGTTACGGGGATTGGGAGTGGAGTGGGGACCTGATGGGAGGACCTTTTGGCGGGGGAATTTGGCGGCGCTTATGATTGGGCGATAGGAAGGATGGGTCTGTAGATCAAGGGGGTGGGGTGTTAAGTGGTCTCTCAGAAAGCGGCATGGTGGGTGATAGTTTATTACACGCTGCGTTGCCACAGCAAAAATAAAAAGAAATTCTCCAGATTGCTGCTAGCTTAGGTTGGAGAGTCATGCAAATTTCAATGTAATTTTATTTTCGAAATACTTGTTACTGAGTGCAAATGTGAAACCGAGCCGTTGTTTAACCTCAAATTTTCATGTCTTACGTTGTTTTGATTGTTTTTAAGTTCCTATTATTTTATTGTCATTTCCCAATTCACTAAACTCTCATCTTAATACATGACATTGATGGCGTGATGCATTCTAGTGAGGCTCTGTAGTTCATCTACATCTACGTAATACCCTGCGAGCTACCACGAGGGTGTGTGGCAGAGGCCTTTCCCCTCATGTTCTCATAGATTCCAGATAGCTGATTCTTTGTTTTGCCCAAGGAATGATGCTTGGTCCATTTCGCCTGATTCAGCGTCACGATTACGCCCAAGGCGAGACTTCAATGCATGACCTTCAGGTTGATGCACACTCCATCGTTCTCATTCGTCTCTGTCAGTTGTCCTACTGCTCCCTTCTTGTAGACCCATAGTAACGGATAAAAGATCTTCGATTTACAGGTGGAACCTCAAAAATAAAAATTCTTATGTATTTTGGTCACCAATCTAAAATACCTCGATGGTGTAAATTTATTGAAGGCATACGGATCATTTCATAAAACCCACTTCCGTTGAAGAACAAGAATATTGTAAAAGTGGCAACGTTGCCTGAGCGGTTCCGTGATTTCGGGAGATCATTTCTTAAGGTGTGACCGCGTGACGGAACTGAAACTGGGGGAGGAGGGCATTTGGCCGTAAAAAACTCTCGAGGCATCAAATTCCTACTCCACACGGAAGGATCTTACGAGGGAGAGGGAAATATTAGTAACGAATTCCTCAGGCGTTCCTTCCCCTCCATGCGGGGGTGTGCGTGTTGTGTTTTGGCTAAGGAGGTCGGAATTGAGGAGGGGCATTGAGACGAAAGCGGCCGGGCTGGCTTTCAGGGGCTCCATTTTGAAAGGAAATGAGGGTGGAACCTTGGGCTACGGTAGGACACCGACATTATATCTCAACGTGCAATAACCCAAATGTGCCTCCTATACACTGTCAGGCCCAATTGTTTACAAGCCATGCTGTCGTTATCGAATTAGGAATGTAGAGTTAAGAGGTCAGCTGTAAAAAATTACGTATCATAGAATGAAAAACTCAGGTGAATGGAAAATGTTGTTGTCAAGGAAAGGATTCTATGGCAGGAAGTGGAAGATAGAGAGATTTGGGGTAAACACATTCGTGAAATAATGGGTCAAGCGAATAGCAAACTGGGTTTCATTAAAAGAGTATTGGGTGAATGTGACTATCATGTACGAGAAATCAGCTACTTTTCCCTTGTTAGACCTCATTTGGAATATGCTGCCAGTGTATGGGATCCCTACGAAATCGGTCTAAGTAATGAACTTGAACGTGTGCAGCGAAGATCGGCAAGATTTGTAAAGGGACGATACGATAATTATATTAGCGTAACCAGTCTATTAAATGAATTGAAATGGGAATCATTGTCAGATCGCAGGTTGAAATTTAGACTTAATCTCTTCCACAAATTCCAAGGCAATATTTTCAGTGATGATGTTAAAAATATTTTACGAACCCCAACTTACTATGGCAGACTGGACCATAATCATAAAGTTAGAGAAATTGATTGCCGAACTGACCGATTCAAAATGTCCTTTTTCCCTCGCACAATTAGAGATACGAATAACGGTAAATATGTCCTATCGGAGAGTAGCAATGAATAGCATTGGTATCTGCATGTTGGTATGAGTACTTAAAGCTAACCCTACTAACAGAATGTTTTTGCATGTTTTCTTTGCAATTTCTATCTTTTTTAAATAGTGTAGTTCTGACTACTATATTAATATTATTCCTTTTTTATGCATGATATGTAGTGCATGTTTGGTGAGCAATCACCCCCTGCCACACACCCTTGTGGTAGCTTGCAGGTTATTATGTAGATGTAGATAGAGAGGATTTGAGAAACGGAAAAGTATTGGTTGGACATCTACATCTACATGATACCCTGCAAGCCACTGCGAGGGTTGTGGCAGGGGGTGAAGATCACCAAGCATGCACTATAAACATGCAAACATGCTACTATAGGGTCTCAGGCAACTAGACTGTTAGTATCTACATAGTAATAAGGGATTGGTTGTGGCTACGGACTACTCTAAAATACTTCCCCTACCTATCGCTTTGCTTTACTGCCTATTCTGTTCTCTTATACTGGCTCATGTAAACATTTTCGTATACTGATACATACTCATTGGTTGGCACACCGACTCCTAATCACTTAGAAACGAACGTGGAGTTGAGGGTGTTACTTAGTAGCCAGTAGAACTAATGGGAATTCAGGCTATAAATGATGGTTAAGAGGGAACTTTTAGGTTTCAAGTGGTGGAAAAGCGAAGGCATATCATCAGCTAAGTTTTTATTTTAACTTTAACATAAAGTGGGCACTTATGTAGAACGAATGCATGCACGAACGAACTACCGTCAGAAAATGTTTGCAGGTATGAAAAGGTATAGACCATAGGAGAAAGGATGATGATTGGGTGGACGAAGAAGAGACGGTAGGATAATAGGAAGTTGAATTAAAAAATACGAGGACGAAAAATACTGTGCCCTTAGGAGGAAGTAAGCGAGGTTAGAGGAGTGGTGGAGGATGGAGAAGAGAAATGGAAGCGGGATAACTGGCTTGAGAGAGCATTGAAAAGGGAGTAGGTTGTGGGGGATATACATATAATGCGGATGATATGGCCATAGGTCAGACAGATTGAGGAAAGGTCGGAATATGAAGAAGGTTGAAGGAGTAGTAAGAAGGGGAGAGATAAAGGGAGAAGTAACAGAAGGTGGATCGCCTGAGAGGGTGAGAAGGGAGCGTTCGGGTTGAGGCAGGGGAAATATATGAGGAGAAGGCTTCTGACAGGGGAATGTGCAGTGGGGGAGAGAGAAGATGGAGGCTGTTGCATGCGAGTGGGGAGAAAGGACGGTTGAAGGCTGAGGGAGGCGAGAGGTCGAGAAGGGAGTGGGAGGAAGGGTGGTTGGTCCTGCAAAAAGGGGATGGTTCTAGTGAAGGGGTGTGTGTGCCTGTGCCTACGTGTAGGCAGGGGGTGAAGCAGTGGACGCGGGTTGGAGAGGGGCCGGTGGCGTAGGAGAAGAAAGAGAGAGAGATAGAGAGAGAAAACTTCAAGGGAGTTCTCTCAGCCGGTGGAGGAGGAGGCCGGCGATTTTCAGTCTCTTTTTCCCGCGAGGTCGTTGAACCCAACAACACACCTCTCCTTCTCACTCCCTCTCACCGACTCTTTCCTCGGGACGTAGTATGTCTGAAAGTCGGCATGTGCGTGTAAACGTGAGTTTTTTTTTACAGTGATCCCTCCCCACCACTGTCCTCTTCCGCTCCCTCCCTTCCAACACCTCTCTCTCTTGCCGTCTCACGTGCCCTCCCCTTTTCTTACACCATCGATACCACCACGTCTCCCCCCTCCTCTTATGAGCGGAATCCTTGAGAGGAAAAATGTGTGAAAACGAGCACTGAACCCGTCCCGGTGAAGAGAAGCTCGGGAGGTCTCGTGGTAATGACTAGCGATGGAGAGACTCGACTTCGCGCCAAAGTATCTGTCCCAATTAAGGAAATGTAGCGAACGGAAATTCAACTCTCGCGGTATTTGCTCATCATCGTGAAGGCGGAGAAGTCCTCGATTACGATCCTCATTCAGCATCTCTGTGAAGGTCTCCCTAAGGGCTTGGTTTAGTCCACCATCGTCTGCTCGAAAGTCGTTCAGTGGGTTTGGGCTGGTGTGGTTCTCGGATATCCATCTCTTGAAAAGGATTTTTTGCCGTGGGACTTAATAATACTTTTCGCTGGTTATGATGATTTTACCCCTTAAAAATCATTGTTACTATACATTGTATCATGAATATGATATAAGCACAGGTTAAATACTGTTACATGTAGTATTAGCGATACATATTTTGCCTGAAGAGTTTCGTGATACCGAATACTATTTTGACTCAAATCCAGTTGTTTAGATTAAGTGCTGTATTGTGCATTGTCTCATGTCCACAATAGTCATTTTGTTTTAAATGTCGTTTTCATCCGCTGATGAGAGTTTTAAATGCCTGTCTCTCTTTGAGGGTTTTACGTTTTATTTTTACTGCTCTATGTAACGGAGTGTGGATTAAGGATTCCTCCCTGCCTCTGTAGATTGAAGTGCAATATAATTATTTTCATGACTTTGCTTACAATTTTGATTAATGATTAAGGGAAATTAATAATTTTTTCTCATACAGTTTTGTATAGTGTATCCGATTAATTTTTAGTGCCACTATTCATCAGCACTCGATTTAACTACTTTAAGGGAGGCAATCTTCCGAGCGGCTTGCGTAGTACACATTCCTTGTTGTCATTGCAGTCGCTATTACGTAGTCGTAGGGGAGTTCTGGCCTATTCATCGAATTCCACAACTCATTGTTCACTATGTTATTGTCGTCATCCCTATTGCAGAAACAACTGTTAATTTCGCCTTGAGGCGCCTACCAACTTGACCGAACGTCCCCTCTTTGGTGAGCAGAAAAATGTGCTGCGTGATTATCAGCTGAAACGAAATGTGTGCCACAAGAAACTTAAACTGCCTTGCTACTCTTGCAGGTGGCTGTCACATAACCTGTTCATATTTGGTCACCAGAATAGCGAAAGAATGTACCCAGTGCAGCATTTGGTAATTATGGTAGTCATGGCCCATTGCATCACATAACTAATGAAAGATTCATTACTCATCTGCCTTGGGATATTTTAAGACTTTTTGTGCATGCAATGAATGCAGAGACCTTATTCCAGGTCAAAATCTTCAGTGACAGCAGTTTTTTATCGTCATTGTTGCCTATTTCGGCTCTATCCCTTCTTGCTATCTCAGCCTTTTCAATCAATGCCTTTAGCCACTGAGTGATGCTTTATTTGGGCTAATTTGATGTAAATCAATTTTGTATATCAGCACTTTTTCTCATTATTTCATATCATGAATGTTTTCTATTCACACTCAAATTCTTTCTACGTCAGCTGCTAAATGATGCTCCATACTTTTGTCGATTAGTATTAATAAGTGTTTGCCTTGATGAAAAAGGGGCACCAGAATTTAATGCCTTGAGAAAGGGAAATATTTTATTCCGCATTACTGAGAATCAGCTGTTCGTTTCCCGCGAGATTCTAATTTAAATCCCTGCTGTAAAAGTGCTGGGAGTAAAAGGTGGTACACGTATGATAGGAAAGTAATGCACATGAGAAACGGCTTGGAGAAAGGTTCTTCTTCATCCCTTTAAAATATTTGCCATTTCAAATTTTATGTGGCAAAATAATGTCAATGAGCAGATGTGAAAATAGGTTTACTTCAACTATTTGAGAACTTTCCTGGCGATCTTGAGCTGAGAAAAGCATACTCACTTCTACTTTATTTAGTTTTTCGTCTACGTTAGTCGGTTTCTTGTAAGGCCTCATCTAAAGAAGGGTCTAATTCCTCCTAAAAGATAATGTAGCCCTTTTTGCTCATTGAACCTCTGGTTTCATGCTGCTGATGATGCTCGCACTATAAATGTCATGATTGTAATGCGTTTGATCAAAGAAATTATTGGGAGTAAACTTCTCGGTTGAAAAGGGATGTTCTCGTGAGCGAGAGAAGCACGCAAAGCATGCTGGGCCATCGACCGATTGCGGCTGAACGGAGGCCTCTCTCTCTTTCCCTCTGGCCGGGTGCCCCAGTGACGCCTCTCAAACACCGCCCTCCCTCTCTCTCTCCCACTGCTCCTCCAAGGAAACCCCCTCCCACTCCTCGTTTCTCACACCTCCTCGAGGCCTCCCCACCCTATAGTTCCCTTCCGCCCCACCCTAGTTCACCCACACAGCTCCAACGGCTTTCCCATGCCCTCTTTGTGGCACCGACCCGTTTTTCAACCATCACGACGGGGATCGAACCAGAGGTGTGAGGCACGCGCATTTTGTTTCTCGACACTCTTCTGTTTCCTTCTTCCATCGCCCGACTCGCGGGCCGTGATCTGCCTCCCTTTTTCTTCTCTCCCTTCTTTTCTCCCGATAACGCCCACACGACGGCCGTGTCGATGCACGGACAAAGCCTGCACGAACGAGCGGAGGAGCACGCAGGAGGCCAATGGCTATGAAGTTGAGAAGGTATGGATTACTCGCCCCCCCCCCTCCTCCTCGTCTCCCCCGCGTCCCCTCACCCTCTGCCAGTCACTCAACTACGTGGAATCCTCATCCTCTTCGTGGTGGCGGTGGCTTGAGGTGGGTTAGTGGAGCAGTGTGTTGCAGGAATCACGACGTCTTCTAAAAAATCCTCCCCTCCTCCTTGTTCCCCCCACCTCTTGAGCGGGACGATCGGGGGGTGGGAAGAGAATTAGACATCTCTCCATGAGCCGATGCATAGCCAAGGAGGAGGCGGATTCTGTGTGCATCCATCTACCTCCCTCCACGAATTCAGAACAAATCCCACTCTTTCTGCCTACAGCTTCCGTTTGTCCTCGGATGGGGAGGGTCAATGACCGACTTGGAATACGCGATGGTGTTCGGCGGCGGTGTGGCGCGTTGTTGTTGGTGGTAGCGACGGCGGTTGTGACTGAGTACGTGTTTAGTGAGGTGGGTGTCGGTTCGGAAATGGGAGAAGAAGGCGTCCTAGAGGGGTGATAAAGTGTACTTGCGTGTGTTTTTTCCTAGGCAAGGGATGTTGGGTTCTGAATTACATCATGTTTATACACTATCATCCCAGAAAGAAACTTAAATAAGGTGGAAATAACTGTATCCGGCTGTCGTTTATCCATTTTTGTGCTAAGTATGTTGACGCCGACGTTTAGGGTTTCTCTCTTTCTCCCAGTGGGTTGCGGATGCTGCCTGAGAATCGGCAGAAGGAAATTAGAAAGGTCAATTTTCTTCCAGTGTAGTTCATTTACTCAATGAGATTCAGTTAGAATTATAACTCATCTTGAGGCCTCCTTACATTCTTGATAGCCTTGCGGAGTTGTTAGTTATTATAACCATTTCACAAGCAGAAGATGGAGAAATCCATTTGGAGGTGAGCGATGGTCCATGATGACTTTAATTACACACCCTGCCATACACCATTGCAATGGCTTTCCGGGTATTGTGTAGATGTAAAAATCTATCACCAGAATAAGGGAGGCATATAGTAATAAAAATACTCCTTAGAATTAAAGGTGAGAGTAAAGAAATTAGTCCTATAGGTACATCATGAGCATAAAGTATGGTGACTTTTGAGAAAAAGCCTGGAATTTTGTATTTTTGTAATAGGCTAAACCCGGGCACTGGTCATGATTAATATTACTCATTTCGTAAACCTCTATTATTTGCACATCAGTTTCCATGCTTTCTTGACAGAATCAAAACAGACAGAATTAAAAGTGTTATGATAAGTTCATTTACATGAAATAAATGCATAAAATTTATATTAATATCGTCCAATAATTAAACTCATCTGAAAACAATACATGAACTTAACATTTATCAGCAAGATAGTATTATTTTGAGATGACTCATGCGTCAGTAGGTACAGAGACAATCAAGTTTACAATAGAATTAATTTCAATCTTACTATATATATGTGTAGAAGAGAGAGAATAGATGTCCTAATAAATGCTAGCAACCAGATGTTAAGGGTGGGGGTGAAGGAAAGGATAATCAGTGGACACATAGCCGTATATGAACTATGGAGAGCCTGGTGTCCACTGCGCTTTGGAGCTTTCGGGTCACGAACCCTTCATCAGCTTGAGGAGATCACTACTGGGGTGTCACACTGGAGTCAAGGGTTTCGGTTGGTATGTGAAAAGGGGATTGGCTAGGGAAAAAGGAGGGTGGGGGAAGAGGCTGGACTGGGAAGGGGAAAGGGAGAGGGAAATTGGACGGGTGGAGAAAGCTAGCGAATGTTGATGCCGGGAGAAGTGGTTGATTTTAATATGGAATTATAGGCGAGCTACCAGTGGCGGAGCTCTAATGTAGATGTGTCGGGCGGGAATTCTCTGATTACCTTAACTCTGAAGCAGTCATTGAAGGGAAGGTTATGGGAATTGGCGTGCTCGGCTACTGTCAACCTTAATCTTAAATTTCGGGTGACACTGCTCCTTTGGTTATTGATTCGCATATTAAATGCGGTGGTCGTCAGTCCTATATAAAAGGCCTGGCAGTGATTACAGGAAATTTCATATATTACATTACTCGAGGAGCAGGTTCCTCGAGAATGTATTTGGTATGTGACGTTTGTAACCGGGCTGATAAAGGAATGGGAATGGGAGTTAATGGGGCATGTGAGGCATCGGGGTTTGTTGCAAGGATGTGAGCCAATCGGTTGGAGATCGGCGGCACAAACTGATGATGATGATAATAGTTGTATCTCGCGAATCCATAGGCTGTTTTGGAGATTGAGAGGACGACGGAAGGAAAGCACGGGAGGTCTCGGGATGAGTGAGAAAGTTAAGAGGGAAGATAAAAGAATAGATTGGGCTGACTTAAAGATAGTTTTTAATGCAAAATCTAGTCCCGGATGAAACCCGGACACCCGTGGTGGTGAAGATGGCAAGATTATTAGGTAATTCTTCTTCTGGCTCTGCTGTTGAGCGTGGCCCGTTTGGGGGTGCGCACGCCTTTGCCAGCTCCTCTCTGACTATTAAGTGGTTGGGTAACCATGGTTGAGGAAGGCTGATTCCAGGTCTTTTAAATAATTGAGGAAGAAATAGGTTTCAGAGGAGATACTGCGACCTCGACGTGCCAAAGAGTGGGGTAGGGAACGCTTGCAATGGTCGGGATGGCAGCTATCCCAGTGTAGGTACTGCTGCAAGTTCGTAGGTTTTACGTGGACTGATGTGCTTATTTTCTTATCATTTAAGTGGATGTCTACATCTAAGAGTGTAATGAGCGAGGTGGAAGAGTGGGTGGTGTATTTTAGACTAGGGTGCGAATTTATTTGCCGAATGAAATTGTTTAGGGTGTCATTGCATGCGTCCAAACCATTAAAATATCGTCTATGTAGGGGAGCCAGATTAAGGGCTTAAGGGGAGAAGAGGACAGAAGATTTTCCTCCTATCTACCAAGAAAACAAGACGCGTAGGAAGGTACCACCCTTGTACCCATGGCCGTACCCCTGACCTGAAGAAAATGGCGCCCACCGAAGGTGAACTTTTTTTTTTGTGAGCACCATTCTCATCAAATCAAGGAGGAATTCAGTGGAGGGACGTGATTCCGTGGGTCTGCTGATTAAAAATTCTTTTGCAGCTGCCAGGCCTTCTTATGGAGTATGTTTGTGTACAAGGAGCATACATCTATTGTGACCAGGATGAAGCCGGGAGGAAGAGGGTAGTGGAGGAGGAATTTTAGTTTTTCAAGAATATGATTGGTGTCACTCACGAAGGACGGCAAGTTGCAGACGAATGGCTGGAGATGGAAATCAATTAGGGCAGAGATTCTCTAGGTGGGGGAGTTGTAACTCGAGACTATCGGGCAACCAGGGGTGCCAGGCTTGTGTATTTTGGGGAGTAAGCAGAAGGTGGGGGTGCAGGGATTCGGGGGAGTAAGGAGGGAGATCTCACTTTTTGGGAGACCTTCCTTAGGGCCCCCAGAGCGTAGCTTCCGTGCAACTACAGTGAGATACTCAGAGGTTGGATCTAAGGGAAGAGGTTTGTAGGAAGAGGTTTCGCTCAGTTGGCGATTCGCTTCCTCCTCGTATTTCTGCCGGTCCATTACGACTGTTGTGGAGCCCTTGTCGGCAGGAAGGATAATTATTTCTTTGTTCTTTCTCAGGGAGATAAGGGCATGTAGTTCGTCCCGCGAGATATTCTTAGAGATCGGGAGGGAATTGGAAAATTATTTTAAGATTGTAGTATCTATTAGTATCAATGTTTTTAGTTGGAGGGGAGACGCTAAGGGTGGGAGGGAGGCCAGTATGCCTACCCTGAAGCAATTATTAAAATCTGGCGGCCAACTTCTTACGTCATTCACCCCCTCCACTTCACAGTAAAGGGGGGAGGGATGGAGAGATATAAAAACATCAACTTCCCAATATATTTTATCATTGCCTGATGATGCGTCCTGCAATGGCCGCGAAAGCTTGCTCACTGACAACGCGTTATACGCAGCTGCACCCTAAAGCCTCTGACGACGATGGATTCCGCTGCGAAAACCTACGTTCCAAATTATTAAAATCTGATCGTGGCCAAGAGAAATGCGGCTCTAGACCATTTTGTAGTATCGTTTAAGTCTAAGAACATGAGAGTGAACCCGTAGGTATTCCACAAGAAGATTTCTTTCATATGTGGAGGAGCGTGGTAGCCTAGTGAGTAGAGCGCTTGGCTACTGATCAAAGGGTCCCGGGTTCAAATCCGGGTGAAGCCTTTGGACGCTCCCCTCGGAGTGCGAGGTGGCCCAGGGAAAGAAACTGGCCCCCCTAACCTTAATGTGTGAAATCCACACGCCTGTGGCTTAGTTCGGGGTGAGCTCTACCCTCACCTATCAAAACCAACCTTGGGTTGAATCACTGAGTGAGTGGAATCTGGAGGGAGGGTAATGGAGCAAATATCTCTCATTATTCCCACTTTAAGGTTAACTATAAAATGCCTAATCCACAGCTATTCTCCCCTGCCACACACAAAGCTGAAACACCAAACATACATAATACACAATGCTTAAAAAGGATTAAAAGCTACATTCTAGACTAAAATTAGCAATTTAAAAAAATTAAAATAGCAAAGTAAGCATGTACAGACATGCTGTTAGTTAGGTTAGCTAAAGTGCTTATACTAATATGCAACTACCTATGCTATACGTGCTACACTCGTATATATGTACTATTGAACATTTTTACAGCTATTCATATCCCTAATTGTGCGAGGAAAGGACATTTTGGATCAGTTGGCTCGGCAATTAATTTCTCTTATTTATGATCACAGTCCAGTGTACAATTGTAAGTTGGAGTTGGCAAAATATTTTTTAATGCCGTCAGTGAAAACATTGTCTTGGAATTTAGTTAAGAGATTGAGTATAAATTTCAACCCACGGGTTCATGCCAAGAAGGAATTATAACAGGTAATATGTCTTCTGTTTGCCAACCTTTGCGCCTGTTGTTGAAGCACGAAAATAACTCAGTAGTGAATTCGGTTACCTGATCGTTATTTTGATTCCAAGGCAGATCTAATATCTGGGCTTCATATGCGCGCGAGCAAGACCAAAAGAAGAAGCTCGGAGATATCGAGATGATGGGGCGTCACATTGAAGCTTTCCGACTGAGCTTGCTTTTGCCCCTCGTTCTATGGGGAAAAGGTGGGACGGGGATGGAGTTTGCCGGCCGTAAAATTGGGGTGTTAAAGAAGACTGGAAATAGAATGGGGTGCTTTGCAAAGGGCGGACGGACGTTTAACGACGTAGAAGGTGAGAGACCAAAGGCTATCACGGTTTGGCATCAGCTGCTATCTTACCAGCCCCCAAGGCAACAATACTGCATTTCGCGTTTTTTCTTCCTTGACTGAGAGTGAGACTCCTTGTATGAGTCGTATTTTTAAAATGGGAGGAGAAGTACTGCGCCCCAGGATTTACTGTTGGTGATAGCGATCTTGGTTTAGCCGTCGCTATGCAAGGTATGACTGGATATGTTTCCTATTATTGCACTCATTCTATAGATTACCATCGTCTATGCCCTATAGTTTAAAACACGGAGAATTTCCAACGGCAGGCTTTCCTATGTGTCTTTCCTTCGCTTTTTTCTGTACAAAAAAAATATAGCTCTGCTATATAAATTCTGGTAAACCACAGGATTATATTTTTGAGCAAACATTTCAATCCTAAGGCTTTTGTAATCCTTATCCATTCATTTTCTGAGAGGTAATCCTCCAGTGATTAGGTTATCCTCATGAGTACTGCTGTGGCATGATTAGTACTTATTCTTTGGCTCAGTACATGCTCCATCCCTAATATTTCATATCGATATGTTGCTGACCGATGTAATTGATTGAAAATTTAGCTGCGGTTCATAAATGGTTGGTTCATGATGTTTCTACCATTCATGATTATTTCAAGCTGACCTTTTTTTAAATCACGGATATTTTGGATTGTCTAGAATAGTCAGGGAATTTTGATTATTTTTATTTGAGTTTTACTTATTATCCTAAAATGCCTTACAAAGTTGATTGGTGATTAGTCTTCTTTAAAGCTTGCTGGCAGCAAATATTTCTTCACCTTTACTTTTCTTCAACACAGCTAACTGTATATATTCTTTTCCGAGATCTTTGGTGAAAATTTGATGCTCATCTTTTCTCATTGATTCTTGTATTGTATTCATTGCACCGTTAGGTAAAATACTGATTTTATTTTACAAATTTTAATACAATTTTAGTTAATTATAGGTTTATTTGTTAACAGTAATCCTAAAATGTATGTTTTCCTGACTATTTATATCTCGCATAAATAGCATTACATATTATGTATTATTTTAGAAGACAATGCAAACTTTACTCAAACTCGAAGTCAATTGTGTCTATAAGCAGATGAAGTTTTTATGTTTCATTCAAAAGATAGCTTCAAGATCCGGATTGCGTAATAAATGAGAGTCATGAAACCACCTATGATTAGGAATGAAGCCATAACCATAATGAAAGGAAAATGTATATATATTTCAGAGTGTAATACTATACACATATATTCATATTTTTATACAAATCTAAGTGTAGGGAGGTGAATGCAGAACATTCTTGAAGTTTAAAGTAAAAGAAAAGAGGCTAAAAATTGACAGAGCTCACCGAAACAGACAGAAGTTATTAGAAGAGGCACATTCCGTGTTCAGTGAAAAGTTGATTAACTTTAATACACTATTTTCAGTTGGTACGGAGGCTTTCGCGGTGATTCGCTGGCTTTTGTTTGTTCGGTTTTTTTCCGTGTTGGTTCAGTGTGAGGACTACAGTTTTTCCGGCGTTCCAGCCAGCGTCTTCAGTTCCGAAATGAGCTAATTTCGGACTTGAAGGCGCTAGCTGGAACGCCGCCGAAACTTAAGTCCACAAAATTAATCCACGTGGAAAAAACCGAATAAACAAAAGCCATTTTATTTGCTGTTAATCTCAATTACATCTTTGTCCATGTTCGTAGACAGTATATTAATTTTTCTGATAAATACTCATTGGTATAAAACACCTTTCATTTTTCTCCCTACCCAACCCATGAACTTCGATTTAGTTTTCTCATTGTATGTTTCACTCTGCCCATCGCTTACTATGCATAGCAGGTTGATAAGTGAACGTAATGTGTGAATTACTCCAACCACCCCATGCTCTTTTCCCAAAAGGACAAATTATCTCCATTTCACCTCTTCAGCAATAACTGCCCTGAGCCATTGCCAATCCACCAGTTGAGTGTGCGATATTTTACCTTCAATGATTACGCACTCGTGACAAAATAAATCGACCTCCACTGCCAGTCTTACGGTTGTAAGGGCAGGTGGAGTAGAGTTGGAACTAATGTTGCAGAGCGAGAGGGAGGAGCAGGGACGAGGAGCACACATGGAAAAAAATGAGTTGGTGCGATGAGAGGGCGAGGCGTAAGAGAAAATGGAAGAAGCAGAGGAAGGAGGATGGAGTAGGTTTCGGTGCAAATGGCCATTCCCCGTCGGAAGCGCTTCTTGCAATTTGGTTGGCTGCTGAGCAGTTAAGTGTGAGAGAAGGGCAAGGGGGTGTAGCTAACCTGGACATGGTCATTTTGGGGAAGATTTTTAGTGGCTGGCCCACTGACTTTTCCCCTTTTATTCGTCGGAGAAAAAGATTCTCGACCCAAGTCTTTTTTAGGCCCCACTCTTCCCATCTTTTCTGCTTCTCTTTCCAGTCTCCCTCACTCCAGTAGTTCTGCATGCTTAAGCTTCTCGGTTGAGTCAGTCGTATCACAGTCTGGGTAGCTTCATTCTAGTCATGTTCAAGAGAAAAGACTTAAACCCCTTTTCCATCCTTATTATATCTTCAACCCTCCATCGTATCTCCTTACGATATTTAGGGCAGAGTATTGGAGTAGGGACCATATGTCCTTGGTTGAATGTCAATAGTACATCCTTGGTGATCTTCACACCTGCCACACACCATCGCGGTGGCTTAAAGGGTATCGTGTAGATGTAGTTGCACGTGACTCCTATACCTGACTAAATTACCATGTTTGTAGTAGCATCATTGTAGCCATATGTTGCATATAAGTAGTGCATTAATGGTGATTTTTACCCCCTTCCACTCACCCTCTCGGTGGCTCACAGGGTATCGCAGAGTATAGATGAAGATGTAGATTATCGTACATCTACATCTATCTACATCTACACGATACCCTGCAAGACACCGCGAGGGTGTGTGGCAGGGGGTGAAGATCACCAAGCATGCACTATATACATGCAAACAAGCAACTATAGGGACTCATGCAACTAGATTGTTAGTATCTATAGTATTTGAGGGGTTAATACATGCATCATGCACTACAGACTACTCTAATATATTTCCCCTACCTATCCCTTTGCTATGCTGCTTATTCTCTCTTATAGTACGAGGGAAAAATGCCATTTTGATTCTATCGGTACGGCAATCTAACTCTCTAATCTTATTTGGCTGGTCGAATCTAGCATAATATGCTGGTGTTTTTAATTGGTGCCTAACATCTTCAGTAAAGTTATCCGATTGAAATTTCTCTAATATCTTTAACCTGTATTTTATCTACGCTCTGATTATGATTCCCATCCTTATTCTTGTATTAATTCTGAAACGCTACTCAATCAATCGTAACATCTTTTAACGAACCTAGCTGCTCTACGCTGCACACTGCCTAGTTCTCTGATCAAACCTAATTCATTAGGATCCCATACCCTGGCTGCATACTCTAGGTGGGGCCTAACTAGTGAAAAGTATTATCGCTCTCTGTTGCCTTCTCATCACATTTCCCTGTACTCTTTTTATATATCCTAGCTTTCTCTTCGCTCGGCCGCATATTTCCCGGATGTGTCTTCCCCACGATAAAACTTTAGTGATTGTTACACCGAAATACCTAACGGTTTCAACGCTTTCGATCTTCGTGTTATTAATTTTATAGGATCGCTCTATCAATTATTCCTCTTCAAAAAATTGATAGCTCTCCAATTTTTAAGGTTAATTTCTAGCTGCCATTTGTCGCAACACTCTTGAATTGCATCTAAATCCTTGCTAATAGATTTCCTGTCTTCTTCTTTAGATATACCCCTATACACTACCGCATCGTCTGCAACAACTCTAAGCTTACTACTTACTATGGTATCCCAATAGTTTATGTATAAATGAAATAAAAGCGGACCTACTACGTTACCCTGGGGAACTCCGGATGTGACTTTAATTGTGTCCGACATGATACCATCTATGACAACCATCTGCTCTCGCCCACTTAAGAATTTACCCATCATACAACGTCATTATTTATACCAAACCTCTCTACTTTCAAGATTAATTTATCATGAGGAACTTTATCGAATGCCTTTTTAAAATATAAAAATATCGCATCAACTTCAGTACTGTTCTCGCCGTGTACTAAATTATCATGTACGAATGAAGCTAATTGTGTCTCGCAAGAGCTACCGTTCCGGAACCCATGTTGGATGTTTATTAGCAATCCCAGACTATCCAAATGCCCCATTATTAAACTGACTGCAATGTGCTCAAATACCTTACAAGAGATTGACGTGAGCTAAATGGGTCTCTAGTTACTAGGTTCTTCCCTATCACCGCTTGTAAAAATAGGTGTAATGTTAGATACTTTCCAATTCTTGGGTACTGTGTGGTTCTTTAGTGTTTTATTGAATATTATTTCTAGATAGGGGGCTATTTCAGAAGCTAATGTTTTATATACTCTGGAAGGAATTTGATCGGGACCTGGTGATTTGTTTTTACTTATGCTTTTTAACTGCCGCTCTATTCCGCGACATGAAATGTTTATTTCGGGTATTTACTCTCTGAAAGTGCTCGGCAGTGGTTCCACTACGTTGTGTGACGATGAGTTGAATACGCTTTGGAAGAAGGTGTTTAAAGTATTGGCTTAAGTAGTGACTCTAATTCCTGTATCGTTGTCAATTGTGTGCACTGTGGACCTATTTCCCTGATGCTCTCTTACATATGACCAAAACGCTTTAGGATTGCTATCTTAATATTCTTCTACTATCTTGCTCTTCATATTTGACAACGTTTGCCGACACGATTTCCTTGCTAATGCTCTCGATTTTTTATAGTTTTCAACTAACTCATTTTTTCCTCTACCGATAAGCCCCGTCCTGTATTCTTCATACTGGCGTGGCATACCCTTTGTCGCTTTGGTGATTTCATAACCTCCGCGTTAAACCACCTTGGCTCTGTATTATCACTAATAAATTTTCTTGGTTTGTATTTTTTAACTGTTTTACGGGTGACCTCAAGAACTTCTCTCCACGAATCCTCTGTATATAATCCTTTGATTTATTCGTTAAATACATTAAGCGTTTCCCTTACTTATTCTTTTATACCGTCGTAATATACTTGCCAAATAAGTATGCCCTTCTCCTTGGTTTATAATATCTTTCAACGCCTACATTAAAGCGTTCGTAAATAATAATAGCACCATGAACGTCATAATTATTTGTCTACCGGTGAAGGTAAGTCTAAATGGACTTTTAATTTTTCCCACGACCGTATATTTTACTAGATGGTCCCCTTCAGACCAACATACCTCCTACCTCCAATATTCTATCACAGTACCTATACAAGTACTAATCCTTTTTTATGCATGATATGTTATGCATGTTTGGTGAGAGTTCACCCTCTGCCACACACCTTTGTGGTGGCTTGCAGGGTATTATGTAGATGTAGATGTATTCTTCCCTCAGTCACGTCCTTCAAGACTCCCTCGCTCTTTATTACTTTCTTTATATACACCTTCTGCCTTACCCTAATTTTCTCAGTCAACTTCCTTTCCACTCTTGCCAACTCCATTACTTCATTTCTCGTAGTATAAAATAAGCCCAGTACCTTCCTTGTCAGAGGCGGGATAATCTGAAGATGTATCAAACTGTATAGTCCTTCATACGAAGCGTATTTGATTGCAAAATAAAAAACCAAACGTTATTAATTCTTTCTTTCCTACGGAGAAGATACTTGCTGAAAATTAGGAATGAAGAATTGGAATCATGTTAAGAGAATTATGGTATGATTTAGCTGAAAATATGGGGGCAACTTTATTTTGAAGATTAATGTGGTTATATGCGTATTAAATATTTAAAATTGCTATAGGGGAATTTTACTTCAAAAAATACTATTCTTGTTCGAAGTGGGATAACATCTACACCTACATAATAACCTGCAAGCCAAGATAAAGGTCTGTGACAGGGGGTGAATATTCACCAAACATGCACTACATATCATGCATAAAAAAGGATTAGGTACTTTTAATATACTAGTCTAAACTTGACATTTTAAAAAAGATAAAAATAGCAAAGTAAGCATGTAAAACATGCTGTTAGTTGGGTTACCTTCAAGTCCTTATACCAACATGCAGCTACCTATGCTATACATTGATTCACTCGTATTGGATATACTTACCACTAGTCATATCCCTGATTTTGCGAGTAAGAAAGGGCATTTTGAATCTGTCAGTTCGGCAATCAATTTCTCTATTTTTTTAATTATGGTCCAGTCTACCATAGTGAGTAGGGGTTCGCAAATTATTTTTAACGTCATCGGTGAAAATATTATCTTGGAATTAATTTAGGAGATTAAGTCTAAATTTCAACCAATGATATTACATTTATCCCATTTTAATTCATTTAGTAGACTGGTTACGCTAATTTAGTTGCCGCACCGCCACTTTACAAATCTTGCCAATCTTCGCTTCACGCGTTCAAGTTCATTATTTAGACCGATTTCGTAGGGATACTGTTCTTACATCCTCGGAATGTAAGATAGTCTAGGTATGTTTTATTAGGACTCGAGAACTATACCATGTGGCAAATGAACAGGCATGGAATAATTGTTCCACAGTGTCCGTTCATGTTTACCTTGTATGGAAATTATCAATGGATACTCCAAGTACGAACTTCGTCTTTAATAAGTGCAAGTAAAAATCATTGAATAAGGAATGGAAAAACTTTGCTCGTGTAGTAGTAGGGCTATCATTGCTAATATATGGGCAAAACCTCTGAAATTCACTGATGGATGGTGACTGTTCGCAATATTCTACACCTACGCGATACCCTGCAAGCCTCCGCGAGGGTGCGAGAGAATATTACTTCCACACGGAACTTGATTAGAATACAACCCATATTTTCTCAAGGTTTGATCGAATCTTACATCCTTTCGGTTGTTAACTGGCCAATACTGGCAAGCAGTCAAAGGCTAAAACTGAAATTAATGCCAAACATTAACATCAGGTAGCAGCTTTCACAACAAATAACTTTCGCCACGCTGTATGCACTACTACATCTACATCTGCATATATATCTACATAATACCCTGCAAGCCACCACAAAGGTATGTGGCAGAGGGTGAATTTTCACCGAACATTCACTACATATCATGCATTTAAAAGGATTAGTATTAACACATTTGTCTAAACTGCACTATTTATAAAGATAAAAATAGTAAAATAAGCATGCAAAAACGTGCTGTTAGTTGAGTTACCTTCAAGTCCATATACATCATTTTCTTTCAGACCTATGCTATGGTTTGATTCACTCATATTGGACATATTTACCGCTATTCATATCCCTAATTTTGGGAGGAAAAAAGGACATTTTGAATCTGTCAGTCCGACAATCAATTTCTCTAATTTGGTAATTATGATCCAGTCTACCATAGTACGTTGGGGTTCGCAAAATATTTTAAACGTCATCGCTGAAAATATTATCTTGGAATTAATTTAGGAGATTAAGATTTCCATTTTAATTCATTTAATAGACTGGTTACGCTAGTATGGTTATCGTACCGTCCCTTTACAATTCTTGCCGATCTTCGTTGCATACGTTCGATTTCGTTAGTTAGACCGATTTCGTAGGGATTTCATACACTGGCAGCATATTCCAAATGACTAGTCAAAATGACAAATACTACTAGTAACTGAAGGCGATAGGAGAATTATCGTTCATTATACTGGGATATGCTGGATAATATAAGTCCGAGAAAGGCATATTATCCCCAAACTACTCTTAAGATATCCAAATATGGCATTTGCTAAACTGGTACAGTGTTTAGTGACTCACGCAATGCGAGGCCAAAATGCTACGCCAATAAAGTTGCGTGATATTATGGAGAAACAGAAAATCTTTGTGGAGAGGTTCTGCATTATTTACATAATAAAAATCAATGACCTGGAGACAGCTAAAGGTGTTGATTAAAGTTAGAGCCAGTTGATGGATTATAAATACGGCACATGGTTTTATCGACCCACTTTATGCTTTGGTACATGTGTTCGTAGCCAAAGACGGTAAAAAGCAATTCTCAAAATAATTTGACGTCATTAGGACAGATTTCTTTCAGATTTACGTACAAGTAAGTCAGAAGATGTAGAAGAAGAAGATGTAGATGTAGAGGTATCGACATGAATTGTAACTTGTAGCCTGGATGCCTATACTACCATTTTCTATAATTATCTTGAAAAGGAATAACAAATCATAACAGCCTGGAGGTTGTTTTAAATAACTTTTTTCCATCAAACTTGTCTCGAATTTCGTATAACAACGGTATGTGATTATGTTTCTATGAATGTTTTACATAATTTCCTTAATTCATTTTTTTTTCTTCTCATACTATTTGAATCATCAAAATTACATATCAATACATATGTACACTACGTCGACATAATACCCTACAAGCCACCGTAAAGAAGTATGGTAGGGGATAAATATTCACTTAGACATGAACTTATCGACATTTACACAATACCCTGCAAACATCGATTAAGGTATGTGGCAGGAGGTGAACGAACACCAAATATACATAAAATATTATGCATGAAAAGGGTTACTTGTTGATATTCTAGTCTAAACTTCACAATTTTAAAAAAAGACAAAAGTAGCAAAGCAAGACTGCAAAAACATGCTGTTAGTTAGGTTGGATTAAAGTCCTTAAACAACGTTTAACGCGCAACTTAAAACAACGTGCAACCTATGCTATCCACTGATACACTTATATTTCTTCTATTGGGTATATGCAGCCATTCATATCCCTAAATGTGCAAGGAAAGAAGGACATTTTGAATCTTTTAGTTCAGCAATCAGTTTCTCCTATTTCATGATTATGGCCCAGTCCACCATAGGAAGGTGCCGTTCTCAAAAGATTTTTTTTGTCATGAGTGAAAATGTTATCTTGGAGTTTATTTAAGAGATTAAGACTACATTTCAAATCAAGAAGCAGGTTAAGAATATATAAACGTGCTCTTAGTTGAGCTAAAAAAGAACCTTTATGCCGACATGCAACTACCTGGGCTGTCTATCGATAAAATGTTTGTGTATTATCCTTAATTATACGAGGAAAAGCAGACTGTCTGCTAGGCAGTCAATTTTTAGAATGGTATTTTTATTCTCCAGTCTACATAGTCGGAGTTCGCAAAATATTTTTTACGCCATCAGTTAAAGTTTGGTCTCATAATTTACTTTTGAGATTAAGTCTAAATCCTACGGTCTGATAATGATTCCCATTTTAGTTTATCTCATACATTGGTTTTGATGACGTTAAAATATTTGCAAACCCCAACTTTCTATGGTAGACTGGACCATAATCACAAAGTTAGAGAAATTGATTGCCGAACTGACAGATTCAAAATGCCCTTTTTTCCTCGCACAATCAGGGATATGAATAGAGGTAAATATGTCCAATACGAGTGAATCAATGTATAGCATAGGTAGCTGTATGTTGGTATAAGGACTTTAAGCTAACCCAACTAACAGCATTATATTGCATCCCTACTTTGCTATTTTTATCTTTAAAAAAATAAAGTTTAGACTAGCATGTTAATACTAATTTTTATGCATGAGATGTAGTGCATGTGTGGTGAGAGTTCAACCACTGCCCCACACAGTTTTATGGTTGCTTGCAGGGTATTACGTAGATGTAGATGTAGATTGGTTACGCTCACGTAAGTGGTGCATGTTTAATAATCTTCACACCGTGCCACACACTCACGCGATGGCTCGCTGGGTACTACATAGATGTAGATATGGTTATCACACTGTTTTTTTCTGATCGTACCGACTTCGCTACTCACGCTCCAGTTCATTATTTAAGCTTACCCCTTAAGGATCTCATACACCGGTGGCGCATTCCATGTGAGGCCTAACAAAAGAAAAGGAGTTGTTTTTACGTTAAAAAAACTTCATGCCCAAGTTGCGTTTGACAAGAAAATATACTTGATGGTTTTTCGTGAAACAGTGAAGCTGCTGGATATGCGATCATACCCTCAGTATGTTTTAAAAAACCTAAACGGATATCCGATTTATGAATTGGTATTATTTGCAATCAGTGTAACCGCAATCGGCTTCGCCGCGGCCCGAATCGGGGGAATTGACGTTTCGACACGGTGGTTGGAGCGTTTGTCATTATGGGACTTCTAGGCTTGCCCGACGCGTTTGAGTGTAATGGTGGAGCAACTGACGTCGAGGGTTGAAAATACGTTTTGTGATTCGCTAAGTGTTGCCAACCGAGCGTGCTATTGCGCTGGAGAGTAGAGGGTGGGGGACAGTAATGGTGCTTTCTTAGCCAAACATACGAATCGCTGACTCACTGCGATACTTGCGGGTTGAACGAACTTTGGAGCCGCCTTTTCACTTCACTCTCTGTTGTGACAATCGCGAAGGCCACATTTTCAGATACTTATTGCTAAACCAATATCAGCTCTTGGCCGATCAAGCATTTTTTACCCATAATTTCTGGTTTTCTTCCCATCACTTGTTAAGCAGTCACGTTTTTAGATTTAATTTTATCCCAAGATAGAGTTACAGAGGTAAAAACCATCTGCAGCAGATTCTTTAATACTGGTGCAACATGTTCAAATGCTCAATTTAAAAAACTTGTATTTCGTTTTATAAATAGAAAGTTTTTGATGTTTTGATTTCGTTTTTCAATTTTTAAATGAAATTCATGTGATAAAATGAACTACTTCATGCTTCAATTTGTGAAAGCATGGTATTCATTGTGAAAAAGAAAACAAAAGTATGATTCCTCTGGTGGAATAGTACGATTGTTATACTTTTCATTATGGACTAGCAGACCTGCGGCCTGCTTTGCAGGCAGTCTCTGTCTGGTGTGCTCTTGAGGTGAACTTTGTGTTCTAGTGTCAAATGATATTTTACAAAGTGTTTGGAAACTACTGATGACACATTACCAATAGGTGGCAGTAGTGCTTGTCCTTCAGGCAGGCAGTTACTGCTTCACTACTCAAAGTAGAAAGTAGTCTTTGCATTTTTTTACACTTTTGTGAACCAACTTTTCATAAGCAGTTCGTATGCAGGGAGAAGGAAATGGCTATTTTATAATTAGAGAAACGTGTCCCACTCTAATTATCCTGTATGTTTTTGAACTTTTTTACACACCATATTTTCATTTTATGTTGTCTCCCACTCTCAAAAACCACGTTTTTTGCATTTTTATCTGCACCAAAAACTGCTAAAAATCCAAAACTACTACTGAATCATACAGACAGAGAATCCACACTCAACGTTCCAAACCTCACTCTTTTAGCTCAAAACTTGGGAGAGAACAAAACATAACGGATACAGAATGACTGACTGACTGACTTACACTCTACAAAATTACACCCAAACCGATGCAAAGGTGGCTGTGATATTTTTCTGGGATCGTCTGGGTGGTTTAAAAATGGAATTGGTCCTTTTAGCCTTTTAAAATATTTTAGGTGAGTATGTAAGTGAATGTCTTTTTTTTTAATTGATGAAAAAACGAATGTTGTAGGAGGTTTTAATATAGTCGATCGAATGGTTTTGACGTAATATTTGGTAAATATTATAAACAAAGCGATGTAAAGTTTGGTGTAATATATTTCTGGAATCGTCTCGGTAGATTTATTTTAGAATTGGTTTTTTGAGCTTTTGGAAATATTTTAGGTAAAACTTGCTGGTCTACTATGTAAAATATAGGATGGAACGCAAACACCACAAAATATTTGGGGATCTGAGCAAGGTATTGTGTGACAATTTCAAACGTATCGATTGCGTTCTAAAATTTCTTCATGAAGTGAATTTACTACCCAACTTACTGTAATCCGCCCAACGCTCTAAATGCAACTCTTTTGCCATATGACCAATACAGAGTTGAGCCTATCGTGTCCACTCATAGTTTACACTATTTCTAAGTAATCTACATACTTTTGCTAGGCTGCCTATTGTTCTCTCTTCTGGTACGCGGGAAAATGACATTTTAAATCTCCCGGTACCACAATTTATCTTTAATCTTATTTATCTAGTCGCATCTAGCTGATATGTTTAATAAATATACACCTAACATCTTCGGTAAAGCTATCCGTTTATTATTTCTGAAATAGATTTAATCTCCACTTTAACCTACGTACTGATAATGATACCCAACCTAATTCTTGTATGAATTCTGATACAGTACTATCGTAACACTACTATCGTAACACTACTATCGTAACAACTTTTCACAAACCTAGCTGCTATGCACATCAAACTGTCTAGTTCTCTGATCAAACCTAATTCATTCGTATAATATATCGGCTTCGAATTTACTTAAAGCGTTTAGTCTAAATTTTAACCTGAGTTATGATAGTAATTTCCATTCTAGTTCTTCGATAAACATTGTAACAGAAATTCAATAATCGTGACGGCCTTTAACAAATCTTGACATGCATGCAAGTATTTTTACACGCACTAATCACAAGTGTTTTATAATAGTATCGTATATTATATTTTGTATTTCAAATATATGACCAGAATTTATCTTGTATTTTATGTTTCAAATACATAATATTAGCATTTTCCCATCATGAAATAAGAGTAGATGTGGATCCATTCAAACTCTTTTTTCTTTTTTTCTTGACTTAAGCTAAGCATTGAGTGAAATAGAAGTGTCAAACTTAGCACACATGTTCACCTCATGCAATGCATTCTATTGGCGAAAACTTCCGAACACATTCAAGGAGTATTGAGATCAGTTATTGCACTCCTGTCTCATCAGGTGGAATTCACGGTAAATCCACATTACAATGAAGCCAATCGCCACTGCCTCAGGTTACCTTCAGGGTCAAAAAACCTGTTATTATGAACCACTGCTATGAGCAGAATTATGTGTTCGGTGTTCATTAAAATGCCCTAAATCCAAATCAATATGTGTCTGCGCATTCTATAGGCCCCCAAACACTGATGTTGAGTAATTATTAGAACTGGGAAAGCAGACAAATTCTATAACGACCCGCAACAGTGAGCGTAATATAATAATAGGTGGCGATTTCAATGCATCATCAATAGACTGGAGAACTCACTGCTTCATAGCCGGAGGAAGGGACAAGGACATCTGTGAGACTATTAGATGTGTTCTCCAACAACTCCCTACAGAAATTAGCTACAGCACCTAATAGAGGGGATAACATTCTTGATTTACTGGCAACCAACATCCCACAACAAGTGACTAAGATTGACACGGTTGATGGAATCAGTGACCACAGAGTTATAACAGCAAAATTCTCACTATTTTTAGACAAAAATTTTAAACAAAAGAGAAAGATTTACATTTTTAAAAGAGCAGACTTTGCTAGCTTTAAAATTTATTTCGAGATTCCTTATCGGATTTTAAAAAGTCATCCATCAACTTATGTACGGAGGGATCCTGGAAGTCGTTCATTAATATCATGCGCTCTGGGATCAATAGATATATCCCATGTAAATTTAGAAAAGAAAGCACTGAACCTAGGTGGTACAATGCCGAAGTGAGAAAATCTCTGAGACGGCAGCGAATATGTCATGCTAAAATGAAAAGAAATAGTAAATATATGCCCACTAATGAACGTAACGTAATAATTGAAAATTATAAAATTTCAAAATCCGCTGCAAAGACAGCCCTTAGTAATACATTCGCAGAATTCAAAAGAAAAACACTTGGAGAACAACTGAAGGAAAATCCAAAACTCTTCTGGTCCTACGTCAGGGAGGTGCAAGGCCATAAGTGTACCGTCCATTCACTAAAAAATGATAAGGGGGAAATGGCCACAAACACTCTTGACAAAGTTAACTTGCTAAATTCCTTCTTCCAAACCGTTTTCAACCCACCTTCTGGCGATCCAACTGTCGTCTTACCTGACCTCTTTCAGCGGCTGAAACCAATCGATATTTCCTGTAGTGGTATTGAAAAGTTACTTAAGGATATAAGCCCCAACAAATCTCCTGGCCCTAATCAAATTACCTCCCGCGTACATAGAGAGTTAGCCTCCGAAATTTTCCCCAACCTTGAAATAGTATTTAATAAATCCCTCATTGAACACGTCGTACCAAGGGACTGGAAAGTAGCCGATGTAACACCCATTTTTAAAAGTGGTGATAGGGAGCAGCCATCTAACTACAGACCAATATCTCTCACATCCATTTCATTAAAGGTCCTAGAACATATAATTGTCAGTTCAGTCATGGGGCACCTAGATAGCCAGAATTTATTGCCCAACTTTCAGCATGGCCCCGGAAGAGCAGATCATGTGAAACTCAACTTGCTCTCTTTTCCCACGATATTTTAGTTCCTGGCGAAAATAATATTCCAGTGGATGCTGTTTTTCTAGATTTCAAAAAAGCTTTTGACAAGGTGTCTCATGGCACACTAATTTTGAAATTAAAATCTTATGGGCTAGACAGTAACATTATATCATGGATAAGTGATTTTCTACATGATCGGGTTCAAAGGGTTGTTTTGGACGGTGTTACCTCACCGAAAATTGAAGTCACTTCAGGTGTCCCACAAGGTGATGTGTTAGGTCCACTCCTGTTCCTTCTGTACATTAATGATATCAGTAAGGTTGTAAAAAGTAAGCTTCGTCTATTTGCCGATGACGCAGTTGTGTGCAGGGAAATTCTAAGCCCAAACGATAAGCAATATTTAAATGATGACCTACAAGCAATCGAAAATTGGTGTGATACATGGCATTTAGAATTAAATTTTTAAAAATGTGAGGTAATGAATTTTTGGAAAAGGAATAGTTCTCCTCCTAGCACATACAAAGTAAGTAATAATGAAATAACAAACGTGGAATCCATTAAATATCTTGGTATAAGAATGACACATGATCTTTCCCGGGGTAAACATATACGTGAAATAATGGGTCAAGATATCGTAAACTGGGTTTCATCAAAAGAGTATTGGGTAAATGTGACGATCATGTACGAGAAATCAGCTACCTTGTTAGACGTTATTTGGAATATGCTGCCAGCATATGGGATCCCTACGAAATCGGCCTACATAATGAACTCTAACGTGTGAAGCGAAGGTCGGCAAGATCGGTAAGGGACGGTACGATAACCATACTAGCGTAACCAGTCTATTGAATGAATTTAATTGGGAATCATTGTCAGATCGCAGGTTGAAATTTAAACTTAATCTCTTAAACAAATTCCAAGACAATATATTCATTGATGGCGTTAAAAATATTTTGCGAACCCCAACTTACTATGGTAGACTGTACCATGATACAAAATTAGAGAAATTGATTGCCGAACTGACAGATTCAAAATGTCCTTTTTTCCTCGTACAATTAGGGATATGAATAACGGTAAATATGTCCAATACGAGTGAATGAATCCATAGCATAGGTAATTGCATGTTGATATAAGGACTTGAAGGTAACCCAACTAACCGCATGTTTTTGGATGGCTACTTTGCTATTTTTAAATAGTGAAGTTGAGACTAATATATTTATATTAATCCTATTTTATGCATGATATGTAGTGCTAGTTCGGTGAAAAATCAACTCCTTCCACACACCTTTATAGTGGCTTGCAGGGTATTATGTAGATGTAGATGTATATGAGAACCTGTCGAAAGAGGCTTAAATAATGAACCGGAACGTGCGCAGCGAAGATCGGCAAGATTTGTTACGGGACGATACGATAACTATATTAACGTAACCAGTCAATTAAATGAATTAAAATGGGAATCAATAAGAGATCGTAGGTTGAAATTTAGTTTTAGTCTCTTAAATAAATTCCAACATAATATTTTCAGGGATGACGTTAAAAATATTTTGCGAATTGCAACTTACTTTGGTAGTCAGGACCAATATCACAAAATTAGAGAAATTGATTACCGAACTTACCGATTCAAAATGTCCTTCTTTTCTCGTACAACTAGAGATATAAATAGCTTTAAATATAAACAAGAATATAGTTGCAAGTGTATCAATGTATAGCATAGGTAGTTGCTTGTTGGTATAAGGCTTTCAGCTAACCCAATTTAAATGTGTTTTTGCATGCTTGTTTGGTGTGCATCCATTCCTTGCCTAAATTTCAACATTTTAACTTTAAAACCTTATCTTGGATTGCTGGGTAATATGCAGATGTAGATGTTAACACTAATGATTTATTTTCACTGTCTTTTAAGCCTAAAATTTTTACATGAGTTTGTATCATTTTAGCCCTTAGTTGCTTGTAAGTAATGCATTTTTGAGGTCTTCATACCCTGCTAATACCCTAGCGTTAGCTTTTATGTCATATTGTTAATGAAGATGTAATGTTACTCAATTACAATTTCCAGCATCACCATTGTCACAGTGCTAGTAGTAGCAAAATTACCTTACCCCCATTGAAAAATCTTGATCTTCACTGCACTTGTTGTCATTCAGAAATTTAAACCAACACTTTTATATGCTTTTAGGGGATGGCACCTGACAGCTACGCTCATTGGGGCCATTTGTGGTTGGTGAATAATTGGGAGGAGGAAGGAATTTTTTAGGTAACGGAGGAAAGATGGAGAGAAATTTGGTGTTCGTATCATCATGCTTTATTGAAAAGCATCGTGAAATCTCCGATTAAGCGTCCCACCTGAAGAACGGAGTACCTACCCTGCTTAACTGTAAGTAGGAATCCGTATACTTGAGAAAAATCTACACCAGTACTTGTATTCGAGTCGTTTTTAACATAATCGGTTTCAGTTACTCACTACAGGGAATATACACTTTTGCATCACACAAAAAAGTAGGTAACAACTCGAATGCACGGGGAAAGAAAGACTTCTAAATTAGTGAATTTGGCAGTCTACTTCTCTAAATTTAGTTTTGTGGTTCGATTTACTATTGAAAATTCGAGTTCACAAAATCTTACCATCCCTTTAAAAATCTTGCCGATATTCACCGCATTTACTTATATAGTATTGTACGTAGAATAGATGTATTAAAACATCCTCGTCTTCTAGACTAATTTTATATATGTGATCTAAAGCTGTCTTCCCTGAATGATTATGTTTTTTATTCCGTAGTACGACGGAGGTTTCATTCGTTTTAATAGTTTTTGAGAAGTAAAAGGTCTAATATTTCCGCAGAAGATTTAGCTATTATTTAAACCGACCCACAGGGGGCTGAAATCAAAAAAATGTGGCCAAAACTCAAAAAGTGATTTTTTCTAGCCAGGATGCTGAAACCTTGCATAAATATTACCAAAGGACCTGTGCATGCGATAATGCAAGGCTTTTTCCTTAGTACTCAACAATTAACAATTTCCATGAGGTTAAATTTGCACAAATTTCAAAAAATGGTTTGCACTCGATTGTCTCCCGAAATCTTCAATTTCAAGCCCTTTGGTGAACCTTAATGGGTGAAGAATTGGAATAAAAAGAGACGCACGTAGATGAAACAGTTTTTCATCTTTGTTTTAACGTATTCTACTTACATTTTTGTAATTATTTCCTAAATATATTGAACAATATGGCGGACCCTCAATTTTGGTAAATTTTTTAATGTGTGTAGAGAAAAAGTTAATAGCATCGCCGAGCATCACGAAGTAACTTATATGTGGGACCTCTGCAAAGCTTCTAGTTTGATTCTGATGAGCTATGCTGCGACCGTTTACGACGCCGAATTTCACATTAGTTTTCCGATCGCGCGGTCGAGTCTGGTCCAACCCGCCTGCCATGGAGTGGCAAGTGTGTGGAATGAATTGTAGCCGCATCCACTCCGATATGGAGATTTTTGAGGCACAAACATAGAAAAGAGCTATGTATTTCTTTTGGAGAAAAAGCGGAAAAAATTACGCATTTTTTCACATTAGGTGTTTTTTTCTTTCTGCGTCGGTGGAAGGAATATGTTCAGGAACTGTGTGATAGCGAAAATAGGCCTAGAAACTTGGACATAGAAGAGGAAAAGGACGTAGATGAGGATGACCTGGGCCCAGGAATACTGGATAGAGAGATGGAGAAAGCATTGCGAGAAATGAAGGGTAAAGCTGTGGGATTAGATAAAATGCCAGCTGAACTTCTGAAGAACCTAGGATAGTGGGAAGGGAGAGACTTTATGAACTTTTCCGTAGAATATACGAGGTGGGAGCTTGGCCGGCTGACTTTATAAAAATAGACTATATAACGATAAGTTTGATTTCTCATGCGGCAAAGGTAGTGCTTAGAATCATCAACAGAAGAATGGAAAAGAGAGCAAACAAATTTTCAGAACTTCTGCAGACACTTGAATGACTTGATAGCTTAACTGTTTAAAGCACATAGCCGTACTTCAGGAGGTTCTGGATTCGAGTTCCAGTAAGGTGACTGAGTTTTTCTCCGTGGAAATTCTTCCAAGGAAATGATTTTCATGTTCTAAGACATATCGTTTTGTGACCAACAATGTACCTAAAATACGTAATTAATGATGAAAAAACCTATGCTGTGGACTGGTAACGCTTTCAAGTTACTTTCCCTCCATCAAATATATGTGATATTTCGATTTTTTAAGTGTTTCTCTAACTATGAGGACCGTATTGGTAAAGAAATATTACTTGTTTATTTAGAGCAAATGAAATTAACGAGTGATATATCACACAGATGTAAGTTTTAATTGATGATATGATGTTCGGTTATTTATGAGGAAATATCCTTAAGGGGCCGCTATCAAATCTTAGGTATCGGTATCTTTTTTTATCAGCCAGATGAATCGGGGATTGCGATGGTGAAAAACGTGGTGTCCTTCCCGCCTGAAATACTTCAGAAGGCGATGTTGGTTCCCCTTTTAGCTAGGCAGTGTCCCAAAAACCCTTCATGTGGTAACATACTTTTATTTCCGCGAACGGCATTATTGTTTAAAAGGTATCCAGTGTGCAAAATTAGGTATGACATGAATTTGAACTTTCACAGCGAAGCAGTCTTAAAATATAATGCCGACCTCAATGGCGGTGGGTTATTGCCCTCGGCTGCCGACCTTAGGCCGTCGGATTCCAACCCAGTGGGTTTTTCACAACCCGAGGCATTGATGTACGTGCTCATCTTACATCGCACCTATTGCTACGGACCCTAGAGCCAACGGCCAAAATACCTCTTAGGAATTTGACAATTAAATAATGTACATTTTTCGTTTGCCCCGGAATAGATACTTACATGTAGATGTATGGGATCCGAATGAATTAGGTTTGATCAGAGAACTAGACTGTGTGCAGCGTAGAGCAGCTAGGATCGTTAAAAAGTGTTACGATGGGTTGAGTAGTGTTTAAGAATTAATACAAGAATTAGGGTGGGAATCAATATCAGAGCGTAGGTTAAAGAACAGATTAAATCTATTAGAGAAATTTCAATCGGATAAATTTACTGAAGATGTGTGATGATATGATGTTCGGTTATTTATGAGGAAATATCCTTAAGGGGCCGCTATTAAATCTTTATGAGGAACACATTAAAAGCACCAGCGTATCATAAGCAACATTCGACCAGACAAATAATATTAGAGTAATAGACTGTCATCCTAATAGATTCAAAATGACATTTTTCCCCCGTACTATAAGAGACAATAAGCAGCATAGCAAAGGGATAGGTAGGGGAAATATTTTAGAGTAGTTTGTAGTGCATGATGCATGTATTAATCCATTAAATACTATAAATACTAACAATCTAGTTCTAAACAATCTAGTCAATTCCCTTAAATGTAGCTAATCATGCTTCTGTGAAATTCAGTCAACTGTGATTTTCTCCCTCATCGTGTATTTCGGACCACCGAAGAGCGTATATTTTGGACCGATCCAAATTACACGGACATACGTTAATACGTTTCCACCATATTCCTTCTCCTTCTAAAGTAAAATATTGAAGTTTCAAAAGTCCTATTCTACAATTCTATGGCAGGAATTATTTTCTGAGGCGTATAGTTTACCTCGGAACTTCTTTATTCACAATTAATATTAACTCGAGCCAGACTGTCGGAACCCCTCCCCACCGGCTGAGAAACAAGCCAGAAATTTTGTTTGCTTCATGAAACCTTTTTAACTGAGTAACAATAGAAAAGTTAGCCAAAAACTTATTTAATAAACGCATGAAGTAATATTTGTGTTTTGAAAAACTATTATAAAATGCCTTGTTCACTGTTACCGTAAGCACAGGCCTGATAAGTTTTTGTAAAGATATTTTAGATTTAGTATCATTCTGTATTCATTAACGAAAAAAAGTATGACATATCTAGAGTAATGCGTGAGGAATGGTGATCATTATTTATAATTTATTTCACAAATGAATATTTATAAGTTTCATGAATCGATTGAATCATTTTCACAATAAATTTCTCAGCATTTGACTTTTTAAGTTTGACCCGAAGAGGAATAGTGAAGCTTGTCTTTGTAATTATTGAGTGATAGCAGTGAAAAACTAGCTCCAATTGATAAGGTAAATTACCTTAGAGAGAGTGGTTTTTGGGATTTATGGTACCTACATGATTTCCGGCTAAGCCTAATTCAAGGCGACATTGCTGCAGTAGATTCGGGGTTTATCCGTTCGGGGTGTGGTGAATAGATTCTTTGCTATGTTTGAAAATACTATAGATATCACAAAGATCGAAATGTGGTGCTAAAGAAGAATGTTAAAGATTAAATGAATCGACTGAGTAGGTAACGAGGAAGTCATCAGAAGAGTAAGAGGAGTCTTCTGAAAACTCTAAGAAGAAGACTTAATCGGCCACATCATGAGGAATGATCGTCTGATGAAGACAACCGTGGAAGGACAAGTGCATGGAAAGAATGGCAGAAAGCTGCGTCAAAAAATTCAAGGATTCTTGACAGATGATGATGATGATTTTGAAGATTTCTGCTTTAAGGTGAGGTCAGAATGGACGAGGATACGGCAAAGGAAGCTAAAAATTCATACTGTGCGTGTAATCCTGAAACCCAGCAGGACGATTCAATATGTGAATAATATAACCCTGTTGAGAAAATTAGTTCATTTCCTTCAACCTCATCCGAGGGACCGTGGCAAAGAGGGTGAACTGTGCATCTCGGGTTGTTTTAACCAGGGCACCTTATAAGGAGTTAGTAATGATGTCTGCCAACGCAGGTCCATTTAGAGCGAATAATAAATGGAGAAGACTATATGCGGCGAAATATAAATTTTTGGTAAATGAATGGAAACCTCAAGTTGTTAAAAAAAACTATGGATCTTGTTTGTGGGGACCCGTGCAAAAATTCCGGGATTCAGTGTGAAAAATACAAGGAGTAGGTACGTGAAGAATGAGCTGATCTAAGTGATGAGAAATATTATTACTGTGATAGCTGCCTTTAGCTACTCAAAACTTAATCTAAATGCATCCCATCAACTAAAGAAAACTATTCGTTCGTTTTTAAGTTCATTGAGCGTACAGAACGTAATTTTGGGTTCACGTCCAAATTACACGAATAACTGGACCAAATTACACGGAACTAAAACTTTCCAAAGAACATTTTTTAAAGCCATAAATGAAATAATAGTGAAATATAGACCTGTCAGTGCCATTCTTATTTGGTATAGTTTGCCATGAAAAGATGCTGCTTTTATAGTGCACTAATGGAATAATTAATATGCAATTGAAGTTATGTGGTCCAAATTACATGGACTTCCCCTACTAATAGATATTCCCTAGAAAAAACCTTACTGCTTGATTAAATTTTGGGTGAGCTAAAAATAATCACTAACTAATGATTTTGAAGTAGGTATATTTTGTTTTGGTCGTTTCTCTACTGGGCATAAAAACATAAAGCCCATTTTTTATTTTAAATCGGAGGTGGCGAAATACGATATTGCGAAATACTGAGTCAATTTGCTGCCTCTTCACGCTCCGGCGAAATCTATGGAAAGATTATAGGAATATTGCGAAAATGAAAGATTTGCGTAGTATAAACGCATGACTGGGTGGTATAAACGTCGAAAATCGTGCAATATGCTGTTTTTAACTTGCACGCGTTAATCGGAAAATGGTAATAATGAAATAGACAATTAAACGGTTGTCTCATAGTTATTTAAGATCTTCGAGCTAGTAAGCCACTAAATGCAAAAATATAAGTATTTAATTTCTTTATTATTCATGAAACTATTCATGAAAGGGAGAATATGTGTTCAAATGCGTGACTCTATTGAAATTATTTTCTGCCATTTGTTTGACTGAAGAAAGGATCTTTTATGTCTCGAAAGAGGTGACATACATCTACATCTACATAATACCCTGCAAGCCACCATAAAGGTGTGAAGCAGGGGGCGAATTCTCACAAAACATGCACTACATATCATGCATAAAAAAGGATTAGCATTTATATAGGTACTGTTCAGAACATACTCTCACTCCGTATGAAAACATTGACTTACTGAAGCCAAGGTTTTCATATATCAATTGTTTTTAATATCACCAGCAAATGCAATGTCGTAGGAGTCCGGTCATCAATATATTTATTACATAACTAGGTATCATAACAAGATAAAGTCTAATATGATCAAGCTAAATATTTTTACGACAAGGTCTAAATACCGTCGTTGCATGACGTTCGAAGCCGATTTCACATGTAATGTTAACACGCACCTACTGCTATTTAAAAACAATTTCGTTGAGAGTCATTTATCGTGATGATTGCCAGAGATTTAATGTTTTTCAATCGTTCCATTGATTCAGTTAAAGTGATTACACTCACGTCAAAAATGTATGAATTACAATGGAGGAATATTTTTTTGTCACTGCATTTAAATACTTTCAAGTGCTATTTGTGCTGTAGCCTTGAGATTAAAAGGAGGATTTTCCTCGTCCGGGCAAAACGTGGGACGGTATTGCTAAGGTATTTGGCGATGTCTCAATCGCTCCGTAGATTGGCCCAGTTGTGCTCTTCTTTATCGGCTCTCGTACTCGACCGACCCAGAACTCTTCCCTTCAGCACTATCCGCCCCCCTCTTCCTTGTTAACCAGCCCCCCTCTCCTTCATTATTAGCGAAACTTATTCCACCCCAGCCCCTTAGCGATCTTCAATAACCACGCGACGGTATCTTGACGTCATACACACGCGCTCACTCGCGTGTGCATACGAAGGGGGAGGGGATCGCGGATCCGGAAAATGGTCAGGAGGGCAAGCATGTCAGTCACCTACCTAGTCAGCCTACCAGTCAGCTACCTCACACAGTGCCAAGAGAGCGAAATGCCATATGAGCGCGTGCTCACACCGGATGTCACGTTGACCAAGCTATCTTTCACAATGGTGACGAGGGATTAAACTCCTTTTTTGCTTTTATGCTTGATTTGATTTCCCTTCCCCAGGGTTAAAACGTGGACGGAGTGAACGGGCTCACTCGTTCCAATGACCGCTAAATCTGCGAGCAAAAGGAGCTATGATATTCGTCTCTAATATGTTATCTTTTCTTTTCCTCATACAATAAGGGATACGAATAACGGTAAATGTTAGATTGTTTGCATGTTAGTAGTTAGATTGTTTGCAATGTTTGCATGTGAGTAGTGCATGCCTGGTGATCTTCACCCCATGCCACACACCCTCGCGGTGGCTTGCAGGGTATCGTATAGATGTAGATTTAGATGAAATATGTCCAATACGAGTGAATCAATGTATGGCATAGGTAGCTGCATGTTGGTGTAAGGACTTGAAGGTAACCCAACTAACAGCATGTTTTTGCATGTTTACTTTGCTATTTTTATCCTTTTTAAATGATGAAGTTTAGACTAGTATATTAATACTAATCCTTTTTTATGCATGATGTGTAGTGCATATTTGGTGAGATGCCCATGCCACATACCTTTATGGTGGCTTGCGGGATAATATGTAGATGTAGATTTAAATGTATCCCTTGAGAGATTTAAAGTCAAAAACGGGAAGAGAGGCATTCCATGCAGCTATTACACTGTAGCCACTAAAATATGCCTCCTCCAGTAAGGCAGCCATTCCTATACATGCATGAGCAAGTCACCGCAACTTTGTGAGGCAGGGGGTGAACCATCACCAGGCATGCATTTTAAATCATAGGGAATAACAATCATGCACGCAAAAACCACTTCTTCGAGAATGCACTACATATATGCAGCTGAGGTTTACAATTCTCCCACCCTGAGGCAAATATTAGACATGCAGTTACGAAACACATGAAATGTTAGCTATAAATTACATTTAGTTGTTAATTTATAAAAAGTAATATAATACTTATTGATTAGTGAGTCTTGTCTATAAATACATTAAATTTATAGCTTATAATTCCTAGACTGTGCCTGAGTTAGTAATTTTAAAGCATGTTAACGTTAAAAAAATCTCTACTATCTGACTTCTACTTAAAAATCTACCATTTCCTATGTAATTCCATTCCATTATATTAAAATCGACGTATAAGAACAAGCTAACGTGAAAACACCGCAATCACATTTGATAAGGAAGTTCATGTGAAACTTCCACCTATAAAAATCCCGAGATTAACTGAATTTTTCGGTCGATAGGGTAAAGACTTTGGTAACTGCGGGGACTCAACCCGTTGGACCGAGTGTGATAATTGATAGCAAGGGAGGGAAAGCACCCTCGGGCCCTATCGCATGAAATTCTTGTACGGAGAGAGACAAATGCGGCTGCAAGAAATGACTCAAAAGTAAACTAAATGCAGATCATCGTACATAGGCAAAGAATGATACAGGGCTGGGCAGCACCTATTTTCCATTGGTTTTCAAAATCATGAGGAATGATGTGTACATTGAAAGATACACCCTACAATACTCCTCCACCAAATATGCACTGACAATGAGGATAGACTTTGTCCCTACGTATAAAACAAAGAAAACGTATTTTATTAAAGCTAGGACCCGGCACTTGATTGTAAATGATAATAAACTGTGAAGGAATACATATTTATCAATAAGCTAATCAATCGTAAGAATGCAATAAAATAACTATTGTATTAAGCAGGCAAAAATGCTGTTAAGATGAGTGAATAGGGTAAAAAATATTCAGATATACTGTAAGATGGCAGTACTAAAACCTGTCCAATGCCTGATAGGCTTCTATTTTTTTTGCTGGAAGTTAATTGAAATCTATTAGTATATTCTTTCTCTAAACTTGTTTTTGTGATCGTTTCGACTGTAACATGTGGATAATTTCAAAATACTTGAAGGCTATCAGAAACCATGCTCTCCCTTTCTTAGACTAATAATGATCGATGTTCAAGAATTTTTTTGGCCCTTTCTCTAGTCTTCTGTTCATTATTCAAAGTGCATCCTTTTCTGCTCGTGAAATCATGCTAACGGTCCTTCAGTCTCCACAAACTCAGTTGTTCTCTTTGTCAGGATAGGGATCATTCCCTGCAGTATTAATGACATGCCCTTACTAAATTCTCATAAGTTCTTCTTTGATGTTATTAAATCATGTTGCCATTCTCTTCATTACTTACCATAGTATTTCTTTTTTCTGTAATTAACACTACGGATCTATTGAATTCATCATTTACATTCTTCACTGATTACCTCCTTTGTCCTGAATAACTTTTGCTATGCGTGTAATTTTCCTTGCCAAAAGTTATTAGCTGGGGTGTTGTTTTACTTTCTACTGCTTCATTACGATTTCGTTGTATGCTTATGCAATTTGTAAGTAACATCTTTATTTCCTCGTATAGCGGGCTAGTATTTTTACTTGCCTGCATGATAGTAAATGCAAATTTAGTTCTCCCTGTTTTGAAATGCATGCGCTGTGAAGGTTGGTCCCTTGCCAAACATTCTTTCCGAAGTCGATATGAATTTCGGCACATTTAAACTTTGCTATCGAAGGTTAATTCACGATTAGTGATTCATGCACAGTAGATATTAATGCCAGAGATTTTACAGCTCATCACTAACCATACCTTGGAGCTTGACCTGGATAAAGGCTATACGCCTTCAATGTAACCCTGGATGAAGTATCGTAAGAAAATTTTCTCCCTCTTTCATTCGCGTTTCCCCTCATCACTCTTTGGTGCTCTTGAGATGTGGCTCGGCAAGACCTTGCTGGAAAAAAAACTTTAAGCCTCGGAAATTTCTCTTTTCTACTCAGTGACTGCCCTTAGTTCCCTCACTCACTTGCCCGAAGTCTTAGAAACTCCCTATCCTGCTTTATGCTTTCCTGCACCCCCATTTTTCAATGCCCATCTCGCCTTCTTCCCTTCCAGCCGCTCTCCCCCTCCATAGACTCCTAAACTCCTTCCTTCCTCCACCCACCTCTCCCCCCCAACCCGAAAGAGAAATTTGGGCCGTGAGCATTAGTTCCTTCTCTCACTCCCCTTCCCTCCTCTCGATCCCAGCTGGAGGGGCAGGAGTATCCCATTCCACACCCCCTCGTGCCGCACTTCGGCTTCCTCTTCCACCTTTAATCGGCATTCCAGCCAGCAAAATCCGATCTTTGCTTACTCCACCCGAATTCAGTTCGTTATCGCTCCCACCCCCTAGTGATAAAAAGAGGTCTGCCCGCAAGCCCTCGTCACTTCCCCAATATCCACCGGCATCCCTTCAACCTCCCCTTTTTACCTCTCGGAAGTACCGGCGGCCTCCCACCCACCTCGGCCCAACTTCCACCACGCATACCCCATCTTCCCTCTCATTCTCTCTGCTCCTCCCTCGCCAGTTTCTCCCCATCTCTTCCCATTCCCACCTCAGACCGCACACTTCATCTCTCCTCGCCCTCAGGCCAGGGAGTATAGCAGACAAGTCCGCTCGGCTGAGACCGACACTCAACGCGGTCATTCAACTTTCCCACACCCGACCTTCTCCCCATCCTCCTCCTCCCTCTCCTCTCCTCTCAGCCCCTTCCTCCCATCTCATCCCTGCCCCTTACTCTCCTCTCTCTCTCTCATTCTCCTCCTCTTCTTGCGTCCCTCCACCACCACCCCTTCGTCGTCACTGAGCCTCAAACGTCGCACCACCCATTACACCGACACACACATTCTAGAACGGTGTATCCGAGATTTGGCCTCTATTCTTTGCAGTTTAATCATGTTCCTCACGCTCCACGTAGTGGGTGGAGTAGAAAATTGACCCAGGTACCACATAGAATTAAATTGAGGATTGCACATTTGAATCTAATACGTCCTTCCTTAAAGAAAATTTAGTCTAAAAGTTGGGAGCCATTAAAGTGCGATGTGAATATAAGGGAGTTGTCGCTTCTCTGAGCAGTCAGGTATCATTAAAAATGCGTAATGTGCCCAAGAAAGTCAATGGAGAGAGCTTGTAGTAGGAAATTAGATAGAGATGGAATTGGAACAGAAGCATATCCTACTTTCAGAAAGTAAATGCTGCCGGGCTAATATAGCAGCAATTTTTTTCGGCTCTCATTAATTCAAACCAAATTGACACTTGATTTAGATATATCTGCCATATAGTGGTGCTTTCGAACCCTCTGTAATTTTCTTCCGTCACCTTAAGAATTGCCAAAATGTTGCATTGTTATATTATTGATTCAGTATACTTTTAAAATACATACCAAATTAATAAAAGACTCCCCTGGAGTCCTTATCACAATTCATAAGTGAATAAAAATTATTTATTTATACACACTGATAATATCTTCTTGGGAAAGGTTTTATTTTGTCATTATTATGTGAATAAAAATTATTTATTTATACACACTGATAATATCTTCTTGGGAAAGGTTTTGTTTTGTCATTATTATATTTCATGAATGTTTTGTTTAGTACCGTAATTATCCGCAAGTTAAAAATACCAACCGAAATATTGCGTTTAATCTGTTAGCCTCGCTGAAATATTGGGAGAAAGTTTTGGTTGGATAACGATAAAATTAGCACTTGTCTTTCAGGATTTGCTTTCGAAAACCTGTTGTCTTTTACTTTCATTCTTCAGCCTATCATATATTTCCAGCTCCCATGCCAATTAATATTCATGTTGCTTTTCTCCCTCTTTCACTCATTTTCAGTGAAGAAAATTCGGTTTAATAGGCTCGAACTGAGCCCTAGCTAGGTATGGGAATTCCTCACATTTGCGGCTTAGTTCAGTTTCTTCCCTTATGCTGTTTCCTATGAAGTTCTTGGAGGTAAATAATTACACCAGTTGGATTTTAATGGGGTGCTTAAAAAGATTTTTACCCTGATTTGAAGCTGGGATCATATAGTTTGTAATCGAATCGTTTACTTACTGGGATATTAAGTCTAAAGTATCTAAAAATCTCGCCACGATCAAGATCCCATTGTCTCTGAGTATACCCTCTACCCTACAATCTTTTTGATTGAATTTCCTTCAAAACCACTTTTATTTCTTCCTGATACCACGTGCTTCTTCCTTTGCAATCTTTTTAGTGCATTTTTCCTTTCCCCACTCCACTCAAAATCTTGAATCTCCTCCTTTCAAACCTCAAGTTTCGGCATCATGCTTTGATTCCACATCAAATCTATTATTTATTATTTCAAAGGTCTAAATATAATAATGCTCTCATCATCAATGAATGCTCTCCATACTGCTCGTATGACGTATAACAATAGTCTCAGTATTCGACATTCTGTCGTCATACATAATTGGTAAGCTCATAATCGAGTAACAATAAATTGATGTCCCTTTATTCATAAATAGTTGTCTAAATACATGCACATTTTTCGAAAGCTATTTTTGTTTACTTTGTCTGAATAACAATCTCCACAAGTTTTGCTTGGCAATATGTATGTTTTGGGCTCCTAAAGAATACCCATGTCTCGCCATACAAATTATTAAATTGACACATTCTTGTGTATCCTTCCAGGAAATCCACTTTTCATTTAATATTTTCAATTTCATATGACGATCGGGAATCGGGTAGGGCATTAGATTCCGATGAGGGATATATTTAAAAGTTTCTAATTGAGGAGTCTAGTAGTAGTAGTGGTGGAATTAAGTTTTGCTGCATCGACAGCTACGGTCATTCAGCACCTTCATTGTCAAGTTATTCCTTCGGTAGGTATAATAATATACCTACAAAGAAAACTTGGAATTATCACAGTTCACCATAGCTCATTTTGTACATGTGGGATGACACGATTCGAGGGTAATTAAAAATTCTCTGTCTAGATTGGGTCCTTATATTTTTGAAAAAAAATAACCTCATGGAGAAACGTTATAATGAGGAAATATTATTTCAATTTATTAAAAATTATGATTAGACAATCTAATACTAGTACAATTTCTTTGGTATTACAATAGGTATTCATTTAAAAGCTTGTCACTCATATGGCAGCTTTTAAAACATCACCTAAATCAACACCCCAATGCCACACACTCGTGGTGACTCGCAAGGTATTACGTAGATGTGCTGATTACCCTGCAAGACACCTCGGGGGTATGAGTTATCAACAAATATGCGCTTCGTAACATGCACTAATGTTTACACTGTTACTGAATAATAGATTTCTATTAATGTCATGCGTGATGCACATTACAAACCTCACTTTTAGTTTGGCATACAAGGTAGTATTTAATACATTCTACATACATGCGTTACATGTATACTTTAGTTGCTAAAATTTAGCAATCTGCAATTATAATACTAGGTACCAACTAGATATAATTGTTTCATTCACTTCTTTGAATTCTTTTTTCATTTTAACTCATTAGTTAACTCCCTTAATATACTGTGGAGGTAGATTAACGAAGGATTGTTGTCAAAGAATCTGCAGAAAAAATAAGAATGGAGTGAAACCCAGCAAATTTGCCCTTCTTCTAGCATTTATTACTTTCGCTTTCCTCGAAATGAACCCTACTACTATTTTTATTAAGTCTTTTCATTTTGTCTGTTGAAAATTGAGGAAGAGGAAGCTTGACTCATTGTGTACGAAACTAGTCTTTCTTTCCGAGGCAACTAAATTTCTGGTCCTACGAACGAAGTCGAAAGTTATTCCCCAAGGCTAATGAAAAAAAAAATTATATAGGAAACCCACCATGCTAAGGAAGCTGTCAATCGATCGTAGGGAAAGTTGTGGAGTTAGAAAAACTGAAATGCAATAAACCATCGAGGATTAATTTTGACTCAACAAATATCAATAGCAAAGTGTCCCGTGTGAGGGGTAAATGCAGATCTAGAAACTCAGACAAGCCCTCAGTCATATACCAAGCAAAGAAGAACGTCGTTTTTAAGTTTATGTTTACTTTGAATTTTATGACAGGCAAGGTGGATTTTATTTGGGCTGCTATTCACCATAAAAATAATGCAGCCTCACGTACGTTACATTCGCTCGAACTAAGGATGAGATCCTAGGCACACGACTTTCTCATTCCCTTTGATGGGTAAGCCATCACTGCTGCTAGTGGAAGCGTGCTTTTCAGCGATTTGCGTCATGTTGTTATGGAAGGCACCATTTTATCAGCTACTCTTCGCGTCAGTCAATGGCACATATTCCAACGGAGAGGGAATTGTGGAATCACTTATCTGGAGCGATCAATGAACCACAACGAGCTATAAAACGATATTCTCCCCTATTGGAATGGATGAAAACCATCTGTATTGCAATGGCATCATGTTTTCTTTTCTAAATGTGGGTAGAAGGTCATCCCAACAGGCAAGGGACAATAATAATAAGAAAGGGTCGTGGTGGTTATCGGTCAGACACAAATCGCAATACATCTCGCTAATGCGTTTCGGTTGGTCCTGATGTAATCACAAGATGTGCGCACATCTTTTGCTTTTCCCAATTCTATTTATTTTGGTGTCACAAGTGATCCACGCCGATCGTAAATAACTCAAAACAGTGATGACATCCACAAATAAACTCTACGACTTCAGGTTTCACTGCGTAAAATTACGTGATATCTGAATTGCAGAATAAAACAACTTTTATGCATCTTTAAGATCTCCCTGTTACATACCTCACGGCAGATCGCAGGGTGATGAGCAGATGTAAATATTCACTTAAAATCATTTTCTGAATCCCTGTTAATATTGGTTCCTTTTCTCTGACCCTTTATCCATCGTAATTTACCTCTCTGATTATCATTTGCTCATCGCGACAGGGATCCTCATCATCATCATTATCAACAGCTATCAATCTTAAGATTCTTTGACATTGCACTTCGCTCAAGTCTCCTTTCGGCTTTCCTCGTATTACTTTCTGTAAGTCTTTTCTAATACATCCTTTACTACTGGCTCCATATATCTCATAAGTAGGCTTCCTTGGCCTTTCTTCCCGCTCTCCTTTCTATTGACGATCTTTTTCAACTGACAATAATGTCTCAAAATATGCCGATTAGGTCGTCGCGTCTCCTTTTTTGTTTTTTTTCAGCAAACTTCTAATTGCTCTCATTATTATTGGGACTTCTTCGTTTGTTACTCGGCCGATCCATTTCATCTAAATCATTCTCATCCATAACTACCGACTACCTTTCAAGTTGCCACGAGTATGTGTGGCAGGGGGTGAGTTGCCACCAGTCATGCACTGAAGTTTACATATACTACCTTACTAAGGAGAAATTTCTGTGAATAACATGAGGCACACACATTACAAGTTCTACTTTTTGTTCAACATGCCAAGAATATTTGATAAGTACTAAAAGCATTAATTATACATGTTAGTAATTCATGCAGGCATGCTTAAATAATAATAATTAAAAAAATAGAAAGGTTACAACACATTTCGAATGTTTCCAGTCTCGAATTTTCAACTGCTGTTATCGTCCATGTCCCATTGTCATTAGGAAGTGTGCTCTTACTCATGCAACTAAAGTGTTAGTATTTATAGTATTGATGGGATTAATACATGCATAATGCACTACAGACTACTCTATAATATTTCCCCAACCTATCCCTTTGCTATGCTGCCTATTCTGTTCTCTTATAGTACGGGGGAAAAATACTCTTAAGGTAGTTTCTGATTACGTTTCCTTATTACCGAGGTTGCATGTCCAGCTGTTGGTAGATTCAGCATTCAGCGGTATGCCCTCTTTACGTCGGTTAATATAGTGGATAATCTATTTATCTGGGGAGCACATTATATTAACTCTGCCCTGTTTCATCATTCTATTTTTGGTTTAATGGTCTCCAACCTTGAAGGTGGTATTTTGATATGAAAATTTTAAATCAATGATGAAGCGAGATTCGACATTTTTTATAGAAATCATGCATATTTTAAATAGCAGTTGCGAATATTACGTAGAAAAATTAATTCTCTAACTATCGTTGGTTTTACTCTGCATCGGTTATTTAATAGTATGAGAGATATGAATAACGGTAAATATATCCAGTACGAGTGTAGCAATGGATAACATTGGTAGCTGCATGTTGGTATAAGGACTTAAAGCTAACCCAACTAACGGCATGTTTTTGCATGCATGCTTTGCTATTTTTATCTTTTTTTAAATATCGTAGTTTTGAACAGTACAGAAACAAGTACTAATCCTTTTTTATGCATGATATGTAGTGCATGTTTGGTGAGAGTTCACCCCCTGCCACACACCTTTATGGTGGCTTGCAGGGTATTATGTAGTTGTAATAGTCTGGTCATATTTTATGCTCTGCTGTGAAATAGCACCAGCTCCGTAACGCGATTCGATTTATTATTTTCAAGATAATGTTTATCTGGTCAAACGCCTCCAAAATGTTTTAAATTGCCGCATATAACTTGAATTAAACAAAATACAGTTACATTAACTTATGATATTATATGCAGATAGAGATTCTTCAAAATTTGTCTTTTTATCATATTATTTAATAAAAATAGAAAACACAAAATTTGAACCTAAATTCGATACCTTTTATGGTAGTTCATATGAAATAACTCTAGCATAGAAAAATAGAAAATACGACATTTAAGCGTGAAATTTAAACCACTTGGTAATATGATTGAAATTATTATCCTCTTCACATTTAAATAATCTCTTTTATGTACTTTTTTTCTTATTAACCTCCAGTTGCAATTTTTCTCATTCATATTCTCTCACGATAGTCTTATTCAGACGGAATAGCACAATGGGCCATATTTTATTTCGATTAATGAAATAAATTTAAGAAGGGTACTGGGTTCTTTACTATGTGCGGCCTGTTTTTAGGTGGATGGTGAAAGTGATGGATGCGTAAAAGTTTCCGCAAAGGTCGTATTTACACTGAAACAAATAAAAATTTTCATTCGGTGGTTTTGTTAAGAAATTTAATACCACCTAATTATGTTATAAACTCTGAAAAAATCTATCACTTATTCATAGAGGTAATGAAAAAATGGCTGACTGGTCTTTTAAACTTGATTTTCCCAGGTGGATTTGCTCTAAACGCGATCTTAGAATATTCTTTTGTCCAATTTCCCATTTTTAAGTAATTACCAGCCGTAAACCCCTATCTAACCTACTGTTAAAACCACCCAAGTGAAGAGGGTGAGTTGCAAGATTAGAATGGAAAGGGTAGATTAAACTTGAAGAGGTCTCAATGAAAGGTGCCGATGGAACAAACATTTTATGGCTCACTCGTCGGTCAGAATGCTGCTCTTGCGATTCCCATGATATGGTATACTATTATGCTATCATAAACCACCAATCGCTTATTACTGTGTAGATACTAACAGTCTAGTTGCCTGAGACCTTATAGTAGCATGTCTGCATGTTTATAGTGGATGCTTGGTGATCTTCGCCCCTGCCACACACCCTCGCGGTGGTTTGCAGGGTATCGTGTAGATGTAGATGTATGATTACGATGGAACCTGCCGAGGTTCGAGCCCACACTCTAGGGGTAGGAAGCTAGTAATTCAGCTGCCCAAAATTCTTAAACTACCCTACTTCCAGACGCCACCTTTACTTTTTTTTATTTTGCAGCGTTAGGCTTAGTCTAATTCGATACACAAGCGTATTGTGTACGGGAATTAATGTAGCTTTTTTCCTTCTATTTTGGAGGTTGAAAAATAAATACTTGAGGTTAGAGTACGAAAGCACAAATCGTGGGACTAGTTTACCAATGGAAAATATCTGCCACTGCTAAGATTCGAACCTGGGCTCTCAGGATGGGAGGACAGTACTCTAGTCACCATATCATACTCTTACATTATTTAAGTACAATATAAAAGCGTGCCCCTAGAAAACATTATTAACCTACTATATTACTACATTGGTAATTTCTTTGAAGAAAACAATGCAGAGCACATTTTACAAGTAGTGCATCCTTCATTGAATCGATTAACTTGAATAAATTAAATTCTTTCCTATAAGGGCGAACTTTATGTCCCTCCCTATTCCTATGACCAAATAAAAGAAGCATTTGTCCTAGGTATCCGGGTTAAAATATATAAGCTTATTGCTCATAGAATTATAGAAGAGGACATGGTATGCATTGATATTTTTCTACCACCATCATAATACATCAGCCGCAGAGACAGAAGGATCAACTTAAACAAGAAGTTTACATTTGGAAAGTGTGCCCTGCTGTGGAAATCACCCTCTCAAGACGGAGAAGTGTGGGAATGGGCTGGAAATGATTGATTAAACCAGGTGTGACCTCACGTAGACTCCGAGGGAACATAAGTTTTGCATCCCATCCGAAGGACAGAATGCTGCACTTAAGGTTTTCTCGGCATGACATATTGTTAGGGATGGAGATACTTCTGAGAATTTGTTTTTCCTACGCAATATTCGCAGCTGCTACGTAAACTATGTATGATTTCTTCAAAAAGATGTTGAACCTCACTTCATCTTTAGAGATTGATGGAAAGACTGATATATCTTATTTGCCCGTGAAGAATGGGAAGAAATCCATTTGGTAGGTACTTTAATACTTTATTCATTGAACTGTAAAACAGGCATTGATCGGGTTCTCCAGTCTTTAGTTGACCCCGTGCGTATTATGTGCTTACAAATCGTCTCGCCTTTCTGCTCACGTACATAATGACTCCCATACTACACCGCTCTCAAACTTATGTAGCCAACCCCGAAAAGATTTAGGAATAATTAGTTCGAACACTAACCTTCCTTCCCGAGCCGTATATTCCGGTGCCTAGTCGTCTTCCTCGCATTTTCCGCTCGCGACCGTCCCCTCCCAGACACCCTCAAACCCGTTCTATATTTGTGCACGACTGCCCCTTCCCCCAGCGCCTCCATGTCACCTAGTTTCCGATCTCGGCACACCAAACAAGAATGTCTCCCCTTCTCCGTTCCACCGACCTTTTCTTCATTCGCTTCCCATTCCCGTCCCCTCCCCACCAAAATCCCTCGCTGACCGAAAAGCAACGCCCATAAAAACACGCTCCATGTAAGAGAAAGAACAGCTCCAATGGTGCTTTTTTGACGAGACCTCAGTGAACTAACGAGTATCGGTATTGTTTCTCGAGCTTGGAAAAGTTAGCTGAACTTTATACTTGGGATACTTGGTTTTGATGAAATTAGTACAGAAGTGAATGCTGAGTGAGTTTTTAATTTGACAGTGGGTCTTCAGAATGTTCAGCTCAATGCGAGTCACACTGCTTGGAATTGTCAAACGTACGGCATTTATACGTAATAGACGTGTTACGTTCTTAACACACCAAATACGTTTGATTTTCTATTTATACTTTTATTACTATTTACCATTTCTACTATTTCTAGTTTTACAATTTCCCCTCTCTAGATTTTTAGTCGCTGTTAGAACGCAGTTTGATCCTCGATCTTCTTTATCATCGTTTTTTACTATATTAAAACATAGACATTTGTTTTGAGTAAATACATTATAGGAAATTATAATCTAAAATGCATTTTGGGTTAAATCGCCGTGGAGAAAAAATTACGGAATTTTGTCGCTCTTATATTTTTAATGCCTGGAATAGACAATGGATGTTATGGCGTGTGCTTACCCAACCAGATAGGTTTACTTTAGATGAAAGTGTTATTGAAGGGATTGGATTCGGTCGAATTTTTTTCCTCTAGTCATAGTCCCAAAACGATGAAATCCTTTCACGAAAGCTGCCGAAAAAGCGTATTTTTGGGAATTTCAAGCCTTCGAATGCGCCAAGCGTCTGTCACTTAACACTGTAATATAACGTTGTCTCAAAAGAAAACATGTTGTCGATTGCTGTGAGAGAAAAACAAATGTCTATTACTACTCTGGACGTTATCTGCTGTTATCTTGCTCAACTTGTATGTAAAGTGAGATCTGAAGAGCTTTATAATTTACTACAAGTAAATATATCATGTTCAAATAGTGTTACACCAATTTGTGTTGCTGATTGATATTATTTTTGCTTTAAAAGATAAGTAAAAATGAGAGTCACAAAAGTTGCTTTTCATGATTAAACTCGAGTAGCCTTTTACTTGTTGCTCGCTATTCGGAAGAAAGTTGTGCAATCAGTTTAAAATCAGATTATTAATTTAAATCATCAAAAAGATGAAAAAAGAGAGCACTATAATTCCAAATATGAACTTTATTGGAAGACCCAGGTTCCACTGTAGTGCAGCATCATCAGGCAAAACATTCTACAGACAGGCGCATTATGCATAGATACATAGTTGAGGAGGGGGCTGGTGGTAACGGCGGGGAAAAGGGTGGTAGAGAGGGAAAGTAAGAGGGGAGGGATAACCAAGGGATAACAGAAGAAGGTGTCACAGTCAATATCCTGAAATATCACATGCTATCATGTACGAAAAATATTTTCCGCCATTTAAATGGTGCGTGGTTTTCCTAATTCGCTCTCCGCCTCAAGTCCCAAGTTTCTAAAATTTGGTTCTTTGTTCTCTGATTGTTTGACCCTGTCACTCCTTCTCCCCTTGTTTTCGTCTTACGCCCTGTGATTATATAGAATATGTTAGGTTTCTTGCTGAAATATGTTGAAACCCTCGAATCGGTTGAGTTACCAATGATCGGTGGTGCTAAAAATAACTACGTGATTGCTTCTTATTTTGTTTTGCGGTTAACTCGTTGCCACATACTCAAAGTAAATAATGGGGCAAGTTTCATTTCCAAGCGTATCGGCATTAACTGGCCCGTATCCTGTGACACCTGGTGACTTCACATTTAAAACGCTGTAATAATGGCCAGGCAGTATTATATTTCCTCTCCATGCTCGCATCGAATTCAAAAAGAAAAAAATCAGCACTGAATACGCAATGACGATTATTTCAAATTGCCTCGCTCCATGGCTATATAGGCTAATTCATCTTAAGTAATGTGAAATAGATTTCACCCACAAGGGTAGGAGTTATCGATTTCTTTTTTCCATCACACAGTTTTTACTCCTTCCTCAGCCATTCATTCGTGATTCACTCCACGTCTTTCATGTATTTCTCTTTTCCTTTTTTTTACGTTCCTTATCTCCACGTTCTTTCATACGCATCTCAATTTATGTACCTGAACATTTTTCTTTCAATTTTCCATTTGCCATCACTAAAAATTTTAAATCGCTATCCATTTTACTTATTTCGTTTAACTTTCAAAATTTCATCTTATCTGGCCCATCATTGGATCCAATGCCTCGTGGTAGCTCGCAGGGTATCACGTAGATAGATGTAGATGTAGATGAATTCCGATAAAATTCCAGAGGAGTCTCGATCCTGAAACTTTAATGTTAGTAGGGCGTATTATAACCAAACCCAGCTCTCGAGAGAGAGATTAATTGATGGGCTTCCAGCTTTATTTATCCTTCCGAAAAAACACTGTCATAACTCATCAGTGGCATCTTCATCACCTGGTGATGAAGATGCCACTGACCTTTCCCCTACAGTGGGGACTGGTGACCTTTCCCCTACAGTGTCATGTTCCAATTTCTTAACATGAATTAATTATTTAGCCATTTAATATCAAAACTGAAATATGTGTGATTTATCTTGTGCCATATTTGCATTAGCATTCGAATCACCGAATATGAAGATAGAGGAAGAGGTGGGGCTAGAAAGCGATGAATCTAACGGGAGAGATTCTTATAAGGAGAAACGTCGGGAGAGTTTGGATCTCAACAGAGAGTGAAATCACGAATTTAATGAAGCAATCACACGTAAGTGTGAGAAAAGAGGAAAGTCAAAGTGAGAATAGGGCTGTAAGGAAGAAGCCTAGTACATAGAAGCAGTTTCATTTGCCCAGCTAATGATTAGGCTTTCCCGATGGTAAAATGGCATTTATACGAGGTTTTAATAATTCTCTTGGTGAATGGGATTAGAATATAAGACAAAGATCTAGTTTTATTTCGTCAGTTCTCGTTTTTAGTGCAACGCTAATTTATGGGGTCCGTAGGAGACAAGTTTGTTTATTCAATTAGAACGTACGCAGAGATGGGCAACATTATTCGCTCATTATGATAATTGTATAAAAGTTCCAACCTGAATGGAATAACTTGCGAAGGAATTAGTACCATAACGAAGGTTAGTATTTAGGCAGAATATTTTTAGCAAACTAGAAGCGCACTGCTAGCCAATGACGTTAGATGTATTATGAGAACACCCATTTATTACATTTGCTTCAAGGTAACTGTCGTAGCCAGGTCGGAAATGGGCCGTCCTGGCCACCCCATGGTGGTGACTTTGAATCCTGCCAGGAGCATGGATGTTACGTTACGTCTTTTGAGTTACGCGTAGGGTAGATGGAACGATGTAATATAGGATGGTGGGGTAGCTAAAAGACTAACTCTTAAACTAGTATAGTGGAAAATTCTATCGCGAAAAAAAACTGCTGTATGGATAGATTTAAAATATCTTCCTTTCCGTAAACTGTAAGAGAATACAAAAAGTGTTGCAATATCTCCATAGGTAGGTGAAATTTAGGTAGCCTAGTCTGTTGTGCATGTGAAAAAAGCTCTTATAGCTCTAAAAATTCTATAAACCGCACCCTTGAACCGCTGGCGTAAATAATTTGTGTGAATTCAAACAAATTCTTTACCCATCGTTAAAAGTTATACACGCTTGTAATCTCACACACTTTAGTTGCATTTGCCTAGTACGTGCGTTAAAAACGTAACGTTTGTCATGTAGACGTTACCGGCAATTAAAGTAATTTGCAACATTTATGATATTGCGTTATTGTATATAAATAGGAATTATTCAGGGAATGGAAGAAGGGTGGAGCAAAACGCGGTGTTCGCATTAGTCTAATTTTAATGAAAGGTCCCATTTGAAGGACGGAATACTGCATATAAAGTGCTTTGCATACAGCACTGAATTAGGTGCCTATACACTAATGTAAAATCTCTGCCTCTCCTACGATGTGAATCCAGGCCCTCGGATTTGGCGAGTATCCTAGCCACCGCACCTACACGATCCCTACTCCCTCGAGGTTGTTCACTGGATACATTATAAATATTGATGGGCCTTAGGGCCGTATGCAAAGATGTCCCTCAAGGGCTAACTGTACCGATAATACGACAGAAATAGGGTTAACCGCGGCCGAGCGAAGAGAAAGCTAGGATTTATAAAAAGAGTACTTGGGAAATGTGATGAGAAGACAAAAGAGCGATGTTACTTTTCACTAGTTAGGCCCCACCTTGAATATGCAGCCAGTGTATGGGATCCTAATGAATTAGGTTTGATAAGAGAACTAGACAGTGTGCAGCGTAGAGCAGCTAGGTTCGTTAAAAGATGTTACGATAGGTTGAGTAGCGTTTCAGAATTAATACAAGAATTAGGGTGGGGATCATTATCAGAGCGTAGGTTAAAGTACAGATTAAATCTATTAGAGAAATTTCAATCGGATAGCTTTACTGAAGATGTTAGGCACATATTAAAAACACCAGCGTATTATGCTAGATTCGACCAGATAAATAAGATTAGAGAGATAGATTGTCGTACCGATAGATTCAAAATGGCATTTTTCCCCTGTACTATAAGAGAACAGAATAGGCAGCATAGGAAAGGGATAGATAGGGGAAATATTTTAGAGTATACTGTAGTGCATGATACATGTATTAACCCCTCAAATACTATAGATACTAACAATCTAGTTGCATGAGACACTTTAGTTGCTTGTTTGCATGTTAGTAGTGCATGCTTGGTGATCTTCACCCCCTGCCACACACCCTCACGGTGGCTTGCAGGGTATCGTGTAGATGTAGATGTAGAACCGATCTGACACCGATTACTTAGTTGTCACTGTACGGTTGTTGGGTCAATTCTCCCTACAAATAATAAGCTTTCGTTAACCGATCTATTCTCAAGGTTGTAGGGTGGCCTGGGATACCCTACAACTGTAAAGGAATGGATTACTGAGCAAAATATGGCGGAATGCGTCGATCGCCTCTGGATTTTGGTAATTTTTGCTAAACGCCTGTAGGTGTTAACGCTCCAAACGTGTTTACCCTTACGTTATTTCCGCCTGGCAATGTTCATTTATTTCATTATGTTATGAATGTTTCATTATGTTATGAAATTCATTGCATAATGAAATTCATTATGTGCCTGTTATAATTAAATGCTTGGAACGTCCAAAAGATGCACCCTAAGTTGTTATGTACACAACTACCACAGCTACTAAAACGAAAGAAGCCCGAGCTTTTGCGAGGTATGTGTTGGAAGAGCCGTATGAATACATATGAATAAAATACTTAAAGGATAGACATAATCCCTTCAAGTACTTTTCAGAAGTAGAATTCTAGCATAGGTATTGGTTTTCGAAACCTACGGTGAGGACTTGACAGAAGTTAGCCACGGACTCCCAGCACACGCCAATATGTACACCGACTGTAGCCATTCCCTCCGTAAGATGATCAACCTTGTAAAATTATGCCGTGAAAATTACATCCGTATGATAACCATTATATACTATTACAAATCAATACATTTCCTATGTTCAATGGTCCCTATTTGCATTCAAACACAAGAAACAACTGCTAGTCCAAATTGGAATGATTGAACTTTATTGGTTCAGCTTAGCCTGTTAATCATTTATGCCACTGTAGAAAAGTTACCTCTGTAAACTGACCAGTAACTACCAAAGTAGAATGTCATCTATCCTGGTGGTATAGTGGGTAGAGCGCTGTACTACCGACTGGAGGGTCCTGAGATCAAATTCTGGGTAGAAGCGTTTCTGGACATCCCTACCTAAAATCCTCGCGATTCGATTGTTTGTCAGAACTTCGTAGGAAATCACAGGTAGTCCAGAGAAAGGAGCTGACCCCCCTACCCTGAAAATGTGAATTTCACACGCCAGTGCCTTAGATACGGGTTGAGCTCTACCATCACCTATCAAAAAACGAATCTTCGGGTTGAACACTAATTATGTATTACCCGGTGTATGAAAACGAATGTGCACTAAAAGGTATTTGTTTTTTGCTAGTAAATATAGTGTATTATATATACATTTTTGATCCTCTCCCAACACCGGCAATTACCGATTATTTTCCAGCCCACACCTATGTAACCTGACCATAATATGCTACCGTAGGATTTATCAGTCATTAAAACATTAATTTTGCTCGTAAGTGGAAACACAATGCTTTCATAATATTCAGGGACAAAATGTGAACCACTAGGTCCACTCAGCATCAGCTAAAATTACTTGTCCACGACTATTAACATTTACATTTATTATCAATTCTAAATCATGTGTGGGAGATATACGCCAATAAATTGATTTTTATGTGAAAGTGCCTAAAAAATCAATTATTATTGCATTTATGCGCTTAATGTAATAAAAACTCCAGCTTAATGAATAGTTAACATTTCACGTGTATCAAGAACGTAAGAATCACATGTAAGGACTAGTATATTTGCATGCCTACTTGGTAGTAAGAGCAGGTTAAGTGTTCTCTGATTTAAAATTCATCCCTAGTGATGGTTCACCCCATACTACACGCCACCACGGGGTGACTTGCAGGGTATTATGTAGATGTAAATGAATAAAACCCTTTGAATTGTTTATTAAGCTGCAGTTTGCCAACATCTTAATCCTTCAAGTTATTTTGAATGTTTCTCTATCACAGAAAAAAATTGTTTCTGCAAGGCTGGATATGTTTGTAGCACCACGAACGATACAACCTTGAAACTGGCTGAAATCCTCTTTAACCTTCGATTCCTACAGAAGAGGTGAGAATTTTGGACCTAATTCTGTGGATTTGGAGCCGAGGAATGAGCGACTGGCTAACTTGGTCTCATTTGTTGGTGGCTCGGAGCGCGTGGGAGGAGGAGGAGGCGGATCCCGGGTGAACACCGCTAGCATTCTCCTCCGCCGCTCTTTACATCCTTCCTCCCCCGTGTCCTTCTATCCCGCAGCATTACAATAAACCGGGATGCGGGCGGCACTTAACGGGTCTATATCGGTAGGGTGAACCTTCAATTTCCCTACTCGTTCACCCCGGGACCCTCTCCGCCTTGGGATGGGGAACGTTTGTAAGACTATGAAGGTGTAGTGTGAGGAGGAAGAAGTGGTGGAGGAGGAGGTTGCGGTGCTGGGGAAGGGCAAGTTATAAGAGCGAGAGAGAAGAGGTCTACGTGGCCGGAAGAAGCCCTCCGACCTCTTTAAGAGTTCCCGTCTGCCCTCCCTCCCCACTCGCGGTGGTGCGGACTGGGTCGCGGGTGTGGGGGGCGCCATTGGATTCGTCCCCCACCCTACCGTCAAGACCCCACTCGCCCGCTGTTCTTCCATCCTTCCTCTCTCGAACACCCCCCAAGGCTACGTGTCTCCGTTTGCTTTCTCGTACCAGCCACGTATATTCCCCACACCGAAGGCAAGTTCCTACGCTCAAGGAGTACCAAAATTGTACGCGCCTGCCTCAAATCGGACATTAATGCCTTTGCATTCATAACGAGACTTTAGTGCCTCTTCCTTGTCTTGGTTCATCACCTATTTCTTCTTCTTATATTGTACACAATACGGGTTGTCCGTGAGTCATCTTCCATCCAATTCCATGCCTCGAATTAAATGGAGGAGGACAACGGGGGATATCGCGTCGATCTGACACGACTTCATACCACCGACACCAGCTTCTTCCTCTCACGTTTTGACTTGCTTATCATCCAACTCGTTTTTATCGTCGGATTTCCGGTCTGCCTAATGAAGTGTAGCCCTTGCAGAGTCACTTGGATGTGCATGAACCTTCCGCTTAGGGAGGTAAACAGTGAATAAAATCTCGGGCAGACTGTGAACAAAACTAGCCCTTTATTGTATTGCACTACTAATCTTCGTGTATGTCATTATTAAATTGTCATTTTTCCAACCATTAGAGAAAATAGCGAAGGGATAGTTACGTGAAATATTTTTAGAGTAGCTGATAGTGCACGATGCATGTATTAACTTTACTAACCCATGCATGATATGTGATATTAGTGATAGATATGATACTAGTGATGGCCGGATCGGATCCGTCGGATCCAAAGATCCGCGGATCTTTCATTTTACTCGGTTCCGGATTCGGATCCAAAGACACGGAGTAAAATCGGATCCGGATCGTAAATTTTAAATTTTCGCGGCTTAGGGATCGAAGCGCCCCGTGAATGGAATGTAGGTGCGGTAGATATTGACAAGAAGAGGATGTGTAACTCAGGTCACGAAATTAGATGAAAATGTTCCCCTGCAACTAGATGCAAAATAAAGAAATAGACTTTTATCCCATTACCCCGGTATCGCGAGAAAAAAATACTTAGGATGTCACGTGGGTAGCCTACATTCGCCGGGATCAGGCGGACAACGAGAGCTAGTGTACTGTGCGAAATTCGATCCTTATCGCAGTTTAATTTTTTTCTTTCAGTCATTGCATTGAAAATGTTATTATCTTCAATTTAAAACTATTGCATCTGAATACTCACTTTATTATACTTTTGTTGTTTAAATTAATTGACAAATGTACCATTAATAAATTAAGGATGGTCGGGTCGGATCCACGGGTCTTTCATTTCATTCGCTATTGAAATCATATCCGAAGATGGTAAAAATTCAGATGCGGATCGGAGATTTTAAAATTTCGCGGCTTAGTGATCGATGCGCCCCGCGAATGGAATGTACGTATGGTAGAAACTGACAAGGACAGTTGTGTAACTCGGTCACGAAATGAGAAGAAGTTTTTTTCCGTGCCACAAAAACAAAATAAAAAATACTCGTCGTGACTTTTTCCTCCATGCGCCCGGATGAGCGAGAAAAAATGCCGAATGTTGCGCGGGTCGCCTACATTCGCCAGATTCCCGTGAACCTATGATAGCGTAGTTGTTAAAAATGAGGGCTAGTGTACTATCGGTCGCGAGTTCGACCCTTAACACTGCCTAGGAATACAGGCCATGCTGTATTCCTAGGGTAATGCATGTAGGCAGTTAAAAAAGTAGATTATCAGAAATTTCATGTCAATTTATAAGTTAAAAAAATAATAAAACTTGTCGTTAGTGAAATGATTGGAAAAAGTTTTTATTGCAGAATTAAATCGTGGAATCATTTCGTTAATTTTACTATGTATTTTTGAGTGACGCATTTGTAAATCTAGTTTAAACGATAGAAGTACAAAAAAGACAGTATCCACACACAAAGGTTGGAAATGAATGATGATAAAGTTTTTGATTCAATGGCTGAAAGAAAAAATTTAAACAACGATAAGAATCGAACTTCATTACCTGCAGTCCACTACCCTTCTCTGCTACTGTTGGCTTACCTGATTGTGGAGGATACATGCTCCATATGTCATTCTATTTATTTCTTGCAAACTTGGGCCAATGGAGAAAAAATCCGAGACTTTTTTATTTTGCTTCTAGTAGCATGAAAAAAGGCTAATCTCATTTCAAGATCCGAGTTACACAACCTTAGGGGTGGAAAATTCTCAAATTTCACGTCAAAGATTATTATTAATAAGACATTGCAAAAATACTAGTTTAGCAGCTTGAAATATTCTATAATAATTTTTTCGTCTTAAAACGGAAACCCGGATATTGGGATGGGATCTCTTGGCCACATTAAAATTTTCTTGTTTTTCTAAAAAAGAAATTGAAAGCATTCAAGGATTTGATTAATAATTAGAAAATAATTCCTTTATTAATGAAAATGAACTTATAATGTTTCATTTAACTGCACTCTAAAGAATAGTTATACTGGTTTCAAAAATGTATTTCTTGATGAGTATGTGATAAGGAAGGTGATCTTTATATTAGAAGTAATAAGATATAGTTAAGGCATCTATAAATCTTGATCCAGGAAAATATTATCCACATAGATGATAGGAAGTTGATTTTTTTACAATAAATTTACTTGTTTTTTGGTAATTCTATTATTGCTGTATTTATATACTTATTAACAATCTAGGATTAGAAAATGAATGAAATTCAGAATCAAGTATCTGAAACTAAGGAACCGAAACCGAGATAAAGATCCGAAACTTAGGCAAGGATCCGGATCCGACAAAAAACCTGGAACCGTCCATCACTAGTAAATACGGATATATATATGTAACCAATAATCCCATCATTACTATCTAGATACTAACCATCTAGATGCATGAGACCCTGTTATATAACATGTTCTATGCAGTATCCTTGTTGCATCCAATAGTGCTTGTTTGGTGATCTTATTCCACTGCCACACACCCTCGTGGTAATTTTCGGGGTATTGCGTAAATATATATGTACAGGACAAATTCGGTGAAGAGTCCAGCCTTTAGTAAAACTTTTTCACAACTTCAATGTAGGTGGCTCTGTATACATTTGAATGAGTCACTGTGGTCACCGTGGTAACCCGCTGGTGTGCTCATCAAATTTCTATCAGTGTGATCTACATCTACATCTATATAATACCCTGCAAGCCACCATAAAGGTGTGTGGCAGGGGGTGAACTCTCACCAGACATGCACTACATATCATGCATAAAAAAAGATTAGTACTTGTATAGGCACTGTTCAAAACTACGCTATTTAAAAAAAGATAAAAATACCAAAGCATACATGGAAAAACATGCTGTTAGTTGGGTTAGCTTTAAGTGATAAGGGCTTCAGGACGTTTCTCCGTGTTGGCTCGTCTCTGGGCGACAAGTTTCTCCTGCCATCCTGCTGGCATCTTCAAGTCAGAATTCTTCTTGGCATAAGTATAGAAAAAGTTTCTAAAAACTGGGTGTATTACTGTAATAACTGAAATAAATTTCAATATTTTGAAAATATCTCAGTATTTAGCAAAATTAGGAAGGGTTTACCGTAGCATTGCGACTTGGCCCCGCATATGTAAGGAAGACAAAGCCAACTTCCCATTTTCCGTTGCAGGTTTTAATCGTTAATTTACGCTGCAATTAAAATACCTTTCTAATTTTCTTGCCACATTTTTATATATGAGGTCATTTTTTACGATATCTGATTAAATAGCATTAGCTTGTCAGTAATCTTAATTTAAGCGATGACTGATTATTGAAAATTTTTCTATAAACCAAGTAAAAAGTGAATAATGACGGTTGCGCTTTGGTTTTTTTTCGGTTTGATTATGAGAATCATACACTGCTATGCGGTTTTTTGAATGAAGATATTTTTTTGAATTCACACTTTCAGGGCAGTGCATTAGTCTTGATACTCATTTTCATCGAGCATCGGTGTCTAGCAAAAACATAATTTATTTAATAGTCATTGATAAAATTATCTTAGAGACATCGTGTATTCTTGGATTATTCATGAATCCCATACTGTTTAATTAGAAATGGAAAAGTTGTATGGAGTTGTTTGGTCGTTCAAACGACCAAACAACTCCATACAACTTATCCATTTCTACATAAATAAAGTGGTCGATAACATACTTCATTATAAGATACCGTTTAATTAGTTACAGTAGAAATTAGTAAAGTAACTTTCGAGTTATTTTTTCAATCATGTTTTTCTGGAAGTTGTCATTTTTAAAAAATATTTCGGCGCTGATAAGCTTCTCATGTGCAGCCCATGCATGACGGCTCATGCATATAAATAAATTTGTGGGAGGATCTTAGGCATTCCTGGGCAGATAGGGATGATGCATCCGTAGTAACACGGGTTTTTAGGCATCTTAGAGACAGGGATTGTGATTTAAAATTCCTATGGGTTATAGTTTTCAATTTTGTTGAAGTCATTTCGCTGAAATGACAGCAGCTGGGATGAGAATCTCCAATTTCTTGATTATCCAGTCACTATTTAGCATTCCGAGTCCATTTGAAGCGCTTCAAGTATTTTAAAAGGCATTTAAAAAAATTGTCATCGACTGAATGAAATAGTTGGCTTGACCTCAACCTACTAGTTACAGAACTAGTATATTTTTGTTGCTCTTGAACATATGAGTTTCTCGTCTCTGGAACAATCATTTTTTCAACAGAACATTCTGTTGTCTGATCATAGATTTCCATCCCAAAGGCCTAAGCTCCATAGTAATTAGCGGATTCACACGCATATCATTCCACTCTAATCTTGTGAATAACCCTCATTTAAACCAAGCCAAAATCCTTGAGATCGAATTAGCACCCCTTTAAATGGCTGGGTAACACATTTGAATGGTGTCACTACTGTACTGGGCCACAGGGAACTAGTTTTTGGGTTACGATTGAAATCTCTCAACCGCAGAGAGGAAGAAAAAAATGCCCTGTTTTAGAGGTTTCCGTTATCGCCAGGGCCGAGCATACACTTTTTCTTAGAGTAGGCCTGAAAAGAGCCCGTTAGCCAGAGGTGGCCACTTTCAGATGGCCGTTAAAGCTGGTCTCCTGTTTAGGATGCGAGGGACCGAACCAACCGCAAATTTTACATTATTTCCTCTTGAAATTTTAGTATTACCTTATTGAACCAGTTTGTCGGTTTCATCCATTCAAAATTTTAAAAATATTTATAGGTGAGAATGAAAAAATTTCGCAAACTAGAATTGATGATCGAACTATTTGAGATCTACATCTAGAGGTTACACTTTGAGCCACCTCTAAGGTCCCTCCACTCCTGTCACACACCATTGGGGCGGCTCACAGGGTAAAATGTTTAAATAGATGAAGGTATGTGGCAGGAGGTGAATCATTAACAGTCACGCTCTACGTCAATATTCTCTACCTATATGTACTAAGGAACATAATAAAACTAAATAATGAAAATTGTGCTTGACACGATGCAGTTTGCATGGGCTAGTAGAAATATGATCAAGCACTTCAAACTACGCTAACTGAATTACGCCGAACTAACTCACCACCACAAGCCTTTTATTATTTTAAATTGTGTGCTGGTGTAAGGCCATTATAAAACTATTTGTACGACAATCTAATTCCCTAATCTTGCTTTCGTGGACGAATCTAGCGTATCACGCGGATTTTTTCAATGTATTTCTGACCATCATCATCATCATTAGTCATAAATCCTCAGATTGATTTCACGCAGCTCTCCACTGAGTTCCTCTATGGGCTAATCTCTTCATAGGTAATTCTTCTCTTTCACATCCTTCATCACTTGTTCCATATATCTCACACGAGGTCTTCCTTTGCCATTCTTTCCGTTCACTTGTCCTTCAACGATTGTCTTCAACAGGCCATCATGTATCATGATTCGTGGCCGATTAGGTTGCCCCGTCTTCTTCTTAGGGTATTAGGAAGACTTCTTTTTTCTCCCTCTTCTTAAGACTTCCTAGTTACTTACTCGGTTGATCCATTTAATCTTCATTATTCTTCTGTAGCACCACATTTCGAATGTTTCCATCTCTTTCTTTTCCGCTGCTGTTATTGCCCATGCCTCATTACCATAAAGAAACACGCTCCAGATGTACGTTATGATCAATTGTTTCCTTACCGCTACGCTTGTATTTCCAGCGGTAAGTAGATTCCTCTTTTGGTAGAATGTCCTCTTTGCCCGAGCTATTCTGCTATTTCTTTCGTGCTACGTTCGTCATTGGTTACTCGGCTTCCCAGATAATAGAACTCTTTCACCTCTTCCAGTTTTGTTTTCCTAGTTTAGCGTTGGTTTTGGCCTCTTGTCTCTTGCTGCACACCAGTATCTTAGTCTTCTTCTTATTGATCTTTAGCTGATATCTGGCCATTGTCCTTTCCATATTTATTAGAATATTATTCAGATCCCTCTCTTTCTCAGGTACGAGTGCTATGTCATCAGCAAATCGCAGCATGTTAATTATTTCTCCATGGATATTCACCCCAGAAGACTTTTCTTTGATTCCATTGATATATTTCTGACGTAGTTGGTAAAAATATCAACTTCAAATTTGCTTAAAGTACAGTCTAAATTTTAATCTACGCGTTGACAATGATTACCATCCGAGTTCTTCTAGTAAAAAAATGGACGCTAAAACTGTCATCATAATGATTGTCGCAAACCCCACCATTTTCTTTGTAGACGTTCTTATTCCATAACGTATCGGGATCCCATGTGCTAGCGGTACCCAGTGGGCGAAAATAGAAAAGAGATGGCCAACATTAATATCTCCATAATTATTATAAGTAAAACCACGATTTTTTTTCATTTTTAAGTACTTTTACTGACCAACCTGTTATATATTGTTAGTTTTTTGTGGGGCAATCAGGACTCTCTCCAAAATAAAATGGTGAAACAGAAAAACATCTTTAAACATTAAGCGGTCGGTTAATTGCAATTGATGTCTGTATTTGAGATGTTTTATTTATACGTGAAATATTTATAATTGAGTTATCAATATAGATGTTTACCTGTTATCACCTTTGTGTCCGATACATCGACACTTGGTATGGATAAATATCGAAGATTTATTTAATTAATGGATGTGAATTTAATCAAAATATCCATCCATGTAATTGAATGTCATTCATTTCATTTTTACCAGTATTAAAATATTATGGATTTGCAATGAAGAAAAATATAAATACATATGGTTTTTTCAGGAGTTTAGGTCCTTGAGAAAATTAACATTTTTTGAACTATTGGGCCGATGTTTCGGAAAATGTATTTTTTCCTTCTTCAGGGCTTTCTAGGTGAATTTGTTTAGATAAATAAGAATATAAATAAATGAAGTAAAAAAATTTTCCTCATCTGAGTCAATGTCGTCGCTGTCTCCAGTTATTTGGTTATTCATTAATTTATTATGGAACGACAGCTGAGGTCATTTGCGCCATTTAGGATAGGTGGATAATTGGGTAATGGAAGGAGTTTTCAGGAAACGGAGGAAGGGTGGAGGGGGAGGGAAACCCGGCGACGGCATTAGCCTACTCTTAACGAAAGGCGCCAAGGGTATTTGGCATTATCAGAGCGTAGGTTAAAGTTCAGATTAAATCTATTAGAGAAATTTCAATCGGATAGCTTTACTGAAGATGTTAGGCACATATTAAAAACACCAGCGTATTATGCTATATTCGACCAGATAAATAAGATTAGAGAGATAGATTGTCATACCGATAGATTCAAAATGGCATTTTTCCCCCGTACTATAAGAGAATAGAATAGGCATCTACATCTACATCTACACGATACCCTGCAAGCCACCGCGAGGGTGTGTGGCAGGGGGTGAAGATCACCAAACATGCACTACTTACATGCAAGCAAGCAACTAAAGGGTCTCATGCAACTAGATTGTTAGTATCTATAGTATTTGAGGGGTTAATACATGCATCATGCACTACACAATACTCTAAAATATTTCCTCTACCTATCCCTTTCCTATGCTGCCTATTCTGTTCTCTTATAGTACGGGGGGAAAATAGGCAGCATAGGAAAGGGATAGATAGGGGAAATATTCTTGAGTATCATGTAGTGCATGATGCATGTGTTACCCCTTAAATACTGTAGACACTAACAATCAAGTTGCATGAGACAATATAGTTGCTAGTTTGCATGTTAGTAGTGAATGCCTGGTGATCTTCACCCTCTGCCACACACCCTCGCGGTGGCTTGCAGGGTATCGTATAGATGTAGATGTAGAAGGGTACCACGGCTTAATGTCCCATCCGACGGACGGAATACTGAACTTGGAATGCCCTCCACTAGGCACTCAAGTGGGGACCGGTTTTCCGCTGAAAAATCCGCCACTGCTGGGAATCGAACCCAGGCCCTCGGGCCCCGTACTCTAGCCACCACACCAACGTGATCCACCTCGTTGTCTCCGTTTGATTCAGTTTTCTCCCCAACAAAAGTAAATTGCGAGCCCCTTTGGATATTTTCCCATTCCCCTCATTAATTTTGCTGATGATATTAGAGGATCGTAAGATAGAATCAGCCTCTGAGAAAACCTTTGAATCTTAATATTCTTGATATTTTCCTTTGATGTTGCTCCCAGAATCTCCGAATATCCTTATGCATGGATTCTAAGGCTTCCTTCGATAATTGGCCAATCGGTGGCCTTGCCGCTTTCGCAATGGAAGCTGCGTGAAGAAGAACTTTGTGAACATGGGGGGGAATATCATGGGTACAAGTTCATTCACGTGAATGGCAGCAGTGGAAGAGTTGTAATCATTGAAAGCCGTATTGTTGATTGCGAGTCCGCTAGATAGGGCTTTGTAGTTGTATACTTTGGGCAGCATGAAATCGAGTAGCTACGACTCCGTAATACGGAAAACGCACATAAATAGGGCTAGAAATTTTGACTTCAGGATATGAACTGATCTGAGCTGGAAGATCCGGGAGGATTAGCAAATATTAACAGGAAATATAGTTTCCTTTTCCAGCCAACCATGGTATTTTTTTCGACCTTTTTATTAATTATTTACAAAATTCTCATACGGAACACTTACTGAAATAAGAACTAAAAACATTGTCCCTTATGAACTTTGTCAAAAGTTCCCTGTCCTTCTAGGTTACATTTATTTAGCAATATTGGGAGTGCTGATAATTTCTTTGACAGGACTGACTCCCTCATTCCTTGAAGAATTTCATCATGTTAGTATTGTCAAGTTAATTCCCTTCAGTCCATTTTCTCAGTTGCCGAGGTAAAAACTTCTAAAATACGAGACCACAAAAAAATTAGCAATACTCATTAACACTTCGCAATTGAGAAGCAATTTTCTTATAACTAGCCTTGTGAAATCTCAGATGGCCAAAGAAAAGAAATTGGCCTCCTACCCTGACTGTGTGAATTTCACATTCCAATAGCTTATTACGGAGAGAGCTCCACCATCACCTATGAAAGGTATTATTAGGATGAGCACTAAGGGAGTGAGTAAGTGAATGAGTGATATTAATATATTAACTGAGCTTCACAGACTTCTTTAATTTTTTGATGAGAACTAAAGATTTGACTCGTTCGTGGAACACTAATTTATACAAACGCTGATGAGAATGGAGGAAAATTGTGAAAATAATAGGAAATTCAGACATAACATGGGATTTTGCAGTGGTGAACAAAGGTAATGTGCATATGAACCATAAATACACCCTGACTGGTAGGTACAATGGTAGTGGACTGAGTGTTATAAGTAAATAGAAGCACATTTGTTATTTAGAGGTGCCAAAAAACTTTTAAAATTCCGTTTTAATACGATTTTAATTTGGGTTTGAAAGCACAACCATATGATGATCTGAAAAATTACCTGATTAACATAGTATTTCTTTCCTTGGATGACGTGGAGTAAAAATTGGCCTTTCAATACCGAATATTTTTTTAAATAAGTGACTAAAAGTGTTCACTGTAGATGCGTATCTAAAATAGGCTTTGACAACATCTCCGTCAAAATTAGAGGGCTTTCCCTCAGTGATATTGTGGGCCCTGTTGCTTGGACTCACCACTTTTTGAGCCTATCTTGCCTTGGTTAGTAAAACATTCCATGCGTATATAATGTGTACCTCATAATAGATTCTCTTCTCCTCCTGCCCTAAACGTGGCCGGCTGATATATTAGCAATCAAAAAGGACCTTGGAATCTATTACTATGATGATCACTGGAGGAATTTAGAAAAAATATCTTGGGGGAACATCCGAGAAAAAAAGGGTCCTGCAAACCACCAATTAGGATTCGAAAACAATATTTTAAATAAAAGCGATGTTAGAGTTAGAATTGGATGTTATTTCTTCCTCTCACGTGTCAATTTTAATTCACTGATAATAATTATATGATGCAAAGTATTTTTTGATTATATGTTTGCTAATTTATTTTTTAATTCCGGAGTAAATACGTAGTTTCCAAATAATTAATAAATTCTGTTCCAGCTATCTGATAACGTAGTTCCAGTGCCCTAGTTTTTCTATGACCATGTTCAACGCTTACATTGGAAACATACAAAATACTAGTTTGTGGTTGATCTTATAAAATTATGGAGCCTTTCATTCCAAGTATGGAGATAGTATCTAAGTTAATCTGTAACTCGAAGGAATACAGAGTTCGAAATAGAGTCGAGCCATCGCAGAAAATCATGGGAGTTGCTGTAGCAAAGATGTAATACCGAAGGAATGGAGTGGAAAAGAAAACTCCTTATATCTTCATGAAGGTCCAAATGTGTCACCTTCCATACTTCGAACGTACTTATTCTACCAAGTAATATAAATTCCGGCGTCTCGGCTAGAATTAAATGCAGTGGCAAACATATAAGAAACTTTAGGTTCCTCAATTCCTTCTATGAGCATCAGTTCATGTACGAGGTGCATATTTGAAAGTGATTCATCCCCTCGACTCACACACCCCTGAGTATTTACTCCGAAACTGTAGATGATTGCACTCCTACTCTTTGTGCGAAAATCCAGAAAATATTTCTTAATCCCCAACATATATTTTCATCTTCCCTTGGTCAATCATGAATAATACTCAAGTGTGCTTCATGCAAAAAAGTAAGCCTTGGTCTTTTTGTGTACCTTGGAGAAGTTACCTAGTCTTCAGAAAACTTACCACAACCTTAAAGATACCTAGTCACCACGCCTGAGGGAGCTTTTCATTAATCTCTTCGGGAACTTACTTCACCATTTACGTCACATCTCATCTCTGCCTCCCTGCCCGAGTTGCAACATCGCAAAATATCACCCGTTTCCCCTCCTTCGCCGCCTCCATTCTCGCGGTCGCCTTCTCTATCCCCTCGCTCGCCAAGCTATCGCCCGCCCTCCGCTCCCCACTCTCTGGAAAGCACTATTTTCTCCGCCGTGTTTTTCTTCCGAAGAGAGAATGCGCATTTCTAAGTTCGCAGTCCGTGGTCACGGAGGAAGACGTGGGGAGAAAAAAAAGGGATCGAGGAACGATTAATACGGGCGGTGACTGGAATTGGAGAGCTGAGAGGAAAGGAAGGTGGCGGCTCTGAACGAATAGATTTATCGGATGGCGTGTAGAGAGGGAGAGAGAGGAATTAAGGTGGGGTGAGGAACAGAGGGGATAAGGAGGGGAAGACGGCAGTTGGAGACTTTTAGGGAGGAGGGGGTCTTCGACATGGGTGGTATGGGGGAGGGATTTCTTCTCATGGGGAGAATGCATGCGGAACTGGTCCAAGGACGAAGGCCCTCGGGAAATGGGTGGGGATGCCCGAGGAGAAGCGTGCATGGAGACGATGTGGTCGGCAAGTCCGTGTGCGTCGAATTTCAAAACTTTAGAGTTATAAGTTGAGTGTAGTCCCATGAATTATGAAATTACATGAGGATAGCGAGTACGTATCCTGGTATCGACAAATTATCGATTCCATTCTTGAATAAATTCATCAATTTCAACGGAGAAGCTCTTTGATTTTCCGCCAAGGAAGTTTATCTTTCGTGAAAATCTGCTTTTGTAGTCAATGCTGCCTCAGAATTTTGCATTTGTTGTGTGTTTTGTAATACATGCATGATGCGCTGCATACTACTCTACAAAATTTCACCTTACTATCCATTTGGTATGCTGCCTATTGTATTCTCTAATGGAACGGGGAAAAATGATATTTGAAATCTATCGCTACGACAATCTATTTCTCTAATCTTATGTCCTGATCGAGTGTACCATTATACGCTGGTGTTTTAAATACATATCTATCATCTTCAGTAAACCTATCAGTTGTAATAGAGTTATTCTGTATTTTAACCTACGGTCTGATGATTCCCAACCTAATTTTTGGATTAATTCTGATACCCTACTATCGTAACACCTTTTAAAAAAAACCTAGCTTCTCTAAGGTACACACTGTCTAGTTCTCTGATCAAACTTATTTCATTCGGTTCCTATACACTGGCTACATATTCTAGTTGAGGCCTAACTAGTGAAAATAAACATAGCTCTTTTGTATTATCGTCACATTTTACGAATACTCTTTTAATAGTTCCTAGCTTTCTCATGGCTCGGCCGCATATTTCCGGGTTGTGTCTTCCCCACGATAAATATTTGGTGATTCTGGCACCTACGTCTACGTAATACCCCGCGAGCCACCACGAGGGTGTTTGTACCTAAGTAACTAATGGTTTCAACGCTTTCGATTTTCGAGTCACTAATGCTATAGAATCGCTCTATCGAACTTTTCCTCTTCCAAAACTACACCTTGCTGCCAGGTTTCGCGTACGTGTGGATGTACATCTAAATCTACTTTCCATTTCCCTGCCACACACGCTTATAGTGGATAGCAGGGTATTATGTAGATGCAGATGTGCTTTATACCCTTAGTATCTTAGTTGGCCGCGAACAGAGAGTTACTATAGACGGTATCATGTCCAATATAGTTAGTGTCACATCAGGCGTTCCCCAGGGAAGTGTGATAGGCCCACTTTAATTCCTGTTATATATCAATGACCTCGGCATCTACATCTACATCTACATAATACCCTGCAAGCCACCACAAGGGTGTGTGGCAGGGGGTGATTTCTCACCAAACATGCACTACATATCATGCATAAAAAAGGAATAGTATTAATATAGTAGTCAGAACTACACTATTTAAAAATGATAGAAATTGCAAAGCAAACATGCAAAAACATTCTGTTAGTAGGGTTAGCTTTAAGTACTCATACCAACATGCAGCTACCAATGCTATTCATTGCTACTCTCCGATAGGACATATTTACCGTTATTCGTATCTCTTATTGTGCGAGGGAAAAAGGACATTTTGAATCGGTCAGTTCGGCAATCAATTTCTCTAACTTTATGATTATGGTCCAGTCTGCCATAGTAAGTTGGGGTTCGTAAAATATTTTTAACATCATCACTGAAAATATTGCCTAGGAATTTGTGGAAGAGATTAAGTCTAAATTTCAACCTGCGATCTGACAATGATTCCCATTTCAATTCATTTAATAGACGGGTTACGCTAATATAATTATCGTATCGTCCCTTTACAAATCTTGCCGATCTTCGCTGCACACGTTCAAGTTCATTACTTAGACCGATTTCGTAGGGATCCCATACACTGGCAGCATATTCCAAATGAGGTCTAACAAGGGAAAAGTAGCTGATTTCTCGTACATGATCGTCACATTTACCCAATACTCTTTTAATGAAACCCAGTTTGCGATTCGCTTGACCAATTATTTCACGAATGTGTTTACCCCAGGAAAGATCATTTGTCAGTCTTATTCCAAGATATTTAATGGATTCCACGTTAGTTAATTCATTATTACTTATTTTGTAAGTGGTAGGAGGAGAGCTATTCTTTTTCCAAAAATTCATTACAAGACATTTCTTAAAGTTTAATTCTAACTGCCATGTATCACACCAAGTTTCAATTGCTTGTAGGTCAATATTTAAATATTCTTTATCGTTCGGGCATAGAATTTCCCTGTACACTACTGCGTCATCGGCAAATAGACGAAGCTTACTTTTTACCACCTTTTGGATATCATTAATATACAAAAGGAATAGGAGTGGACCTATCACACTACCTTGTGGGACACCCGAAGTGACTTTAATTGCCGGTGAGGAAACACCGTCCAAAACAACCCTTTGAACCCGATCATGCAGAAAATCATTAATCCATGATATAATGTTACTGTCTAACCCATAAGATTTTAACTTCAAAATTAGTTTGCTGTGAGAAACCTTGTCAAAAGCCTTCTTGAAGTCGAGAAATATAGCATCCACTGGAATATTATTTTCGCCAGAAACTAAAATATCGTGGGAAAAGAGAGCAAGTTGGGTTTCACACGATCTGCTCTTTCGGAAGCCATGCTGGACATTGGACAATAAATTCTGGCTATCTAGGTGTCCCATGACTGAACTGACAATTATATGTTCTAGGACCTTGCATGAAATGGATGTGAGGGATATAGGTCTGTAGTTAGATGGCTGCTCCCTATCGCCACTTTTAAAAATGGGTGTTACATCGGCTGCTTTCCAGTCCATCGGTACGACGTGTTCGGTCAGGGATTTATTAAATACTATTTCAAGGTAGGGGGAAATTTCGGATGCTAACTCTCTATACACGCGGGAGGGAATTTGATCAGGGCCAGGAGATTTGTTGGGGCTTATATCTTTAAGGCAGTGGCAGTGACTTTCCCTTTCCAGCAAGTCTAAGGCGGCAGTGTGGTAGTAAACGGTAGAATTCGGCTTTTCGTAGATGATGCAGTAGGTTATAGAGAAATTAGTAGTACAGGAGACAAGGCATCGTAAGAAAAGGACCTCGTTGCAATTCAGGCGTGGTGCGATAAATGGAAACTAGAACTGAACATAAAAAAAAACGTGACAGTAAATTTTTGGAAAAGGAAAAACTCGATAGAAAGAATCTATATGATTCAAGGTACGGAATTAGTAAACGTAGATCAGTTAAGTACTTAGGTGTAACACTTACTCAGGATCTATCATGGAGGAAACATATCAGGGAAATATGCAGTGAAGCAAATAGAAAGTTGGGGGGTATATTAAAAGAATATTAAAGAAAAGTGAGGAGAGGGTGAAGGGACGTTGCTATTTTTCAATTGTTAGACTACACTTAGAATATGCTGCGAGCATATGGTACCCTTATGAAGCAGGCTTAATTTACGAATTATATCGAGTACAACGAAGAGCAACGAGATATGTAAAAGGGTGTTACGATAGGGAAAGCAATGTGTCCGGTATGTTATCCGAATTGGGATGGGAATCGATGTTACAACGCAGGATGAAATATAGACTTAATCTTCTAGGAAAAATTAAGGAGGGACATTTCATTAATGACGTTAATCATATATTGCTGGCTCCGACTCATTATGGTAGGCTTGATCATTCTAATAAAATTAAGGAGATAGATTGCAGGACGGTCAGGTTTAAAATGTCATTTTTTTCCACGTACGATTCGAGATCAGAACGTTAGACATCGCGTAAATCGGTAATAATTATAGACGTAATATTCAGAGTAGGTCGATAGTATATTTTTTATTTCCTCCATGTTCAAATCAAGGTGTGAATGCATGAATGAATTTTTTCATGCATGTGTATCTGTGAAATTGGTGTCGGGCTTCAAATCATGCATGGTATTCGTGGGTGTGTCCTGCATTATTGGGATTTGGTAGTTTCTTTTATTTTTTCCCGAATTACTTTTAAAGGTCGGTGTTTGTTTTGTGTTGTTCATTTTTGTTTGTTGTGTCATTGTACCTTGTGTGGATACACCGCCTGCCACACACCCTCGAGGTAGCTTGCAGGGTATGTCGTAGATATTGATACCCTGCGAGCCACTCCAGGGTGTGTGGCTGGGCATTTTTTACCACAAGCCATGCGCTACTTTCATCTACGGCTACGTAATACTCTGCGGGCCAGCATGATAGTGTGCGGCAGGGGGTCGAGATAACCAAACATGAACTACTTACATATAGGCATATACATATACCCTACGAGCCACCACGAGGGTGTGTAACATACGTGCAACTAAGAGATACAATATGGTGGGTGCTGCAGATATGTTACTTATCAATCACTTGAAAATAGATAAGTAGTGAGTACAATATGAATTGATTGCTGGTTTGAAAGGCATTTATCTAAAGATATATAAATTTTTCTCTTGCATGCATAGGTTAGAAATTCTGAGAATTATCTTCATGACTGCAGACAACACATACCATATTTCACCTACTAGTCTTTGCTATAGATTCTATTATGTGATCTTATTGCTCGCGGAAAATACGGCTTTTTACAACTATAGATATGACAATCAGTCCCTCTGATCTTATTAATATTGAAGTTAGTGAATTTTGGTATAAATAAAGACGTAATATGTTGGGTAAAAGAATTCTGAAGTGGGCGAGAGCAGATGGTTGTAATAGGTGGTAATATGTGGGACAAAATCTGTCAAATTTCTATCGATCGGTCTAAATAATTCACTTGAACGTGTGCAGGAAGATCGGCAAGATTTTTAAAGGGACGGTCCGATAACCTTATTAGCGTTACCAGTCTATTAAATGAATTAAAATGGGAATCATTGTCGAATCGCAGGTGGAAATTTAGACTTAATCTCTTAAACAAATACCAAGACAATATTTTCAGTGATGATGTTAAAAATATTTTGCAAACCCTAACTTACTATGGCAGACTGGACCATAATCACAAAATTAGAGACATTGATTGCCCGAACTGACAGATTCAAAATCTCCTTTTTTTCTCGTATAATAAGGGATATGAATAATGGTTAATAAATCCAGTACCAATGTTATCCAATGGATATCATTGGTAGCTGCATGTTGGTATAAGGACTTGAAGCTAACCCAACCTACAGCATGTTTTTGCATGCGTGCTTTGCAATTTGTATCTTTTCTTACATAGTGTAGTTTAGAACAGTATATAAATATTATTCATCTTTTTGCATTATATGTAGTGCATGTTGGGTGAGAATTCACCCTCTGTACCACACATTTATGGTGGATAGCAGGGTATTATGTAGTTGTAATAAGATTCGTACATGATATTTTAGTCCACGGCGAGAACAGTACTGAAGTTGATGCGATATTTTTAGATTTTAATAAGACATTCGATAATGTTCCACATGATAAATTAATCTTGAAGTTAGAGAGTTTTGTTATAAATAAAGATGTTGCATGTTTGGTAAAAGAATTCTTAAGTGGTCGACAGCAGAGGGTTGTCATAGATGTATCATGTCGGACAGAGTCGAAGTTACATCGGGAGTTCCCCTGAGCAGCGTAGTAGGTCCTATTCTAATTCTTTTATGCATAAACGATTTGAGTACCGTAGTTAGTAGTAAACTTAGACTTTTTGAAGACGATGTGGCAATGTATAGGGGTATATCAAAAGAAGAAGACACGAAGTCGCTTAGCAAGGATTTAGATGCAATTCAAGAGTGATGAGACAAATGGCTGTTAGAACATAGCCTTAAAAATCGTGTAGCTATCATTTTTGATGGAGGAATAATTCGATAGAGCAAACCTATAAAAGTAGAACACGAAGATCGAAAGTGTTGATAACGTTAGGTATTTAGATGTAACAATCACTAAAGATTTATCGTGGGGAAGACACATCTGGGAAATATGCGTCCATCTACATCTACATCTACATCTACACGATACCCTGCAAGCCACCGCGAGGGTGTGTGGCAGGGGGTGAAGGTCACCAAGCATTCACTACTAGCATGCAAGCAAGCAACTAAAGGGTCTCATGCAACTAGATTGTTAGTATCTATAGTATTTGAGGGGTTAATACATGCATCATGCACTACAGAATACTCTAAAATATTTCCCCTACCTATCCCTTTCCTATGCTGCCTATTCTGTTCTCTTATAGTACGGGGGAAAAATGCCATTTTGAATCTATCTGTACGACAATCTATCTCTCTAATCTTATTTATCTGGTCGAATCTAGCATAATACGCTGGTGTTTTCAATATGTGCCTAACATCTTCAGTAAAGCTATCCGATTGAAATTTCTGCAATAGATTAAATCTGAACTTTAATCTACGCTCTGATAATGATTCCCACCCTAATTCTTGTATTAATTCTGATACACTACTCAACCTATCGTAACACCTTTTGACGAACCTAGCTGCTCTACGCTGCACACTGTCTAGTTCTCTCATCAAACCTAATTCATTAGGATCCCATACACTGGCTGCATACTCAAGGTGGGGCCTAACTAGTGAAAAGTAGCATCGCTCTTTTGTCTTCTCATCACATTTCCCAAGTACTCTTTTTATAAATCCTAGCTTTCTCTTCGCTCGGCCGCATATTTCCCTTATGTGTCTTCCCCACGATAAATCTTTAGTGATTGTTACACCTAAATATCTTACGGTTTCAACGTTTTCGATCTTCGTGTTATTAATTCTATAGGATCGCTCTATCGAATTATTCCTCCTCCAAAAATTGATAGCTACACACTTTTTAAGGTTGAGTTCTAACTGCCATTTGTCGCACCACTCTTCAATTGCATCTAAATCCTTGCTAAGTGATTTCATGTCCTCTTCGTTTGATATACCCCTGTACACCACCGCATCGTCTGCAAAAAGTCTAAGGTTACTACTAAGTCCGAGCGAAGAGAAAGCTAGGATTTATAAAAAGAGTACTTGGGAAATGTGATGAGACGACAAAAGATCCATGTTACTTTTCACTAGTTAGGCCCCATCTTGAATATGCAGCCAGTGTATGGGATCCTAATGAATTAGGTTTGATCAGAGAACTAGACAGTGTGCAGCGTAGAGCAGCTAGGTTCGTCAAAAGGTGTTACGATAGGTTGAGCAGTGTATCAGAATTAATAAAAGAATAAGGGTGGGAATCATTATCAGAGCGTAGGTAAAATACAGATTAAAGCTATTAGAGAAATTTCAATCGGATAGCTTTACTGAAGATGTTAGGCACATATTAAAAAACCAGCGTATTATGCTAGATTCGACCAGATAAATAAGAATAGAGAGCTAGAATGTCGTACCGATTGATTCAAAATGGCATGTTTCCCCCGTGCTATAAGAGAACAGAATAGGCAGTATGGCAAAGGGATAAGTAGGGGAAATATTTTAGAGTAGTCTGTAGTGCATGATGCATGCATTAATCCCTTCAATACTATAGATACTAACAATCTAGTTGCATGAGTCCCTATAGTTGCTGGTTTGCATGACGGTAGTGCATGCTTTGTTATATTCACCCCTTGCCACACACCCTCTCGGTCGCTTGCAGGATATCGAGTAGATCTAGATGTAGTTAGGTCCCACCTTGAATATGTAGCCAGTGCATGGGATCCGAATGAATTAGGTTTGGTCAGAGAACTAGACAGTGTGCAGCGTACAGCAGCTATTTTCGTTAAAAGGTGCTATGATAGGTTTAGTAGTGAATCAGAATTAATTAGAGTTGGGATGGGAATCACTATCAGAGCGTAGATTTAAGTATAGATTAAATGTCTTACAGAAATTTAAATCGTATTGCTTCACTGAAGATTTTAGGCATATATTAAAAACACCTGCGTATTATTAGATTCGACAAGGTAAATAAGATTAGAGCGATAGATTGTCGTACTGTTAGATTCCAAATAACACATTTCCTCCGTACTATAAGAGAAAACAATAAGTGGAATAGCAAAGGAATTTGTAGGTAGGGGAAATATTTTAGAGTAGTTTGTGGTGCATGATTTGTATATTAATCCCTTAATACTATGTAGATACGAAGATTCTTGTTGTGTGATACCCTATAGTACCTTATTTGCATGCCAATAGTGCATGCTTGGTGATCTTCACCTGCTGCCACACACCGTCGCGTTAGCTTGCATATTATAGCGTAGGTGTAAATGTATTTATCTGTTCGAATGTAGTTTAATACTCAAGGGTTTTTAATATATTTCTAATGTCATTTGCGAACAATTCAACTTCGAATTTTCATAAAAGATTTCGCTCAAATTTAAATCTGCATTCTGATAGTAATTCCTGTCCTCGTTCTTCCATTGAACTCCTAGAACTCTTACAATCATCGTGTAGTTCTCTAACATACCTTGTCGGTCTCCTTTTCACATGCTCTAATTCCTTTATCATACCTTTCTTCTATCAATCCCACATACAACCGGCAATGCCTGAGCCATCCGATATCTCCAATAGTACGCGTCAGGGGTATTTTTATCTTACGCCATACTTCCTTGCGGTGGTTTTCAGATACTCTGCAAACGTCTGTAAATAAATTCTTAAATAAGGTAAAATTAAATTCGCTCACCTTGGGATCCCTACATAAATTTTGACCGTCTTCTTCCATAAAGCCGGGTTATTTGGGGATATGCAATTAAGTGGATAGGTATTTCCCAATAAGGCCTAAAATTAAATCGTGCTGCGAGAAAAACCCAAACATACGATGAAGTGTTTGAATGCGTAACCACTGATAAAGATCAGTTGCGAACGCATGTTGACGCTCGTCGAGTGACGCGTTTCATTGGAATGACAACATGACAGCGTGATAGCGCAGAGGTTGTCGACCGCTGGCCTAGATCCAAGCTGGGAATTACATATTGAATTTTAATTCACAGACTTTGGAAGAAGCAAGCCTGATTTCCTCCCCGTTTGCCCAAGCTGCGGGAGGAAATGGCAATGCGTCTTATAAAACTTATTTCTAGTAGTATGAGTTAGTTTAAATGCACGTTCAAAGTTCAGCCACAAATATACGCCATACCTATTCCGCATGATCAGTCTTTAGGTCATCTATTGGATTTAGACTTCATAAATTATTGAGTTTACAAAGAGTCGAATCGTTTACTGAACGATAATGTATTCCTGGTGTGAAGTCACCCCCGAACATACAATTTTACGGAGCTGGACACCATTAGGTGGTAGATAAAACTATAGTTGTGGTCATATGATTAATTGTCTACTTTTTACTTTTGCTGTACTGCACACTTTTTAGTTACTTTTTTTACTTTGATTAATAATAGATAATATTAATAATGCAGTATTAGCTCTTAGTTGCATGGTTTACATTGCATGGTAGCTCTTATCATGTAACTGTGTAATGTAAATGGTGCATATTTGGCGAACTGCCATACACCCTAGCGGTGGCCTACAGGGTGTTATGTAGATGCGGATGTAAATACATGCAAGTGAAAATTCGAGCAACATATCCCTGAGGATGTCGTCAGAATCATATTTCTTAACACAACGGGTAAATACTTCAAAAACAGCATAGTTTTTCCTCTTTGAGAGAATTATGTAGGAAGTTACAAAATTTCTCATTAGCCATCTTTTGTCCATTAACAACTTAGTTTTTCCGATGTACTTTCTAGCATCGTAATTGGGTTTGTTCTTTCCTTAATTTATCAGTTTTGCTACACAGGATATTTTTGTCAGTTCTCACGTGCCATTGTCCTTTTTAAGGAAATTTCAACAACTATGTATAGGAACCTCTTACTACTCTTACCATTAATTTTAGTTTATGCGCTAAAATTTATATAATGTTTCCCCATTTGGAGAAATCGACGTAGCTTAATGAATTCCTGGTATTTATGGAATGCATTAGAACTTGCGGAAAAATTAAACACAATCTCTGATCAACTCTGAACAAACATAAAAAGGTATGGCATTATTATTTTTATAGAAATCTTTCAAACATTAATTCAAACGTTTTTATTATTATATTCATGTACAGGAACTTTTATTAAGAGTTAACTTTCAGTCATACAATACGATGAAATACTGACGAATTATTTTTCTAAAATGGTATTTAAAAAATATGCCATAATTTCGAAATAAGTGAAAAGGGAAGTCAAATTACGAGAATTATTGGCATAAAACGGGATTGTTCTGAGCCCTCAGCATTAAAATTTCGACTAATGAGTGGAAGAACAAAAATGCATGTTAATTATGATTTGGAGGAGGACGGTAGAAGTAGGTGGCTATCTGCCAAAGGTGACGGAATATGCATGTAGAGAAATTGAAAGGCCGTCAGCCAATGAAGATGCTTTTGAAAGGTAGGAAGAAGTTAAAAATAGAAACTGAATATGGAAAAGATAAGGACGAACAAGGCCAAGGGCGAGAGAGGATGGATAAAAAAGATAGAGGAATTGACCAGGTATTACATGGGGGATATTAAGGTACTATTACACAGATTCTCCGTGGGTATATATAATGGCATGCCTTAATTCAGTACCTCTCCTAATGCAGATACCTCTCCTAATACATCTACATCTACACGATACCCTGCAAGCCACCGCGAGGGTGTGTGGCAGGCGGTGAAGATCACCAAGCATGCACTACTAACATGCAATCAAGCAACAATAGGGTCTCATGCAACTAGATTGTTAGTATCTATAGTGTTTATGGGGTTAATACAGACATCTACATCTACATAATACCCTGCAAGCCACCACAAGGGTGTGTGGCAGGGGGTGATTGCTCACCAAAAAAGCACTACATATCATGCATAAAAAAGGAATAGTATTAATATAGTGGTCAGAACTACACTACTTAAAAAGATAGAAATTGCAAAGCAAAAATGCAAAAACATTCTGTTAGTAGGGTTAGCTTTAAGTACTCATACCAACATGCAGCTACCAATGCTATTCATTGCTACTCTCCGATAGGACATATTTACCGTTATTCGTATCTCTTATTGTGCGAGGGAAAATTTTGAATCGGTCAGTTCGGCAACCAATTTCTCTAACTTATGATTATGCTCCAGTCTGCCATAGTAAGTTGGGGTTCGTAAAATATTTTTAACATCATCACTGAAAATATTGCCTTGGAATTTGTGTAAGAGTATAGTCTAAATTTCAACCTGCGTCTGACAATGATTCCCATTTCAATTCATTTAATAGACTGGTTACGCTAATATAATTATCGTATCGTCCCTTTACAAATCTTGTCGATCTTCGCTGCACACGTTCAAGTTCATTACTTAGACCGATTTCGTAGGGATCCCATACACTGGCAGCATATTCCAAATGAGGTCTAACAAGGGAAAAGTAGCTGATTTCTCGTACGTGATCGTCACATTTACCCAATACTCTTTTAATGAAACCCAGTTTGCGATTCGCTTGACCCATTATTTCACGAATGTGTTTACCCCAGGAAAGATCATTTGTCAGTCTTATTTCAAGATATTTAATGGATTCCACGTTTGTTAATTCATTATTACTTATTTTGTAAGTGCTAGCAGGGGAGCTATTCTTTTTCCAAAAGTTCATTACAAGACATTTTTTAAAGTTTAGTTCTAACTGCCATGTATCACACCTAGTTTCAATTGCCTGTAGGTCAATATTTAAATATTCTTTATCGTTTGGGCATAGAATTTCCCTGTACACTACTGCGTCATCGGCAAATAGACGAAGCGTACTTTTTACCACCTTTTGGATATCATTAATATACAAAAGGAATAGGAGTGGACCTATCACACTACCTTGTGGGACACCCGAAGTGACTTTAATTGCCGGTGAGGAAACACCGTCCAAAACAACCCTTTGAACCCGCAGGATTCCCTCGCCTGCGCTCGTAGAGTACGGACGGGTGGTCACTGAGCTCCGAGACTTGGGTCGCGCCTTTCACTTTTTCAACTGATCGCCAGCAGCAGCATTTTAACGTTGCCTGGCTGGGCCTGTATCGTAGTGTAGTAGTGTATTAAGTAGTGAGTGTTTAGTAGTGCTTCTGCGCCTGCCTTAATATATTATTACGGTAGTGTGAGTGCTTGCGTGGGTGCTTGGTGTTGTGGGTGCTTGGTCCCGCCGTGGTGCCGTCCCGGCTGGTCTTTGGTGTGTGGTTTACGCTGTGTCCGAGTGTGTTCGCTGATAGTGCTAAGTAGATCTAATTTCAGTTTCTTCTTTCTTTTAACTACTCCGCAGCAAATAATACTCTTAAATTATAATACTGTCACCTACTTGTTGTCTAAGTCTAATCTAATCTAGTTGAGCGGACTATATTTAAAAGTATTCACATATTTCTATTTTATCATCACCGTAGTTCTCGAGGCGTTTTTTAAGTTTTTTCTCAGTTCATAGCACAGTTCCTTTTATATTGTTCTCCCTAGTTATTGGCTCAGCTTTTCTTACTATTCAATATTTTAATCTTGTGAAGTGTTAACGTAAGCGAAAGGAATATATTAATAGTTATATATACTTGCTTTTGATTGAAGAACTGCATAAAATTTAACGGTTGTCGCAGTAATTTAAATTGTATAGTTTATTTCTCTTTCATCCCCATTGAGTGAGTTAACTTACATATTTATTCCTCAGAGCTATTTTCTTTAATAAAATTTCCTCTTTGTATATGTAAATATATTGTTATCTAGCACATTTAGAGATCGTTACTTGTTTTGTTACATCCATAATAAGTTGTCTCTTTCACCGTCCTTATTATTCTGTAGTTGGTCTCAGTAGTTTTATGTAGAGCTTTTTCTTTATCATTTAGTGATCTTATATTTCGTGTAGAATATATTTATAGTTAGTTATTTGCTGGTTACATTTTTACTAAATAGTTTATTTTAGCGTTTTTTCTTATTATTATTAAGTAGTTTAACCTTTTAAGTATTAACGTAAGTTAAACGTAGTATATTAATAAGTTGTCTCTTTCATCGTACTTCTTAATATTCTATAGTTTCTGTCTCAGTAGTTTTTTATGTAGAGCTTTTATTTTTCATCATTTAGTTATCGTCATATTTCGTGTAGAATATATTTAAAGTTTGTTATTTGTTGGTTACGTTTATACGGAGTAGTTTATTTTAGCGTTTTTTCTTATTTATAAGTAGTTTAAACTTTTAATTATTTACATAAGTTATACGTAATATATTAATATCCTAACAGTAGTTTTAACTCTAATCTAAGTGGTAGTTGGGTAGTAGGTATTACTTGCATATTAACCTAACTCTTCTCTCTACTAGAGCCTTACTCTCCGTTGTTTTGTCAGTTAGCTGCTTCTTCCTTCTAGCCTATATTACTCACGTCAACAACACTACATTCCTTCCCTTCCCATCGCTAACCTTGTCAAGGTCCAGACCCCCAGCCGTGAAACAATCCCCTAACCGACTCCCCGTCGAGAGCCCTTCCTGCGCAAACCACTCACCCGTGCAAGTCTTATCCTACCTCCTGTTGTTGCTAGGGCAATTAGTTAAGTGCCTACGTGCTGGTGATTATTGATTTTTAAATCTTATTGCTGAGTCCTTTAGAGTTCTATTGTAGGCATTTCTTAGTGTGAACTGAATTGTGTAAAGAATCTAGGTACTTTCTGTTCCTGGTATTAATATATCTGAAGTTTTATCTATAATCGAATAGTTCTGCTTCCAACGTAGTTCATCCATAGCTTAGTGGTTGTAATTTATACTATATAGTCTTTACATAGCTTAGTTTTCGGGGAAAAGCGTGATTAGGATGGCTTTGAATCGGTCTTCTGTCGTGACGCTCGATAATTCAGGCGAATGCGCGGCTCTAAGGGCCCGTATCGCCGAGTTGGAGAGAATCGTGTCGGAGCTCCGTTCGAAGGTAGAAGGGAGGGTGTCTGTCTCCGAGAGTGCTGGAGTTTCGGGTGGACTCATTAGTGAGGATCCAACCGTCACTACACCGCTCAGTGAAGAGGTAGCGCCAGCCCCTAAGCCCGATGAGTGGAGGGTAGTTACTCTGAGTGGCGGAGGTGTAAGGCTGCGGCGCGGAGCGGAGTTTGCAGAGGCAACTCCTCTCCCCGTCTCAAATAGGTTTCAGGCGCTTCCTATGGATGTCGCCGAGATTCCTGCAGCCGGCCCCGTCGCTACTCCGAGAGCTCTACCGAGGAGAAGCCGTCAGAGTGGGAAGGGGGGGATGCTAGTGATAGGGAGTAGTAACGTTCGGCGTGTGATGGCTCCTTTGCGGAGAAGGGCAGACCGCGAGGGTGTTAGCCAGGGCTTAACGTCTTGGTGCATCCCCAGTGGCGGTATTCCTCAGGTGACGAAGGCGATGGGAGCGGCAGTTGCGGGCACGAAGTGCTCTAGGCTGCAGGTCGTGGCCCACGTAGGCGTCAACGATGCCACCGACCGCAGACCCGAGGAGATTCTGCATTCCTTTAAGGAATTGAACTCTGAGGTGAAGCGGGTAAGTGAAGTCGCGGGCGTTGAACTGGCGCTTTCGATTTGTAGTCTGGTCCCGAGGATCGATCGTGGACCTCTGATTTGGCGTCGAGTGGTAGACATAAATCAGAGGCTACGCCGTTTCTGTAAGGACATTGGAGCCTCCTTCGTTGACCTTCAGCCGTCGCTTCGGTCGTGTAGACACCCTTTAAACCGCTCTGGAGTTCATTACACTCCGGACGCCGCCAAACGCGTGGCGGATAGGATCTTAGATCATTGCAGGCCTTTTTTAGGGTAGATGGTAGGGTAGAGAGTAGGTCATGTAGTGGGGTAAATAACTTCTCGTTGCCAGTCGCTTTATCGGCTAACTTTCATGAAAGCAGAATTGAACCTCAAAATACTTCAGACATGACTACAGCTCTCCCTTGTAGCCTTAATAATAGTCGAGTTGAAAATATTTCCGTTGCGGTAGTTAATTGCCGAAGTCTTAAAAACAAGATACCTGAGTTCCATCACCTTATTCATACTACTGACGCAGATGTAATTATAGGAACTGAAAGTTGGCTGACGGATGACATTCCTGACTCAGAAATATTCCCAAAATCTTTTAAAATATATAGAAAAGATAGGCATAACAGAGCAGGTGGTGGTGTTTTCATTGCAGTCAAGAACTCAATCATTAGCAAAGCAGTTATATTTCCCGACAACCCCTTAGAATGTGTTTGGTGTTCATTAACATGCCCTAAATCCAGATCAATATCTGTCTGCGCATTCTATAGGCCCCCAAACACTGATGTTGAGTCATTATTAGAACTGGGAAACCAGATAAATACAATAACGTCCCGTAACAGCGAACGTAATATAATAATAGGTGGAGATTTCAATGCACCATCAATAGACTGGAGAACATACTGCTTCAAAGCTGGAGGAAGGGACAAAGACATCTGTGAGACTCTATTAGATGTGTTCTCCAATAACTCCCTGACACAATTAGCTACAGCACCTAATAGAGGGGACAACACTCTTGATTTACTGGCAACCAATATCCCACAACATGTGACAATGATTGACACGGTTGATGGAATCAGTGACCACAGAGTTATAACTGCAAAACTCTCGCTATCTTTAGATAAAAATTTTAAACAAAAAAGAAAGATTTACATTTTTAAAAGAGCAGACTTTGCTAACTTTAAAATTTATTTAAGAGATTCCTTATCGGATTTCAAAAAGTCTTCCATAAAGGTATGTACCAACGATTCATGGAAGTCGTTCATTAATATCATGCGCTCTGGGATCAACAGATTTATCCCTAGTAAATTCAAAAACGAAAGCACTGAACCTAGGTGGTACAATGCCGAAGTGAGAAAATCCCTGAGACGGCAGCGAATATGTCATGCTAAAATGAAAAGAATTAGTAAACATATGCCCACTGATGAGCGTAATGTAATTATTGAAAATTATAAAATTTCAAAATCCACTGCAAAGACAGCCCTTAGTAATGCATTTGCAGAATTCAAAAGAAAAACACTTGGGGAACAATTGAAAGAAAATCCAAAAGTCTTCTGGTCGTACGTAAGGGAAGTGCAAGGCCATAAGTCTGCCGTCCATTCACTTAAAAATGATAGAGGTGAAATGACCACAAACACACTCGACAAAGTTAGCTTGCTAAATTCCTTCTTCCAAACCGTTTTTAACCCACCTTCCGGGGATTCAACTATCGTGTTACCTGACCTCTTTCAGCGGTTGATGAAACCAATTGACATTTCCTGTAATGGTATTGAAAAATTACTTAAAGATATAAGCCCCAACAAATCTCCTGGCCCTGATCAAATTCCCTCCCGCGTATACAGAGAGTTAGCATCCGAAATTTCCCCCTACCTTGAAATAGTATTTAATAAATCCCTGACCGAACACGTCGTACCGATGGACTGGAAAGCAGCCGATGTAACACCCATTTTTAAAAGTGGCGATAGGGAGCAGCCATCTAACTACAGACCTATATCCCTCACATCCATTTCATGCAAGGTCCTAGAACATATAATTGTCAGTTCAGTCATGGGACACCTAGATAGCCAGAATTTATTGTCCAATGTCCAGCATGGCTTCCGAAAGAGCAGATCGTGTGAAACTCAACTTGCTCTCTTTTCCCACGATATTTTAGTTTCTGGCGAAAATAATATTCCAGTGGATGCTATATTTCTCGACTTCAAGAAGGCTTTTGACAAGGTTTCTCACAGCAAACTAATTTTGAAGTTAAAATCTTATGGGTTAGACAGTAACATTATATCATGGATTAATGATTTTCTGCATGATCGGGTTCAAAGGGTTGTTTTGGACGGCGTTTCCTCACCGGCAATTAAAGTCACTTCGGGTGTCCCACAAGGTAGTGTGATAGGTCCACTCCTATTCCTTTTGTATATTAATGATATCCAAAAGGTGGTAAAAAGTAAGCTTCGTCTATTTGCCGATGACGCAGTGGTGTACAGGGAAATTCTATGCCCGAATGATAAAGAATATTTAAATATTGACCTACAAGCAATTGAAACTTGGTGTGATACATGGCAGTTAGAATTAAACTTTAAGAAATGTCTTGTAATGAATTTTTGGAAAAAGAATAGCTCTCCCCCTAGCACTTACAAAATAAGTAATAATGAATTAACAAACGTGGAATCCATTAAATACCTTGGAATAAGACTGACAAATGATCTTTCCTGGGGTAAACACATTCGTGAAATAATGGGTCAAGCGAATCGTAAACTGGGTTTCATTAAAAGAGTATTGGGTAAATGTGACGATCATGTACGAGAAATCAGCTACTTTTCCCTTGTTAGACCTCATTTGGAATATGCTGCCAGTGTATGGGATCCCTACGAAATCGGTCTAAGTAATGAACTTGAACGTGTGCAGCGAAGATCGGCAAGATTTGTAAAGGGACGATACGATAATTATATTAGCGTAACCAGTCTATTAAATGAATTGAAATGGGAATCATTGTCAGATCGCAGGTTGAAATTTAGACTTAATCTCTTCCACAAATTCCAAGGCAATATTTTCAGTGATGATGTTAAAAATATTTTACGAACCCCAACTTACTATGGCAGACTGGACCATAATCATAAAGTTAGAGAAATTGATTGCCGAACTGACCGATTCAAAATGTCCTTTTTCCCTCGCACAATAAGAGATACGAATAACGGTAAATATGTCCTATCGGAGAGTAGCAATGAATAGCATTGGTAGCTGCATGTTGGTATGAGTACTTAAAGCTAACCCTACTAACAGAATGTTTTTGCATGTTTGTTTTGCAATTTCTATCTTTTTTAAATAGTGTAGTTCTGACTACTATATTAATACTATTCCTTTTTTATGCATGATATGTAGTGCATGTTTGGTGAGCAATCACCCCCTGCCACACACCCTTGTGGTGGCTTGCAGGGTATTATGTAGATGTAGATGTAGATGAACCCGATCATGCAAAAAATCATTAATCCATGATATAATGTTACTGTCTAATCCATAATATTTTAATATCAAAATTAGTTTGCTGTGAGAAACCTCGTCAAAAGCCTTCTTGAAGTCGAGAAATATAGCATCCACTGGAATATTATTTTCGCCAGAAACTAAAATATCGTGGGAAAGAGCAAGTTGAGTTTCACACGATCTGCTCTTTCGGAAGCCATGCTGGACATTGGACAATAAATTCTGGCTATCTAGGTGTCCCATGACTGAACTGACAATTATATGTTCTAGGACCTTGCATGAAAAGGATGTTAGGGATATAGGTCTGTAGTTAGATGGCTGCTCCCTATCGCAACTTTTAAAAATGGGTGTTACATCGGCTGCTTTCCAGTCCATCGGTACGACGTGTTCGGTCAGGGATTTATTAAATACTATTTCAAGGTAGGTGGAAATTTCGGATGCTAACTCTCTATATACGCCAATGCGCTACAGAATACTCTAAAATATTTCCTTCTCCTACATATCCGTTTGCTGTGCTGCTTATTCTGTTCTCTTATAGTATGGGGGAAAAATGCCATTTTAAATCTATCGGTAAAACAATCTAGCTCTCTAATCATATTTATCTGGTCGAATCTAGCATAATACGCTGGTGTTTTTTAAATATGTGCCTAACATCTTCAGTAAAGCTATCTGATTAAAATTTCTGTAATAGAATTAATCTGTACCTTAACCTACGCTCTGATAATAATTGCCACCCTAATTCTTTTATTAATTCTGAAACACTACTCAACCTATCGTAACACATTTTAACGAACTTAGCTGCTCTACGCTGCACACTGTCTAGTTCTCTGATCAAACCTATATCATTAGGATCCCATACACTGGGAAAATACTCAAGGTGGGGCCTAAATAGTGAAAAGTAACATCGCTCCTTTGTCTTCTCATCACATTTCCCAAGTACTCTTTTTATAAATCGTAGCTTTCTCTTCGCTCGGCCGCTTATTTCTCGGAAGTGTCTTCCCCATGATAAATCTTTAGTGATTGTTACTCCTAAGTATGTTATGGTTTCAACGTTTTCGATCTTCGTGTTACTAATTTTATAGGTACGCTCTATTGAATTATTCCTCCTCCACAAATTGATAGCTACACATTTTTTAAGGTTAAGTTCTAATTGCCATTCATCGCACCACTCTTGAATTGCATCTAAATCCTTGCTAAGCGATTTCCTGTCTTCTTCTTTAGATGTACCCCTGTACACTAGCGCATCGTCTGCAAAACATGTTAGCTTACTACTATTTACGGTACCCAAATCGTTTATGTATAAAAGAAATAAAATTGGACCTACACCGCTACCCTGGGGAACTCCCGATGTGACTTCGACTGTGCCCGACATGATACCATCTATGACAACCCTCTGCTCTCGCCCACATAAGAATTCTCTAACCCAGCATTCAACGTCTTTATTTTTACCAAAACTCTCTAACTTCAAGATTAATTTATCATGAGGAACTATATCGAATGCATTTTTAAAATCTAAAAATATCGCATCAACTTCAGTACTGTTTTCGCAGTAGACTAAAATATCGTGTACGAATAAAGCTAATTGTGTCTCGCAAGATCTACCTTTCCGGAACCCATGTTGGCCTTTTATGAGTAATCCTTGACTATCCAAATTCCCCATGATCGAACTGACTACAATGTGCTCGAATATCTTACAAGAGATTGACGTGAGTGAGATGTCGTTACTAGGTTCTTCCCTGTCACCGCTATTAAAAATAGGTGTAATATTAGCTACTTTCCAATCGTTGGGTACTGTGTGGTTCTTTAGTGTTTTATTGAATATTATACCTAGATAGTGGGCTATTTCAATACATATACATACGAGATTCATCTACATAATACCCTCAAGCCACCATAAAGTTGTGTAGCAGGGGGTAAATTCACCACAATCATGCATTTAATATTATACATAATAAGGATTAGTAGTAATATTCTAGTCAAAATTTCACAATTTAAGTAAAGATAAAAAGAGGAGAACAAGTATGCAATATCATGCTGTCAGTTGGGTTAACTTAAAGTCCTTATACCAACATGCAACTACCTGTGCTATCCATTGGCGCACTTGTATTTATGGTATTGGATGTATTTACAGCCATTTACATACCTATTTGTATGAGGAAAGTAGGAGGAGGGCAGGCAAATATGAAATTAAATAAGATTGCATGCCCTCTCCATGCCCTAACTGCTACATCTACATCTACACGATACCCTGCAAGCCACCGCAAGGGTGTGTGGCAGGGGGTGAAGGTCACCAAGCATTCACTACTAGCATGCAAGCAAGCAACTAAAGGGTCTCATGCAACTAGATTGTTAGTATCTATAGTATTTGAGGGGTTAATACATGCATCATGCACTACAGAATACTCTAAAATATTTCCCCTACCTATCCCTTTCCTATGCTGCCTATTCTGTTCTCTTATAGTACGGGGGAAAAATGCCATTTTGAATCTATCTGTACGACAATCTATCTCTCTAATCTTATTTATCTGGTCGAATCTAGCATAATACGCTGGTGTTTTCAATATGTGCCTAACATCTTCAGTAAAGCTATCCGATTTAAATTTCTGAATGAGATTTAATCTGTACTTTAACCTACGCTCTGATAATGATTCCCACCCTAATTCTTGTATTAATTCTGATACACTACTCAACCTATCGTAACACCTTTTGACGAACCTAGCTGCTCTACGCTGCACACTGTCTAGTTCTCTCATCAAACCTAATTCATTAGGATCCCATACACTGGCTGCATACTCAAGGTGGGGCCTAACTAGTGAAAAGTAGCATCGCTCTTTTGTCTTCTCGTCACATTTCCCAAGTACTCTTTTTATAAATCCTAGCTTTCTCTTCGCTCGGCCGCATATTTCCCTTATGTGTCTTCCCCACGATAAATCTTTAGTGATTGTTACACCTAAATATCTTACGGTTTCAACGTTTTCGATCTTCGTGTTATTAATTCTATAGGATCGCTCTATCGAATTATTCCTCCTCCAAAAATTGATAGCTACACACTTTTTAAGGTTGAGTTCTAACTGCCATTTGTCGCACCACTCTTGAATTGCATCTAAATCCTTGCTAAGTGATTTCGTGTCCTCTTCGTTCGATATACCCCTGTACACCACCGCATCGTCTGCAAAAAGTCTAAGGTTACTACTAACTACGGTACCCAAATCGTTTATGTATAAAAGAAATAGAAGCGGACCTACTACGCTACCCTGGGGAACTCCCGATGTGACTTCGATTGTGTCCGACATGATACCATCTATGACAACCCTCTGCTCTCGCCCACTTAAGAATTCTTTTACCCAACATACAACGTCTTTATTTATACCAAAACTCTCTAACTTCAAGATTAATTTGTCATGAGGAACTTTATCGAAAGCCTTTTTAAAATCTAAAAATATCGCATCAACTTCAGTACTGCTTTCGCCGTGGACTAAAATATCGTGTACGAATAAAGCTAATTGTGTCTCGCAAGATCTACCTTTCCGGAACCCATGCTGGCTCTTTATGAGTAATCCCTGACTATCCAAATGCCCCATGATCGAACTGACTACTATGTGCTCAAATATCTTACAAGAGATTGACGTGAGTGAAATGGGTCTGTAGTTACTAGGTTCTTCCCTATCACCGCTTTTAAATATAGGTGTAATGTTAGCTACTTTCCAATCCTTGGGTACTGTGTGGTTCTTTAGTGTTTTATTGAATATTATTTCTAGATAGGGGGCTATTTCAGAAGCTAATGTTTTATAAACTCTGGAAGGAATTTGATCGGGACCTGGTGATTTGTTTTTACTTATGCTTTTTAACTGCTGCTCTATTCCGCGACATGAAATGTTTATTTCGGGCATTTGCTCACTGAAAGTGTTCGGCGGTGGTTCCACTGCGTTTTGTGACGATGAGTTGAATACACTTTGGAAGAAGGTGTTTAAAGTGTTGGCTTTTTCTACACTGCTGGTGACTCTGATTCCTTTATCATTTTTAAGTGTGTGCACTGTGGACTTATTTCCCTGAAGCTCTCTCACATATGACCAAAACGCTTTAGGATTGCTATCTAAATATTTTCCTAACATCTTGCTCTTGAAATGTGATAACGCTTGCCGACATGATTTCCTTGCTAATGCTCTCGATTTTTTATAGTTTTGAACTAGCTCATTTTTTTCCTCTACCGATAGACCCCGTCTGGCATTTTTCATCTTAGCGTGGCATACCCATTGTCGCTTTAGTGATTTCCTAACCTCCGCGTTATACCACCTTGGCTCTGTATTATCACTAATATATTTACTTGGTATGTATTTATGAACAGCGTTACGGGTGACCTCAAGAAATTCTCTCCACGAATCCTCTGTATTTAATCCTTTGCTTTGTTCGCTGAATACATTAAACGCTTCCCTTAATTCCTCTTTCATACCGTCGTAATTTGCCTTGCCAAATAAGTACACCCTCCTCCTTGGTTTATAATGTCTTTCAACGCCTACAATAAATTTCGCATGCACTATTTTATGGTCACTAATTCCTGTGTCTGTAACTGTATTTAGAACTCGCTCGGGTATATTTGTTGCTAATAAGTCTAGAATGTTGTTTCCCCTGGTCGGCTCTGTTACTAGCTGTTGTAAAGAATGTGTCGTAAAGGTGTTCAACAGTGATTCGCAATGTTCCTTATCCTTACCTCCTGCAATGAAACTACACGTATTCCAGTCTATCGAGGGGAGATTGAAATCTCCGCCTACTATTATTCCTCTATCATTCTTCCCAGAAAGTAATGTGCGTATCTCTGACTCTAGCTCTATTATAGAATTGACGTCTGCGTCCGGTGGCCTGTAATATGCACCTACATATATCTGTTTTGCGTTACTACTTTTACTTTTAACGGAACACCAAATACTTTCTACATTTCGCTCTGAAATAAGTTCTCTTCTACTGACATACGGGTCCTTCACAGCTATGAAAACTCCTCCTCCGTTTCTGCTTACTCTATCCTTTCTGTATACTGTAAAACACTTCGGAAATACTTCATGATCTGATATGTCCTTCGAAAGCCAGCTTTCTGTACCTACGATTATATCTGCATTAGTACTCTTAATGAGGTGGTGAAATTCTGCTACTTTATTTCTTATACTACGACAATTCACTACTATCACTGAAATTTTTTCTTCCAATCTGTTTCTCTCTTGGTGCTCCTTTCCAACTAAAATTTTCCTCGATAATTTTTTGATGGACAAGCTATTTGGTCTACCTCTTACCTTTGATGAATTATCATGTTCGTTCTCTCCATGTGTTTTTCTCTGACCTTCTAAAACTACTCTGCATGTTCTGTCAAATTCTTGCACGATTTTTCCCCCGCGGATTGACCTGCACTCTGGGCTACCACCTGAGCTAAACCCTACGTGTATGCTCCAGTATCCTACTCGCTACCCTAGACGATGCCTCGTCCGTGTAGTGGACACCCGAGCGATTCAGGGGCACCCGACACGTTTCCAGCTCCGGCCCGAGGTCCAAAAACTCAGCTCCCTCGCTCCCACAGACTTCACGGAGTCTCCGGTTTATGCCTAAAACTCGGCTCCAAACCATCGACCCCCGATCCGTCCTAGGTACCAAGCTACATATAGTCAGCCTCATATCGATACCCAGACCTCCACGAACACGGTGGAACTCGGTGCATAGATCCCTTACGGAATCCATTACATCCTCGGACCCCCGTTTCGCGGCGTCGTTAGTGCCGACATGGGCGACTACGTGCAGCTTGGAGCAGTTAGTGGCACTGACCGTTGCTTTCAACGCCTTCGTCACCTGGGGCACCGTACCTCCTGGTATACACCAGGAACGTACCCGTTCTTCGTCACCTTTCCCTCGGGATTCACCACCTCCTTCCCGACGGGCCCTGGCACGCATCGAGTCCGCTACTCGGCGGACATTGGAGCTACCTATCACTAACACTCCCTCCCTTCCCTCCCGACTCCCACCACCACTTCCCTCCCGACCACCACCTCCCGACCACCACCAGAACCACCACCTCCCTCCCGACTGCTGAAATGTCTTATATGAATTCCTCTAAGTAATAGTTATTAACGATATAGTTTATATTAAGGTATGTTATGAGTATCATACTTTATATATTATAACTATACGTTAGTTGTTTGTTATGCTGCAGGCATCGTAGCAAAGGGATAGGTACGTGAAATACTATGAGAGTGGACTGTAGTGCATGATATGTGTTTATCAATACTAATCCATGCATGCTAGGGAAATACAGATGAATATTTATGTTGATAGAATCCTCACTCACTTCAGTAATACCTTAATTATTAAGAAGATACTAAGCATCTAATAGCACGTGACCCTTATATCTAACATGTTTCTATGTAGTATTAGTATTGTAGGTCTTAGTTGGATGAAAATAGTGCATGTTTTGTGATCTTACCTCTGCCACACACCCTCGAGGTGGTTCGCTGGGTATTGCGTGGGCGTATATAGATGTAAATTCCCTGCGAGTCCCTGCGTGTTTGGCAGGTATTAAAAATCACTATGTTGTATTTTACCCAAGGCTGAGTTGGATTAATATGTAGTGATTAACTTTTACTTCCTACCTAGACAATTACCTAGACAACGCTTCATTCAAGCATTTCAGATGATACGTATAGTTAAAAGTAATTACCATAGTATATTATATTTATATCTCGTACGCTGCTAACCTTCCTCAAAGTCTGAATCTGGCGTTGTTGATAGACCGGTCTTTAATTAACATCTACATCTACATCTACACGATACCCTGCAAGCCACCGCGAGGGTGTGTGGCAGGGGGTGAAGGTCACCAAGCATTCACTACTAGCATGCAAGCAAGCAACTAAAGGGTCTCATGCAACTAGATTGTTAGTATCTATAGTATTTGAGGGGTTAATACATGCATCATGCACTACAGAATACTCTAAAATATTTCCCCTACCTATCCCTTTCCTATGCTGCCTATTCTGTTCTCTTATAGTACGGGGGAAAAATGCCATTTTGAATCTATCTGTACGACAATCTATCTCTCTAATCTTATTTATCTGGTCGAATCTAGCATAATACGCTGGTGTTTTCAATATGTGCCTAACATCTTCAGTACATCTACATCTACATCTACACGATACCCTGCAAGCCACCGCGAGGGTGTGATGATTCTATCAAGCAAATATGATTCTATCCAGCAGTGAAGGCAGAAAAGAAATGATATCACCTTTACTTAGAGCAGCAGAAAGGCTATGCATCAAATATTTAAGCAACCAAAAATACTGATATCCTTATATTTCACTTTTCAGCATTCTCTTACTTAAGGATTTAACTAATATTTTAATACAATTTAATAACTAGGTACTTAATTTGATAGAAAATGAAATGTTATACGAGTTGATTATTTTCCATGAATCCCTCATCAAACATGCCGAAGTCTATAAATTACCACCTATTACAACCTCAAACATCCCTGTTTAACTTAGCCATTCAAAATTTTAGAATCAAGTATTTTTTCAAAAAGCTTGTCACATAACCTAAAGTAATATTTACTCCCCGATTTCTGCTGCCCACAAGATTAATTATTTCCCATTCATAGAGCAAACTGATATCCTTCTTCATTATCTACATCTAGTCTACGCAATACGATTTTTCTGCCTCCATTTTCGTTCCGTTCTAAAATACGCCAAATACGTTAATTGAAACCCTTAACCACTCCTTCATACCGTCTATATTTTCCTTACTGAACAAGAAAATCCCATTTCTTGTTATGTTACACCTACACCGGGTTTCACTCCACCCTTCATTCATTCCTTAAAAGCTTCCTTTCTCTAAATACACGCTATTGGCAAAAATGACCAAAGTTATAGGTTGTCTCCCCAGAGACAACGTCAAGATCTTGGAATATCTCTTGTGCAAACGACAAGAGACCGCCCTACTGACAACAGTGATAGATACCACGAAGGACACGGAGAATATACCTCTCGCAACATTTAATTGTATGGAAGCAGTATTTAAAAGTAATCTGCTCCTGCCTAAGAGCAAGGGAATGCAAAAGTATTAAATTCGTTTCATGGTAATTACAACAAGTACAATACAAAACAAAGTACAATAAGACTTTGTACCATACGAAGTCTGCTAATGAGATAATTTTATTTTACAAGGCTCATGGTAAAACTATCAACACATGCTTGACAAGAAAAACGTAAGTAACATACATTTGGGAATTTAGACATTTAGATAAGGTGATCAAGAATTGTTACCGTACAACTATGTTATACGGTCTCTAGATTTAAAGCATATGCCTATATTGCATTCTTCGTTTCTGTTTTGCTACTTGGAATATATCTCGTACATAAATACCATTAAATAGTATGTGGAGATGCCATTATGAATAAAAAAAACCGCCGTGAAAATATAAGGATAAAATTTGAACACACTTTGTCGTTTCTCGGGTATCTCGGTGCCGCAAATGGTGAGAAGGTCGTAGGAAATCCGTGAAATTTTGGAAGCTAACTCTTCATATACTCTGAACTCTTTACTCCTGTCACACACCCTCGTGGTGGCTCGCAGGGTATTACGTAGATGAAGGGAATTTGGACTAGATTTACAAATCATGCCGAACTTCGCTGCACACGATCAAGTTAACTTGCGGGTGATCTCAAGAAACGCTATCCATGAATCTTCTGTATCTAATCTTCTGCTTTGTTCGTTAAATATATTAAGCCATTTCCTTAACTCCTAAATCAACGCAATACCCTGCAAGCCAACGCGAAGGTGTGTGGCAGGGGTGAATATCACCAAACATGCACTATTGACATGCAACTACGCTACTACATGGTTATTTTCAAATAGCAGGCTGGAAAGGTGATATCTTGCATGAATGCGTTCAATACGTGGTATTAGGTGGAGTTAGCTAAGGCAAAGTAATAGTTACATCGGGTGTTCCCCAGGGAAGTGTTATGGGCCAAATTTGATTTCTTCTTTACGTAATGTGAGAAATCCCAGAGACGATAGCGAGTAGGTATGTCATGCAAAAGTGAAAAATAACTGTAAATGTATGCCCATCTATGATCGTGATAATTGAAAAATATAAAATATCCAAATCCACTGCAAAGAGAGCAATGCATTACATCTACACCCTTTGCCCCTGCCACACACCCTTGTGGTGGCTTGCAGGGTATTATGTAGATGTAATACCCTGCGAGCCACCACGAGCGGTATTATATGAAACTTAGAACTGCATTTACATCAAAAAGAAAAAAAAATGAAAAAACTTAAAGGAAAATCCAAAGTCTTCTGGCCGTTCATAGGGGAGGTACAAGGCCATAAGTCTGCCGTCAATTCACTAAAAAATGATAAGGGGAAATGGCCACATACACTCATGACAAAGTTAACTTACCAACACCTTCTAAAAGCGTAGGTAATCCACTGTCAGGGGATTCAACTGTAGTATTCTTAGTGTAGTCACCTGACCTCTTTCAGCGGCTGATGATACAAATTGTTATTTCTTATTATGACATGGTAGAGTTATTTAAAGAAATAAGCCCCAACAAATCCCCAGGCCCTGATCAAATTCCCTTCAGAGCATAAGAGGAGTTAGCTTACAAAAAATATCCGATGAGGAAGTAATATTTAATAAATCCCTGACCTAACACTTCGTATCGAAGGATTAGAAATCAGCCGATGTAACACCCATTTTTAAAAGTGGTGATAAGAAGCAGCCATTAAACTACCCACCTATATTCCTCATATCCAGGTCATGCAAGATTCTAAAATATATAATTGTCAGCTCAGTAATGGGGCACCTAGATAGTCAGAATTTATTGTCCAATGTTCAGCATGGCTTCCGGAAGAGCAGATCTATTGAAAATAACTTGTGCTCTTTTCTCACGATATTTTTGCTTCTGGCGAAATATTATTGATATTATTGATAACAAACCAGCATGGCTTCAGAAACGAACGGTCTTGGGAAATTCAACTAGGTTTTTTTGTTAAAGATATTTTAGATTTCGGAGAAGATAACATACAGGTAGACACAGCGTTTCTTAACTTCAGAAAAGCGTTTGACTAGGTTCTCCACCATAAGTTACTCTGCGAAGTTAACATCATGCAGGATAGACAGTAATATAGATACGATAACTTCTTAGATGAACGCGTTCAAAGGGTGGTATTAGATGGTGTTAACTTAGGCGAAGTAAAAGTTATATCGGGTGTTCCCTTGTTTGCATGTCAATTATGCATGCTTGGACATGTTCACCCCATGCCACACACCTCCGCGGTGGCTTGCAGGGTATCAAGCACATGTATGTAGATATTGCTTGCAGGTAACTGTGTGCGCGGGAATCGATTTGATGCTACTGGATTCTATTTAATAACGGTGTGATGCGGTGAAAAATGTAAGTAATAAATTCCAAGATGATATTTTCATTCACGACGTTACAAATAATTTTGGAACCCGAACATAGTATGGTAGGCTGGACCATAATCACAAAATTAGTGATTTTGATTACCGAACTGACAGATTCAAAATGTCCTTTTCTCCTCTAATGGATATGAATTTCGGTAAATATATCCAATACGAGTGTATCAATGGATAGCATCTACATCTACATTATACCCTGCAAGCCACCACAAGGGTGTGTGGCAGGGGGTGATTGCTCACCAAACATGCACTACATATCATGCATAAAAAAGGAATAGTATTAATATAGTAGTCAGAACTACACTATTTAAAAAAGATAGAAATTGCGAAGCAAACATGCAAAAACATTCTGTTAGTAGGGTTAGCTTTAAGTACTCATACCAACATGCAGCTACCAATACTATTCATTGCTACTCTCCGATAGGACATATTTACCGTTATTCGTATCTCTTATTGTGCGAGGGAAAAAGGACATTTTGAATCAATCAGTTCGGCAATCAGTTTCTCTAACTTTATGATTATGGTCCAGTCTGCCATAGTAAGTTGGGGTTCGTAAAATATTTTTAACATCATCACTGAAAATATTGCCTTGGAATTTGTGGAACAGATTAAGTCTAAATTTCAACCTGCGATCTGACAATGATTCCCATTTCAATTCATTTAATAGACTGGTTACGCTAATATAATTATCGTATCGTCCCTTTACAAATCTTGCCGATCTTCGCTGCACACGTTCAAGTTCATTACTTAGACCGATTTCGTAGGGATCCCATACACTGGCAGCATATTCCAAATGAGGTCTAACAAGGGAAAAGTAGCTGATTTCTCGTACATGATCGTCACATTTACCCAATACTCTTTTAATGAAACCCAGTTTGCGATTCGCTTGACCCATTATTTCACGAATGTGTTTACCCCAGGAAAGATCATTTGTCAGTCTTATTCCAAGATATTTAATGGATTCCACGTTTGTTAATTCATTATTACTTATTTTGTAAGTGCTAGGGGGAGAGCTATTCTTTTTCCAAAAATTCATTACAAGACATTTCTTAAAGTTTAATTCTAACTGCCATGTATCACACCAAGTTTCAATTGCTTGTAGGTCAATATTTAAATATTCTTTATCATTCGGGCATAGAATTTCCCTGTACACTACTGCGTCATCGGCAAATAGACGAAGCTTACTTTTTACCACCTTTTGGATATCATTAATATACAAAAGGAATAGGAGTGGACCTATCACACTACCTTGTGGGACACCCGAAGTGACTTTAATTGCCGGTGAGGAAACACCGTCCAAAACAACCCTTTGAACCCGATCATGCAGAAAATCATTAATCCATGATATAATGTTACTGTCTAACCCATAAGATTTTAACTTCAAAATTAGTTTGCTGTGAGAAAAAAAAAATTGGCCACGAAGAGTCTCGAACTTGGCAGGTCGACATTGCGAAGCGAGTACTTTACCCCTAACCCAAACTGCACTAAAAATAAAATGTGGAACGCTTCACGATTTTGCGTGTCATCCTTGCGCAGGGGCCATGCTAATCTTCTCTGTATCGTTCCAATTTTAGTATATCTACATCTACACGATGTAGATATACTAAAATCAAGTAAATATCAAGGGGGGGAATGCAGTAAAGCTATCCGATTGAAATTTCTGCAATAGATTAAATCTGAACTTTAATCTACGCTCTGATAATGATTCCCACCCTAATTCTTGTATTAATTCTGATACACTACTCAACCTATCGTAACACTCTTCATCACATCTACTTCTCGTATCATTCTTCTACCTGCACTCGCAGAGGAAGGTCGCGTGGTGAGAGCTCCCGTCTTGAGTTGTGACTTTCACTTTTTTACCTGGTCGCCAGTAGCAGCTTTAACGTTGCCTAGCTGGGTCCGTAGTTTTAGCTCTAAAATTGTGTCGTCCTAGGCTATCCCCTATTTCATAGTGTAGTGGTGTATTTAGTAGTGAGTGTTTAGTTAGTTAGTAAGTGAGTGTGTTAGTGTGTGAGTTTTCTGTGCCTGCTGTGGCTGTAGTCCCTGCCATCCCGCGAGCGTCTGCCGAGAGTGTGTGCCGATAGCGATAAGTAGAACTAAACCAGTATCTTTATTACTTTTATATACTGAGATAAATACAAATCTTCCACTATTGTTTAACATCGTTGTGGCTATTCAATAGTTAGCGTATTTACGTTTCTTATTTATATTTTATCATCACCATAGTTTTGTTTTTCTAAGTATTTCTCAGTTATAGAACCGTTCATTATAATCTATTGTTAACAATATATTTCTAGACTTCACTCGGCTTTAATTTAACTTTATTCGTTATAGCTACACTGCATTAGTTATTGTTTCATAATATCCGTGCTTCCGTACCGCTGTTTAATCTCCGTGATATATATAGACTTGTTCTCCTACAAGTGAATTTCTAATTTAATATTATCTTATTGTTATTTATTCATAGTCCTGTGTAGAACCGTATAATCCATCCTAACGTGTAAGGTGTAATTTGCACTTGTGTTATTACTCATATACAGTTTATAGTAACTCTGTAGTTTGCGTAACTTATTTTAACCTAGTAGATTCATATAGTTGATCTTTTTTATCGCTTATTGTTATTGAACTTAGTTGATAATAGTTTTTTTTAGACATATTTATATTTCCTTGACTAGTGCTTAATCTAGTTCGTCTTTCGTTGATTTTTAGTAGTAGATATTTAATACATTTACTTTAGCTTTATACACATAAATTTTATTTATACATATATAGTTTATACTAACTCTGTAGTTTGCGTAACTTATTTTAACCTAGTAGATTCATATAGTTGATTTTTTTATCGCTTATTGTTATTGAAGTTAGTTGGTGATAGTTTTTTTTTAGATATATTTATATTTCCTTGACTAGTGCTTAATCTAGTTCGTCTTTTTCGTTGCTCCTTTAGTAGTAGATATTTAATACATTTACTTTAGCTTTATACACATAAAGTTTTATTTATACATTTATAGTTTATACTATCTCTGCAGTTTGCGTAACTTATTTTTTAACCTAGTAGATTATACAGTTTTTTTTAATCGCTTATTGTCATTGAAATAATTCGGTAATAGTGTTTTTTTTTATAGATATATTTATATTTCCTAGATTAGTGCTTAATTTTGCTCGTCTTTTTCGTTGCTTCTTTTAGTAGTAGATTTTTAATACATTTACTTTAGCTTTACTGTTGACACTTTTTGCTTCATCTCTTCGTAATCGCTGGTCTTGCGCATCCTACAGCCTACATTCCTCTCGTATACATTCCAGAGCTCCCCCCCCCCCTCCCCCCCCGTGGTTCCCTTCCCAAACCTCAGCCTAACCAAGGTCAACCGTGACCCACCTCCCATCGCGACTCCCTACCGAGCGCTACCCTTGCAACCACTCACCCGTGTAGTTTTTCTACCTGTGTAGTTTACTCCTAGTCCCTGTCCCCTTTGGGTTAATTGGCTTCTGGTGATAATCTGTGGTCTGTATTTGCTTGCTTGCTCGTTTCTTCAAGAGCCTTGTTAGTTATTTATTAGTGTGTAGTAAATAGTAGATTCTTTTACCAGATAGCTCCGCTGCGAGTCTAAGGGAGAGAGATAGTTAGAGTTAGATTAGGATGACTCCCATTAGGTCAATTGTCAACCTCTTCCGTGACTCACCCGATAGCGAGCCCTTGCGGGCTCGAGTCGATGAGCTCGAGAAGACGGTGGATAGTCTTCGCTCTCTCGTGAAACGGCTGGTGACTACGTTGGAACGGTCGAGGGGGAGTGGGGGTCGGCCAAGGCCTTCCGCACGCGTTGGTGCGGGGGCGAGCCCTTACACTGGCGTGGGTTGGAGGGTTGAGGACGTTCCCCGCACACCCGAGCCTCTAGCGGAGCCTACCTCCGAATCCGGGGGAGAGTGGGAAGTGGTCCGTAGGAGGAGTCGTGGGGTCACACTACACAAACGGGGAAATGCAGAGGCAGAGGCTGAGCCTTTCCCCGTTAGTAATAGGTTCGATGGGCTGGCGGAGGTCGGCGCATCGAACGCTCCGCCTCAGGAGACTTCGCCGACTGGGAGTCGGGAGGGAAGGGAGGGAGTATTAGTGATAGGTAGCTCCAATGTCCGCCGAGTAGCGGACTCGATGCGTGCCAGGGCCCGTCGGGAAGGAGGTGGTGAATCCCGAGGGAAAGGTGACGAAGAACGGGTACGTTCCTGGTGTATACCAGGAGGTACGGTGCCCCAGGTGACGAAGGCGTTGAAAGCAACGGTCAGTGCCACTAACTGCTCCAAGCTGCACGTAGTCGCCCATGTCGGCACTAACGACGCCGCGAAACGGGGGTCCGAGGATGTAATGGATTCCGTAAGGGATCTATGCACCGAGTTCCACCGTGTTCGTGGAGGTCTGGGTATCGATATGAGGCTGACTATATGTAGCTTGGTACCTAGGACGGATCGGGGGTCGATGGTTTGGAGCCGAGTTTTAGGCATAAACCGGAGACTCCGTGAAGTCTGTGGGAGCGAGGGAGCTGAGTTTTTGGACCTCGGGCCGGAGCTGGAAACGTGTCGGGTGCCCCTGAATCGCTCGGGTGTCCACTACACGGACGAGGCATCGTCTAAGGTAGCGAGTAGGATACTGGAGCATACACGTAGGGTTTAGCTCAGGTGGTAGCCCAGAGTGCAGGTCAATCCGCGGGGGAAAAATCGTGCAAGAATTTGACAGAACATGCAGAGTAGTTTTAGAAGGTCAGAGAAAAACACATGGAGAGAACGAACATGATAATTCATCAAAGGTAAGAGGTAGACCAAATAGTTTGTCCGTCAAAAAATTATCGAGGAAAATTTTAGTTGGAAAGGAGCACCAAGAGAGAAACAGATTGGAAGAAAAAATTTCAGTGATAGTAGTGAATTGTCGTAGTATAAGAAATAAAGTAGCAGAATTTCACCACCTCATTAAGAGTACTAATGCAGATATAATCGTAGGTACAGAAAGCTGGCTTTCGAAGGACATATCAGATCACGAAGTATTTCCGAAGTGTTTTACAGTATACAGAAAGGATAGAGTAAGCAGAAACGGAGGAGGAGTTTTCATAGCTGTGAAGGACCCGTATGTCAGTAGAAGAGAACTTATTTCAGAGCGAAATGTAGAAAGTATTTGGTGTTCCGTTAAAAGTAAAAGTAGTAACGCAAAAAAGATATATGTAGGTGCATATTACAGGCCACCGGACACAGACGTCAATTCTATAATAGAGCTAGAGTCAGAGATACGCACATTACTTTCTGGGAAGAATGATAGAGGAATAATAGTAGGCGGAGATTTCAATCTCCCCTCGATAGACTGGAATACGTGTAGTTTCATTGCAGGAGGTAAGGATAAGGAACATTGCGAATCACTGTTGAACACCTTTACGACACATTCTCTACAACAGCTAGTAACAGAGCCGACCAGGGGTAACAACATTCTAGACTTATTAGCAACAAATATACCCGAGAGAGTTCTAAATACAGTTACAGACACAGGAATTAGTGACCATAAAATAGTGCATGCGAAATTTATTGTAGGCGTTGAAAGACATTATAAACCAAGGAGGAGGGTGTACTTATTTGGCAAGGCAAATTACGACGGTATGAAAGAGGAATTAAGGGAAGCGTTTAATGTATTCAGCGAACAAAGCAAAGGATTAAATACAGAGGATTCGTGGAGAGAATTTCTTGAGGTCACCCGTAACGCAGTTCATAAATACATACCAAGTAAATATATTAGTGATAATACAGAGCCAAGGTGGTATAACGCGGAGGTTAGGAAATCACTAAAGCGACAAAGGGTATGCCACGCTAAGATGAAAAATGCCAGACGGGGTCTATCGGTAGAGGAAAAAAATGAGCTAGTTCAAAACTATAAAAAATCGAGAGCATTAGCAAGGAAATCATGTCGGCAAGCGTTATCACATTTCAAGAGCAAGATGTTAGGAGAATATTTAGATAGCAATCCTAAAGCGTTTTGGTCATATGTGAGAGAGCTTCAGGGAAATAAGTCCACAGTGCACACACTTAAAAATGATAAAGGAATCAGAGTCACCAGCAGTGTAGAAAAAGCCAACACTTTAAACACCTTCTTCCAAAGTGTATTCAACTCATCGTCACAAAACGCAGTGGAACCACCGCCGAACACTTTCAGTGAGCAAATGCCCGAAATAAAAATTTCATGTCGCGGAATAGAGCAGCAGTTAAAAAGCATAAGTAAAAACAAAGCACCAGGTCCCGATCAAATTCCTTCCAGAGTTTATAAAACATTAGCTTCTGAAATAGCCCCCTATCTAGAAATAATATTCAATAAAACACTAAAGAACCACACAGTACCCAAGGATTGGAAAGTAGCTAACATTACACCTATATTTAAAAGCGGTGATAGGGAAGAACCTAGTAACTACAGACCCATTTCACTCACGTCAATCTCTTGTAAGATATTTGAGCACATAGTAGTCAGTTCGATCATGGGGCATTTGGATAGTCAGGGATTACTCATAAACAGCCAGCATGGGTTCCGGAAAGGTAGATCTTGCGAGACACAATTAGCTTTATTCGTACACGATATTTTAGTCCACGGCGAAAGCAGTACTGAAGTTGATGCGATATTTTTAGATTTTAAAAAGGCTTTCGATAAAGTTCCTCATGACAAATTAATCTTGAAGTTAGAGAGTTTTGGTATAAATAAAGACGTTGTATGTTGGGTAAAAGAATTCTTAAGTGGGCGAGAGCAGAGGGTTGTCATAGATGGTATCATGTCGGACACAATCGAAGTCACATCGGGAGTTCCCCAGGGTAGCGTAGTAGGTCCGCTTCTATTTCTTTTATACATAAACGATTTGGGTACCGTAGTTAGTAGTAACCTTAGACTTTTTGCAGACGATGCGGTGGTGTACAGGGGTATATCAAACGAAGAGGACATGAAATCACTTAGCAAGGATTTAGATGCAATTGAAGAGTGGTGCGACAAATGGCAGTTAGAACTCAACCTTAAAAAGTGTGTAGCTATCAATTTTTGGAGGAGGAATAATTCGATAGAGCGATCCTATAGAATTAATAACACGAAGATCGAAAACGTTGAAACCGTAAGATATTTAGGTGTAACAATCACTAAAGATTTATCGTGGGGAAGACACATAAGGGAAATATGCGGCCGAGCGAAGAGAAAGCTAGGATTTATAAAAAGAGTACTTGGGAAATGTGATGAGAAGACAAAAGAGCGATGCTACTTTTCACTAGTTAGGCCCCACCTTGAGTATGCAGCCAGTGTATGGGATCCTAATGAATTAGGTTTGATGAGAGAACTAGACAGTGTGCAGCGTAGAGCAGCTAGATTCGTCAAAAGGTGTTACGATAGGTTGAGTAGTGTATCAGAATTAATACAAGAATTAGGGTGGGAATCATTATCAGAGCGTAGATTAAAGTTCAGATTTAATCTATTGCAGAAATTTCAATCGGATAGCTTTACTGAAGATGTTAGGCACATATTGAAAACACCAGCGTATTATGCTAGATTCGACCAGATAAATAAGATTAGAGAGATAGATTGTCGTACAGATAGATTCAAAATGGCATTTTTCCCCCGTACTATAAGAGAACAGAATAGGCAGCATAGGAAAGGGATAGGTAGGGGAAATATTTTAGAGTATTCTGTAGTGCATGATGCATGTATTAACCCCTCAAATACTATAGATACTAACAATCTAGTTGCATGAGACCCTTTAGTTGCTTGCTTGCATGCTAGTAGTGAATGCTTGGTGACCTTCACCCCCTGCCACACACCCTCGCGGTGGCTTGCAGGGTATCGTGTAGATGTAGATAGATGTAGAACACCTTTTGACGAACCTAGCTGCTCTACGCTGCACACTGTCTAGTTCTCTCATCAAACCTAATTCATTAGGATCCCATACACTGGCTGCATACTCAAGGTGGGGCCTAACTAGTGAAAAGTAGCATCGCTCTTTTGTCTTCTCATCACATTTCCCAAGTACTCTTTTTATAAATCCTAGCTTTCTCTTCGCTCGGCCGCATATTTCCCTTATGTGTCTTCCCCACGATAAATCTTTAGTGATTGTTACACCTAAATATCTTACGGTTTCAACGTTTTCGATCTTCGTGTTATTAATTCTATAGGATCGCTCTATCGAATTATTCCTCCTCCAAAAATTGATAGCTACACACTTTTTAAGGTTGAGTTCTAACTGCCATTTGTCGCACCACTCTTCAATTGCATCTAAATCCTTGCTAAGTGATTTCATGTCCTCTTCGTTTGATTAATTAAGCTATTAGCGAGTAAATGTCAGTTTTCCGGATGTCGCTTGGTAAATGATAATATGTCCATCTTACACAGTCAGCAACTTATATCTCACCCCTAACTCGCGGTATGCCAGTAAGAACACACATAAGCTGTATATGTGGAGAACGTGGAAACGTGGCGCACTTGTGTTTTAAGAGGAGTGGTGGCTTGACAATGTTGACGTGGAGGAGGAGGAGGGGGTTTGAACTAGCGAGGAGGGTGGAGACGGAATGAGGTTACTAAGTGCAATTGTGTGTGTGTGTGCATGCGTGCTTGGAAAGGCATGAGGGGAAATAACGTCACGACTCTCCATGTTTATTTACTTTCCACCGCGCCTGCTTCGGATTAGCTCTCCCGTTTGCGTCCACCCACAGAGCGGAGAGAAATTAGTTCCGAGCGCGAGCTAGAAATGTATTGTATGCGTTCATGTACGCGCGCGATTAAATTGAGGATGGTAGAAACTGAATATTGGGTTCAAAGAATGTTCAGCCGTGATGCTTCTGGTGTCCAGGAGCAATATTTGAATCCCACTCTACGATCAATACATATATTTGAAGTTCTTTGAGTGGCGCGTTTGGTTTCCACAGCCGAAGCGTTGAAACTTATTAAAAAAATAATATAACTCATTATTTTGACTCGATTGGTTTTACACAGCTATTTACTCAATTCTCTTATCGGCTAGCCTCCTACGTACGTCCTTTTTTTCTCATCATTGCTCCATATATCTCTTGTGAGGCCTTCCTTTTCCGTTTTTCCCGTTCACATGCCGCACGACGATTATCATCGCCTGACCATCATGCCTCAAGATATGGCCAATTAAGCTGTGCTGCCTTATTTTTAAGGTTTTCAGAAGACTTCTCTTCCCTCCCATTCATCTTAGGACTTCTTCGTCATTTATTCAGACAGATGACCTGATGATGACATTAACCGTCGAAACCATGGTGGTATCAGTTTGACATAGATAACTGTAGATATTTTTGGATAAATAATTGTGGATCTTATGGATAATGAGCTTTTACTTCATCAGATTCCGAATTGTTCTTATACCTGCAAGTGTTTTCAGATCTGTCTGCAGAGTCTGCAGAGTGATTTCAATGATTGAACGAGAAAAAACGGATAGCCTACATTTATCAGAAAAATTCATCCTATGATTTTTATTTTTACGAAATGAAATAAATGATTCATAATTTATAAAGGCCACCATATGCCATTATCCTCAAAGATATATTTCATATCTGATTGATATGAAGATGGTTGTTAAGTGGGTTAAGGTATCGTAACTAGCAAATAGAAAGTTGGGGTTTATTAAAAGAATATTAGGGAAAAGTGAGGAGATGGTGAAGGAACGTTGCTATTATTCAATTGTTAGACCACACTTAGAATATGCTGCGAGCATATGGGACCCTTATGAAGCAGGCTTAATTTACGAATTGGATCGAGTACAAAGAAAAGCGGCGAGATATGTAAAAGGGTGTGTCTGGTATGTTAGCCGAATTGGGATGGGATTCGCTGTCACAACGCAGGCTGAATTATAGACTTAATCTTCTGGGAAAATTTAAGGAGGGACATTTCATTAATGACGTTAATCATACATTGCTGGCTCCAACTTATTATGGTAGGCTCGATAATTCTAATAAAATTAAGGAGATAGATTGCAGGATGGACAGGTTTAAAATGTCATTTTTTCCGCGTACGATTGGTGATCAGAACGTTAAACATCGCGTAAATCGGTATTTATTATAGAGGTAATATTCAGAATAGGTCGATAGTTTTTTTTTACCTGCATGTTCAAATCAAGGTGTGACTCGCATGCATTGCTTTTTTTTTAATGCATGTGTATCTGTGAAATTGGTGTCGGGCTTCAAATCATGCATGGTATTCGTGGGTGTGTCCTACATTATTGGGATTTGGTAGTTTCTTTTATTTTTTCCCTAATTACTTTTAAAGGTATGGTGTTTGTTTTGTGTTGTTCATTTTTGTTTGTTGTGTCATTGTTCCTGGTGTGGATTCACCACCTGCCACACACCGTCGAGGTGGCTTGCAGGGTATGTCGTAGATATAGATATAGATAACTAATATCACCCTGTCCACTGCAAATGTCGTGCTCTTCTTTAACGCCCTCGCTACTGAAAATATTCTTTATTGGCATCAATACTCACCACATATCGTAAGTGCTCCATCTTTCCTTTTTGGTCTACTCCATGATGCTTATTTATGCAGTAAACCCTTTGGTCATTTATCTGCTGCATTCTATAATTCAGTATGCATATTAACAGTGCCTTTTAGAATAAAAGTGACACTATCCACGCATGAATAAAATTATAGGTGAAATGGCGACTACTTCTCACCGCACTTGCTCCTTGGTCGACTTTTCTGATCTAAATAAGGCGGGAAAAGCGATTTTATCACTTTTCCAACGCAACCTAGCTCCGAAGTGGGATGTGAATGAAAGAATCTCTCGTTCAGTCGTCATTCCGGGGAATCAATTCACTCGGCGGCCGGAAGTTTCTCCGCCGGAAAAACGACTGATATACCATTACCCGGAATGAGGGAGGATCTCCTTTTCTCCGCTGTCGTGACGAACCATGGGTACGAGGAAGGAAAAAAATAGAAAGAAAATCCGAGGCGATAGGGTGAGATAGAGAGAGGGAATCGTTGCTCACTCCAGCACCGTGTCTATAAGGCTTAATGGACCGCCTCGGACACGCGAGGAGCGCGGGGCGGAGACCTCTTTGGTTTCACGACCTTTGCGGAAATCTAGGAGCGTGGAGTTGGGAGGGGAAAGGGAATAAGCGAGTTTGAGAGCGCGGCATCGATTTGCTATGCAGATTACGTGTTCCACAATCAATTACCTAGTTTCCGGGCAGTCAGTCTTCCTATGAGGGAGAGCCCGTCCTCGTCAAGGTGTGCGCGGGAGACAGGCGCCTCACTCTCCCGTCTTCCTACCCCGGCTTCCCACGACCAGGGGGCAATGACACCTTCTTCCAGACCACCCCCTGCCGCCACTACCACCTCCTCCCTCTAACACCATCCGCTTCCCTATTACCCTCCCCCCCTTCCTCCCCCACACCACTGGTTTTCACGCGCTCTGTTAAAGGCGCCCCCGTGAAACAATCCAATGTCAACGGTTACGTTTCTCTCCCCTTTCGAAGATCGAGTGTTCGACCTGGTTTCGCATGCGAGCGTAATTTCCTATCTCTTCCCCTCCCTCCTCTCCGATCATCGAGGAAAAAGCACATCTCTCCTCACTCCCCCACCCCCCTTCCCTTCTTCCCAGCTCTCTCGGGCGGGAGAGGGAGGTGCTGGGTTGCAAGGCGCCGCTGGAGTGCGGGAAGGTGGGGGTTGATGAGGCCCGTGCGCGTGCCCCCGCGAGATTTCCCGACGCGCGTGATGTTTGTTTCAAGCGCGGAGTCCACGTCGTGTGCCCTCCTCCTCCCAGGCCATCCTCTCCCGCCGATCCTCCTCTCCTCCCGGGTGCCGATATCTATCCGTCTTTCCTCGTCCCCTCAGTCTGTGCAGTGAATCTGTGATGAATGCTTTCTACGCCAGTCTGGCGTGGAAGGGCAAAAAAAAAGAAAGTCATTGCGGGGACAGCTAAGGGAAATTGTGGAAACGAGTAAAAACGAGCCGTCGACAAATTACCGGCAAATGAGGAGGAATTTTTCCCGGTGCTATATTATGGGGTCTGGAAATATTATTCAATGATATTCACCGTTGTTGCGTTCCTTTCTCTCTCCCGGCTGCATTCTTCGCCCGTTGAAGATAAATCTCGTGCAGCAAAAAAGACTCGAGATTGCCTTGCTTGCTTCACGGACAGGTGTTGTTCATAAAACTCTTTATCAAATCGTTTAAATAACTCCCTGTGGACATTGATGCATTAGTTGGGAAAATGTCGCCATTGAGTCGTAATATACGTAAGATGTGCACCTAGGTTGCGGCAGGACGTTATTATTATAGTATTTTGGCATTTTCCAGGCCTATATTATCGTCCTTTATCGGACTGAATAAACATGCCCTCTGATTGTAAAAAAGCATTTCTAACTATCGTGCGGCTCTGCCTGGTATAACTAATTCATCAAAGGAAAATATTTCCATCTACATCTATACGATACCCTGCAAGCCACCGCGAGGGTGTGTGGCAGGGGGTGAAGATCACCAGGCATGCACCACCAACATGCAAACCAGCAACTATATTGTCTCATGCAACTTGATTGTTAGTGTCTACAGTATTTAAGGGGTAAGACATGCATCATGCACTACATAATACTCTTGAATATTTCCCCTACCTATCCCTCTCCTATGCTGCCTATTCTGTTCTCTTATAGTACGGGGGAAAATGCCATTTTGAATCTATCAGTACGACAATCTATCTCTCTAATCTTATTTATCAGGTCGAATCTAGCATAATACACTGGAGTTTTTAATATGTTCCTAACAGCTTCAGTAAAGCCATCCGATTGAAATTTCTCTAATAGATTTAATCTGAATTTTAACCTACGCTCTGATAATGATTCCCACCCTAATTCTTGTATTAATTCTGATACACTACTCAACCTATCGTAACACCTTTTGACGAACCTAGCTGCTCTACGCTGCACACTGTCTAGTTATCTGATCAAACCTAATTCATTAGGATCCCATACACTGGCTGCATATTCAAGGTGGGGCCTAACTAGTGAAAAGTAGAATCGCTCTTTTGTCTTCTCATCACATTTCCCAAGTACTCTTTTTATAAATCCTAGCTTTCTCTTCGCTCGGCCGCATATTTCCCTTATGTGTCTTCCCCACGATAAATCTTTAGTGATTGTTACACCTAAATATCTTACGGTTTCAACGTTTTCGATCTTCGTGTTATTAATTCTATAGGATCGCTCTATCGAATTATTCCTCCTCCAAAAATTGATAGCTACACACTTTTTAAGGTTGAGTTCTAACTATTTCTCTTTTTCCTTTTTTAGTTTCCTCTTCATTCTGTTTATATTTCGGAATAGATATTATGACGAATGGTTCTATGGGCATCCAATCAGTTAGTATTTAACTATTTCAAATCATTCTTGCTCATTTTATAAAAGTTGCAGTACTTTAATGATCGGATCGATTGTGTAAATTCACCAAGGGAATTTTAGTTATCTCTTTAGGGTCATAGTTAGTAATCATATTTGTGTGTACACACTTGGTTATCGTTGAAAGACTGTGACCAGGAGCACTGGATTGAAAAGAAGGAATTATTGTGCATCCATATTTGATGGGTTCCCAACCACTCTCGTAAAGGGTGTGTGACAGGCTGTGTTTTTTGCCGAACATGCGCTGGGTACATGCATGTGCCGGCTATGCTACTGGGGTGGTACTGCAGGCATTAGGCTTGCAAAGGTGCAGCTAATTTATTTTAGCGAAGTTAGCCACTGTTTTCAGATGTATGTATGTACTACGAAACAGGACACTCACAAAGAACCTACTTACCCTGCCATAATGTTTCCATTTATAATCTCTCGTCCATTCTCCAAATGCTTCTAATTTTAGTTCGAATCAGAGCGGTTGTAAATCTATTTTTTATTCCTTTTAGAGAGTCTTTCATATAAGTTGGAATCGGATATGCCTTTAATCTGCGTATATCGTGCGAGCCACCGCGAGGATGTGTGAGATACCTTACAATTTCTTTAGGGTATTATGAGAATTCCCTTTACTCTTGATCACTTAAGTCATATTTTTAGATTTTGTTGCAGTACTGAAAGTCTTGAAACCGGTACCATTTGAGAGACACTCAACGCGAACCTAATTTTAAGGATCCAAAAATGTATGCCGTTGTAGTTGAGTTATGAAATGGAGATTGAAACAATGAATATTTGAACCTACCTTCAGTAATATTTCCGAGAGGTGACTAGCAGGAATGAGTGAATAATGTAACAATTTCAGCCACATTATTTTATATTTCTAGGTATCGGTGTATCCAAACATATAACTCCATCTCTGGCTGGTGATGGACGGTACTTTTGCCGATCGGGAGGGTATTTGAATTCGGACAGGAGGATTTTGAGTTCAAATGAGATTGAAGTATCTTTGAACTCACCGTCGGAAAATTCAAGTAATGGAAATTCCGGGAATTCTTCATTGACCTTAAATTTTTCGGGGACTTTATGAAGCTCAGAAGTCCGAATAAGTACCTTACAATAATTGTTTGTTATTAGAATTCGTACGAAGTGAGTTCTACTCGCGACTTTATGATTTAAAAGAAGAGGCCACACTGAGGCCAAAGCTATGCAAATAGTGAAAAACCATCTTTACTAAACTTCTTTATTTATTTCAAATTCCATAAAAAAATTGTTTATGCTATTCAATTCGACAACTGTGTATTAATTACTTTCATTGTACTGGTATGGTAATATAGTACACTCTTTCTAATGGGAAAATGAAGAGGATACGAAACAGTTGCACTCCTTATAATACCACTGTGAACTAGTTTTTAAATGGTCATGATTCGAATAGTATATAGGTACTAATCATTTTTAAGCGTGGTATGTAATGCATACTTGGTGTGAATCCACAACCTGCACACACCTTTATAGTGGCTTGCAGGATGTCATGTAGGTGTAGTGCATTTTCTGTAGATATATTTACGTGACACGTAATTCGAAAATGCTAAAAATTGAATAACAAATCCAGGACCTAACATGAGTTTACATCATAAGTATAAAATTAGAGAGAATATTAGTAAGATAGAGAGGTTTAAACTAATATTTCTGCTTATAATGGCGGACAATCATGGAGAAATGGGAAATGTCACGTTATATGTAGCTATTCATGACAATTATAGGTACGAAACAAAAATGAGTTAGAGAATTTTTCCTTCAACATCTTATATTGGACTAGGCTTTCTGCGAAGGAAGTAATTGCTTTCTCTTTGGAGGATAGTAATAAGGAAGTCCGCCGCTTAAATCTCAAGCGCGATATTTTCTGGATATTTCTGATTCCTGGAAAAGTACGATGCTCATTTATCTTATAGCAAGAAATATAATCAGTGCCGTTTCACTGCCACCCATCGGTCGGAGGTCAATGTTCCACCCGTAGGCGTAAATCGTCTCCCCTTTCCATACCGATAAATATGGCGTCAGCATCACCAAGTGTTTACATATACATCTAAAGCTACGTAATACCCTGTGAGCCACCACGAGGATGTGTGGCAGAGGGTGAAGATCACCAAACATGCACTATTGACATGCAACTAGGCTACTAATTGGAGACATGTTTGTACTCTTTGTGCCTGTTTTGTCGTACATTCGAAGTGCATCTATTTCTTCGAGATGAGCATTCAACCATGAGTTTCCGTGCAACGCGGGGGTGCGTGACACGCATGCGGGTCCGGTGTAGAAAATAAAAGAGCATAATGGCGCTTTCGTCTTTCGCCATTCCAGTGCATCTCTCCCGGTACGATGTAGCCATGTCGGTTGCGTGCATCTCGATCCCACCCAACACTGCACCGCTCCTTTTCTTTCCTCCGCGGACTAAGTCGATCATGAGATCTCTCCGCCTTCGAACTCACCCTACCTGGCGCCTACCCCGTTCCTCCCTACCTACGAAATGGAGATGAGGGGGAGGGAGAGAAGAGAGAGAGAGAACGAGAGAGAGCAGTCGGAGAACCGTGTGGTGTGCGTCTGTGTGAGTGTTTTTGTGAGCAGGTCAATGAACCTTAAAAAGAGCGCCCAGCCCACCTGCGGCGTGCACCGAGGTCTCTGCAATGGACTCGAAAAACTCACCTGGAAATGAATACCCTTTCCCCAGGACAAGCGGGACGGAGCAGTGGCGAAGCAGAGGGGTGGATACTGTTGAGCGTGGATGTGTGTTCGTGTGTGTGCGCGTTAATGTTGGGGTTTATGAGTCAGGTGTCATTTAGATAAGGTTCGTCCCTGAGGTGACCATAATAGACCTCTTTGCAGAGGCGTCGAGGGAAGCGGGGCTGAGGTACACCTTTTAGGTTTCAAATGGAGAGAAAATCTAGGGAGGGGGACGGGGAGAAAGCAATCGACACCACCGCCTCGTCGGGGATGGAAATGGTGGGAGAAAGCAGGGAAGTGTCCCAGAGGGAAGCATGTAAGCTTTCCAAGGAATTATGCCATCAAAAACGGTTGAGTAATTGTATTCACCGCGACGCATTCGTTGAAATGCCTACCAAACCAAACAATCCCTCTCCCGGGTCAGAGACCTAGAAATAGGTCCTCGTGTTCGTTTTCAGTAATTTATTTGCAACGAGGCATTCCGCGTAGTTCTCCTTGCTCTTCGTTTATCCAAAACATATTGCAGCTGAGAAGGAATAAGCAAATATTTGTGGCACACGCATCAAAAGATATTTATACAAATGGTTGTGGGCTGAGTCGCGTTTGTTTCTGGGGTATGCTAACTTCAAAGATTTAGAGGATAGAGTTATTAAGCCATGAATGAAAGCATACTGTAATTTTGTGACCTGAATAATTTGGTTTCTTAAGTCTTGCATTGTGAGCATAACTTTCCTGCACTCTCATGGCCATAAATGTCACAAGTAGAGGTCCTAAACGTGATTTCTTTTTTGGATGGGTGGAAGCCAAAAAAACTGGTAATTCGGAACCAGTTAAATACCTGGGTGTTACACGAACAACCAAGCATTTCGGGTGAAAACATATAGAAATAATTTGTGTGCCTGTCTTAAATACTGACAGACTCAAATACGGATAAGTAATTTTCTACATGATCGGGTTCAAAGGGTTGTTTTGGACAGTGTTACCTCACCGGAAATTGAAGTCACTTCGGGTGACCACAAGGTAGTGTGATAGGTCCACTCCTGTTCCATGCTCCTGAAAATGTGCAATAGATTAATTCTTCAAAATTGTTTGTTACCGCTGGTATTTTATCAGTTTCCAAGCGATGTCCCTGTTCGAAACTCTCCCACCCTAGCATTTCGCCCGATCACCCGAACATTTCGGTGGATACTTACAATTATATGATTGCAGAACTTAAGTTCTTTTTTCTCTTGCGATTAGTTTTTCCAAAAAAGCACAGCGATGGAAAATCACGGCACCAGGCAAATTAGAACAAATTTTGTACATGCGTCGGGACTGCGTGGCCAAAGATACGGAAATTAAAAATCACGATCACACTTCATGCTATTCCGTTAATTTCGTGCACAAAAAACGACAGGGCGGTCGGAGGTATTTCCGCCACGTAGAAATTACGTAATTTGCTAAAATTACGTAATTAGTATGTAAAATAGTTAAAAATGAATCACGGGTAAGCAGATTAAAAATATGTACAACCAGGCACTGTCGTACAACGAAACAGCGGAGAAAAAAAATTGGGGACGGAGAGTCTCGATCCAGGGATGTCGGCACTGTGTAGCGAATATTTTACCCCTGACCCAAACTTCGTTAATAATGCCTATTATGAAGTTTTTATTGCAATATACTATTTCAAACTCGTTTTTTGACGAAGATACTGGATATATAACCCTATATGGAGGGTGATTCGTAAATAACTAATCTAGGACTACCTGCCTGGCAAATTTCGTCAAAATCCTAGACCCGAAACTCGGACACTCCCCTTGTCAGTCATTGACTCAGTATTTACAAATCACTTTCCATTGTAAGTCACATTCGATTCTTAATGTGAGCAAAGATTCGGTTAATTGAAAAATATATTTGTCCGTGAAGATTTCTAATGACATTGTGTAATTCAAGCTTTAATTGAACTAGTATCTTATAAGTATACTTTAGTGATTGTACATAACCTGGTTTTAAAACTCCTTTGATTTAGAAAACGTTGTGCACACATCCCTGCATACCTTAAAAAAGTCGATTACTTGATTATACTATCAAGGAGCTTTTCCCATACCTGCCGACAAATAGCGATGTAAATTAACTAATCTTGTATATTTCCTAATATAATGCGTAGTTGTTTTTGACGTCACTAAAGTGTTCATTATAAGTGCGGAAGTGAGCTAAGTTTCGGGGGAGCGTGACACCTCCATTTATTTTCACTACTTGTTGATGGTAGTGGCCTAATTTTTCTAGCAATTTAGCTCAAAGGAATCTGTGAGATAATTATGACATTAGTTGACATGGTAATAGGAACGATTATTGCACTGCATGATTGTTAGACCAGTATATTGTAACGTTTGGAGCTGTAACCTGAGTAATGGTGATGGAAAAAGAATGTTTCCACAAAAAACTATCTCTCTTCAAAGGTCTCTCTATCACATTTCCAATTCGAGAGATTTACAATTTCCCACCTCTGAGAGTGTCAAGGAGAAAAAATGATTGTTTCAAGGAATTGCTATAAATGTAATCGATACCCTGTTTATTTCTTGGAAATATCAGACACAAGTTAACAAGAAATCGGAATATTTGATTTATTCATGGGCATCGCCAAGAGTAGCCTGAGGGATTTAAGAGATATTACTGTAATGAGAACCGATAATATATCATTTATATCTAAATAAGTCCTCGTTCACTCGTACTATTAGAGTGTGGCGATACTCCGCCACAACAGCCGCGTTGGCAAATAATCATACTCATCATCTTATGTAGATGTAGATGTAGATAAGTCACTGCATTGCACGGACATGGTGTGAGACAGGGGGCAAGATACTCAGCAGTGTAAAATTCAGGTGTAACACGATTATAATTTTCTGCTACATCAAATTGTACTTAGTACCTGCATTAAAATTACACTGACAAATATCTCGTCTAAAATTACGAAATACCCAGCAAAATACCTCGAATTCGGCAGTGGGCGAATGATCATGAAACTGCACGTTGTAGACGCAATGATACATTGATACTATGTTTGTAAGATGTGCCTGCCACACACCCTCCCGTTGGCTAGCAGGTTATCGTGTAGATGAAGATATGCTTCATAGCAATGCCTGAAAAAGTACCAAGCATGGCTTTGTGGAGATGTAAATGAACGGTTTCAGTCTGTATAAAAGATTCGCCAAAAAACACTCGACTGTTTGTTTTCCCGTTAACTCCAATCACATTTATATTCATCCGTATTTTGCATAGAAAAAAATCATTAAAACTCCTCCAGCGTTTTAATTTTTTTTCACATTGTAATTTGTTGTAAGACGATTGAGTATTTAACTGTTTTCAACATTTCCGGAACAGCAAGCTACCAAATTTTCACTGAAGATTTGGCATTTAATACTACATTGGCATTTAATCTACATAATACCCTGCTATCCACCATAAAGGTGTGTGGCAGGGGGGGAATTCTCACGAAACATGCACCACATATCATGCATAAAAAAGGATTAGTATTTATATAGGTACTGTTCAAAACTAGACTATTTAAAAAAAGATAAAAATAGCAAAGCAAACATGCAAAAACATGCTGTTGCTTTGGTTAGCTTCAAGTCCTTAAACCAACATACAGCTAACAATGTCATCCATTGCTACACTCGTATTGGATATATTTACCCCTATATACCCCTATATATATCCCTAATTGTACGAATTACATGACTATCCCTAATTGAAAAGTTGTGTCATGCATGGCAGTTAGAATTATATTTTTTTAAATGTGTAAGAATGACTTTTGGAAAAACAATTATTCTCCTCCTAGCAGGTAAAAAATAAGTAATAATGAATTAACAAACGTGGAACCCATTAAATATCTTGGATTATGCTGCCAGTGCATGCAGCATACGTTTATCCCTAGGAAAACGGTATAAATAACGTGGTAATAACTTGAACGTGTGCAGCTAAGATCGGCAAGTTATGAAAAGGGTCGGCACGACAACTATATTAGCCTAACTAATATATTAAATGAATTAAAATGGGATTAATTGTCAGATCGTTGGTTGAAATTTATACTTAATCTCCTAAATAAATTCCAAGACAAAATTTTACGGTGAAAATATTTTGCGAATCCCAATTTGCTATGGTAGACTGGACCATAATTACAAAATTAGAGAAATTGATTGCCGAACTGACAGATTGAAAATGTCGTTTTTGCCTCGTACAATCAGTGTTATAAATAACGGTAAATTTATCCAATACGAGTGAATCAATGTATAGCATAGGTAGCAGCAAGTTGGTATAAGGACTTGAAAGTAACTTATATCTATATATCTACGACATACCCTGCAAGCCACCTCGAGGGTGTGTAGCAGGGGGTCATCCACACCAGGAACAATGACACAACAAACAAAAATGAACACTACAAAACAAACACTACACCTTTAAAAGTAATAGGGGGAAAAAAGAAGAAAAACTACTAAATCCCAATCATGCAGGACACACACCCATGAATACCATGCACGCCTTGAAACCCGACACCAATTTCATAGATACTCATGCATGCAAAAAATAAGCGTTGCATGCAAGTCACACGTTGATTTGAACATGCAGGTAATAATTAAAAAAAAATACTATGGACCTATTCTGAATATTACCTCTATAATTATTACCGAATTACGCGATGTTTAACGTTCTGATCACCAATCGTACGCGGAAAAAATGACATTTTAAACCTGTCCGTCCTGCAATCTAACTCCTTAATTTTATTAGAATTATCGAGCCTACCATAATAAGTTGGAGCCAGCAATGTATGATTAACGTCATTGATGAAATGTCCCTCCTTAAATTTTCCCAGAAGATAAGTCTATAATTCAGCCTGCGTCGTGACAGCGATTCCCATCCCAAGTCGGCTAACATACCAGACACACTGCTTTCCCTATCGTAACACCCTTTTACGTATCTCGCCCCTCTTCTTTGTACTCGATCTAATTCGTAAATTAAGCCTGCTTCATAAGGGTCCCACATACTCGCAGCATATTCTAAGTGTGGTCTAACAATTGAAAAATAGCAACGTTCCTTCACCCTCTCCTCACTTTCCCTAATATTCTTTTAATAAACCCCAACTTTAAATTTCTTTACAGCATATCCTAATATGTGTCCCCCATGATAGATCCTGAGTAAGTGTTACACCTAAGTACGTAATTGATTTCACGCTTACTAATTCAGTACCTTGAATCATATAGATTCTTTCTATCGTGTTTTTCCTTTTCCAAAAATTTACTGTCACGCACTTTTTTATGTTCAGTTCTAGTTTCCATTTATCACACCACACCTAAAATGCTACGAGGTCCTTTTCTAACGATGTCTTGTCTCACGGACTACTAAATACTCTATACACTACTGCATCATTTGCAAAAAGCCGAATTCTACTATTTACTACAACACTGCCGAGGTCATTTATATATAAAAGAAATAAAAGTGGGCCTATCACACTTCATCTACATCTACATAATACCCCGCAAGCCGCCATAAAGGTGTGTGGCAGGGGGTGAGCTCTCACCAAACATTCACTACATATCATGCATAAAATTTGTGATTAAAAATTAAAATAGCAAAGCATACATGCAAAACCATGCATGTTAGTTGGGTTAGCTTTAAGTCCTTATACAAACATGCAGCTACCAATGTTATCTATTGCTACACTCGTACTGGAAACATTTACCGTTATTCATATCCCTAATAGAATGAGGGCAAAAGGACATTTTGAATCTGTCAGTCGGCAATGTATTTCTCTAATTTTGTCATTATGGTCTAGTCTACCATAGTAAGTTAGGTCCGCAAAATATTTTTAACATCATCACTGAAAATATGGTCTTGGAATTTATGTAAGAGAATAAGTCTAAATTTCAACCTGCGACCTGTCAATTATTCCCATTTTAAATCATTAATTAGACTGGTTAAGCTAATATAATTATCATATCGTCCCTTTACAAATCTTGCCGATCTTCGCTGCACACGTTCGAGTTCAGTATTTAGACCGATTTCGTAGGGATCCTATACACTGGCAGCATATTCCAAATGAGGTCTAACAAGGGAAAAGTAGCTGTTTTCTCGTACATGATCGTCACATTTACCCAATACTCTTTTGCTGAATCCCAGTTTACGATTAGCTTGACCCATTATGTGTTTACCCCAGGAAAGATCATTTGTCAGTCTTATTCCAAGATATTTAATGGATTCCACGTTTGTTAATTCATTATTACTTATTTTGTAAGTGGTAGGAGGAGAGCTATTCTTTTTCCAAAAATTCATTACAATACATTTCTTAAAGTTTAATTCTAACTGCCATGTATCACACCAAGTTTCAATTGCTTGTAGGTCAATATTTAAATATTCTTTATCGTTCGGGCATAGAATTTCCCTGTACACTACTGCGTCATCGGCAAATAGACGAAGCTTACTTTTTACCACCTTATGGATATCATTTATGCACAAAAGGAACAGGAGTGGACCTATCACACTGCCTTGTGGGACACCCTAAGTGACTTTAATTGCCGGTGAGGTAACACCGTCCAAAACAAACCTTTGCACCCGATCATGCAGAAAATCATTAATCCATGATATAATGTTACTGTCTAACCCATGAGAAACTTACCATAAACACTTTCCTGGGGAACACCTGATATGACACTAACTATATTAGACATGATACAGACTACAGTAACTCTCTGTTCGCGGCCAACTAAGAATTGATTAATCCAGCATACTACGTGTTTATCTATACCGTATTTTTCCGGCTTTAAGTGCTATCTGTCATGAGGTACTCTATCAAAGGCTTTTTTAAAATCGAGGAATATCGCATCAACTTGAGCATTATTTTCACCCGAAACTAATAAGTCGTGTACAAATTGCGTTTCGCATGACTTAGATTTTCGGAAACCGTGTTGGTTATTAAATAACAAATTTTCTCTATCCAAGTGTCCCATAATCGAACTAACTATTATATGTTCCATTATCTTACACGATGTCGATGTTAGTGAGATAGGTCTGTAGTTGCTAGGATATTCTCTATCGCCGGATATGAATAAAAGTGTAATATTAGCCATTTTCCAGTCCTTGGGAACCAAATGCTCAGATAACGATTTGCGAAATATTATTTCTAAGTAAGGTGATATTTCTGATGCTAGTGTTTTATAAACGCGTGCCAGACTTAACTAACTGCAAATGTTTTGTTAATGCTTTGCTAATTTTAACTTTTTTAAATAGTGAAGATTAGACTAGTATAATAATGCTAATCCTTTTTTGTGCATGATATGTAGTGCATGATTGGTGGGAATTCACCCCCTGTCACACACCTTTATGGTGGCTTGCAGGGTATTATGTAGATGTACGGTTAATTATTCCGTCCCCAAGAATCCGCTAGAGGTTTATCGATTCTGTAAGAGCACATCTAATGACTACCCTGAACGCCGTGTGTGTGGCGGGTGATCTACACGATACCCTGCAAGCTACCGCGAGGGTTGTGGCAGGGGGTGTACATCACCAAGCATGCAATTATTTCCGGCGATTCAATTGTCGTCTTGCCTGACCTCTATCAGTGGCTGATGCATCCAATTGAAATTTCCTGAAATGGTATTGAATAGTTACTCAAAGATATAAGCCCCAACAAATTTCCTGGCCCTGATCAAATTCCCTCCCGCGTATATAGAGTGTTAGCCTCCGAAATTTCCCCCTACCTTCAAATAGTATTTAACAAATCCCTGACCGAACATGTCCTACCGCCGGCCTGGAAATTAGCCGATGTAACAAACATTGTTAAAAGTCGTGATATGGAGCAGCCAGCCTTCTAACTACAAAACAAATAAATAGTGTAGTTCTGACTACTATATTAATACTATTCCTTTTTTATGCATGATATGTAGTGCATGTTTGGTGAGCAATCACCCCCTGCCACACACCCTTGTGGTGGCTTGCAGGGTATTATGTAGATGTAGATGAACAAATTTCTCTCACATCCATTCATGCAAGGTCCTAGAACATATAATTCTCAGTTCAGTCATGGGACACCTAGATTACCAGAATTTTTTTTGTCTAGTTTGCTAGTCTAGCAGCATGGCTTCCGGAAGATCTAATCATGTGAATCTCAACTTGCTCTCTTTTCATACGATATATTATTTTCTGGCGAAAATAATGTTCCAGGGGTTTCTCGCTTTCAAAAACCTTTTGACAAGGAGTCTCATAGAAACTAATTTTGAAATTAAAATCTTATGGGCTAGAAAGTAACATTATATCATGGATACGTGATTTTCTACATGATCGGGTTCAAAGAGATGTTTTGGACGGTGTTACCTCACCGGATATTGAAGTCACTTCATCTACATATACATAATAACCTGCAAGCCACCTTAAAGGTGTGTGGCAGGGGGAAACTTCGGGTGTCCCATATCTACATCTACATACTACCCTGCAAGCCACCATCAAGGTGTGGCAGGGGGTGAGCTCTCACCAAACAACACTACATATCATGCATAAAAAAAAGGATCAGTACTTTTATAGGTACTGTTCCATTCCACACCATAAGGTAGTGTGATAGGTCCACTCCTGTTCCTTATGTACATTAATGATATCAATAAGGTGGTAAAAAAAAGCTTCGTCTATTTACCGAAGACGCTGTTTTGTACACGGAAATACTAAGCCCAAACGATAAAAAATACATAAATGATGACCTACAAGCAATTGAAAATTGGTGTGATGCACGTCAGTTAGAACTAAATTTTTAAAAATATGTAGTAAAGAACTTTTGGAAAAAGAATAGTTCTCCTCCTAGCACATACAAAATTAGTAATAATGAATTAACAAACGTGGAATCCATTAAATATCTTGGAATAAGACTGACACATGATCTTAGCTGGGGTAAACTTATGCGTGAAATAATGGGTCAAGCTAATCGTAAACTGGGATTCATCAAAAGAGTATTGGGTTAATGTGACGATCATGTACGAGAAAACAGCTACTTTTCCCTTGTTAGACCTCATTTGGAATATGCTGCCAGTGTATAGGATCCCTACGAAATCGGTCTAAATACTGAACTTGAACGTGTGCAGCGAAGATCGACAAGATTTGTAAAAGGGACGATATGATAATTATATTAGCTTAACCAGTCTATTTAATGATTTAAAATGGGAATAATTGTCAGGTCGCAGGTTGAAATTTAGACTTCTTCTCTTACATAAATTCCTAGACATTATTTTCAGTCATGATGTTAAATACATTTTGGCGAACCCCAACTTACTATGGCAGACTGGACCATAATAAAAAATTAGAGAAATTGACCTCCGAACTGACCGTTTCAAAATGTCCTTTTTCCCACGCACAATTTGGGATACGATTAACGGTAAATATGTCCAATCGGAGAGTAGCAATGGATAGAATTGGTAGCTGCATGTTGGTATGAGTACTTAAAGCTAACCCTACTAACAGAATGTTCTGGCATGTTTGCTTTGTAATTTATATCTTTTTAAATTGTAAAGTTCTGACTAAAATACTTGTATAGGTACTGTTCAAAACTACGCTATTTAACAAAAGATAAAAATAGCAAAGCATGCATTCAAAAACATGCTGTTAGTCTGGTTAGCTTTAAGTTCTTATACCAACATGCAGCTACCAACGTTATCCATTGCTTCATTCGTACTGGATATACGTATTTACGGTATTCATATCCCTAATAGTACGAGGAAAAAAGGACATTTTGAATCTGTCAGTTCGGCAATCTATTTCTCTAATTTTGTGATTATTGTTCAGTCTACCATAGTAAGTTGGGGTCCGCAAAATATTTTTAACATCATGACTGAAAATATGGTCTTGGAATTTTTATAAGAGATTAAGCAAGCAGATTCGACCTATTCTTTCATGCCTTCTTCTTGCACTCGATTTTTCGCAACTGTGTCGCACCTGCTCAGGTTATGTTTAAGGTCAGTTGTTGCACTGTAGTTATTTTTTAACAACCTCTCACGCGTCACAATTCCATGCATTTTCGTTTGCTCATTTTTTTGTCTTACGTATTGAGTTACATTGAGCATTCTAGGCCAATTTCGTTTGGCATGTCTCATAAGCATTATGAATTATCATTTTAGGCTGCACACCTCTGTGCATGCGATGCCTGTTCTAAGGAACGATTATCACCGTTGTATGTACTTCATCTGCATCTACATAATACCCTGCAAGCCACCACAAGGGTGTGTGGCAGGGGGTGATTTCTCACCAAACATGCACTACATATCATGCATAAAAAAGGAATAGTATTAATATAGTAGTCAGAACTACACTATTTAAAAAAGATAGAAATTGCAAAGAAAACATGCAAAAACGTTCTGTTAGTAGGGTTAGCTTTAAGTACTCATACCAACATGCAGCTACCAATGCTATTCATTGCTACTCTCCAATAGGACATATTTACCGTTATTCGTATCTCTTATTGTGCGAGGGAAAAAGGACATTTTGAATCGGTCAGTTCGGCAATCAATTTCTCTAACTTTATGATTATGGTCCAGTCTGCCATAGTAAGTTGGGGTTCGTAAAATATTTTTAACATCATCACTGAAAATATTGCCTTGGAATTTGTGGTAGAGATTAAGTCTAAATTTCAACCTGCGATCTGACAATGATTCCCATTTCAATTCATTTAATAGACTGGTTACGCTAATATAATTATCGTATCGTCCCTTTACAAATCTTGCCGATCTTCGCTGCACACGTTCAAGTTCATTACTTAGACCGATTTCGTAGGGATCCCATACACTGGCAGCATATTCCAAATGAGGTCTAACAAGGGAAAAGTAGCTGATTTCTCGTACATGATCGTCACATTTACCCAATACTCTTTTAATGAAACCCAGTTTGCGATTCGCTTGACCAATTATTTCACGAATGTGTTTACCCCAGGAAAGATCATTTGTCAGTCTTATTCCAAGATATTTAATGGATTCCACGTTTGTTAATTCATTATTACTTATTTTGTAAGTGGTAGGAGGAGAGCTATTCTTTTTCCAAAAATTCATTACAAGACATTTCTTAAAGTTTAATTCTAACTGCCATGTATCACACCAAGTTTCAATTGCTTGTAGGTCAATATTTAAATATTCTTTATCGTTCGGGCATAGAATTTCCCTGTACACTACTGCGTCATCGGCAAATAGACGAAGCTTACTTTTTACCACCTTTTGGATATCATTAATATACAAAAGGAATAGGAGTGGACCTATCACACTACCTTGTGGGACACCCGAAATGACTTTAATTGCCGGTGAGGAAACACCGTCCAAAACAACCCTTTGAACCCGATCATGCAGAAAATCATTAATCCATGATATAATGTTACTGTCTAACCCATAAGATTTTAACTTCAAAATTAGTTTGCTGTGAGAAACCTTGTCAAAAGCCTTCTTGAAGTCGAGAAATATAGCATCCACTGGAATATTATTTTCGCCAGAAACTAAAATATCGTGGGAAAAGAGAGCAAGTTGGGTTTCACACGATCTGCTCTTTCGGAAGCCATGCTGGACATTGGACAATAAATTCTCGCTATCTAGGTGTCCCATGACTGAACTGACAATTATATGTTCTAGGACCTTGCATGAAATGGATGTGAGAGATATAGGTCTGTAGTTAGATGGCTGCTCCCTATCGCCACTTTTAAAAATGGGTGTTACATCGGCTGCTTTCCAGTCCATCGGTACGACGTGTTCGGTCAGGGATTTATTAAATACTATTTCAAGGTAGGGGAAAATTTCGGATGCTTACTCTCTATACACGCGGGAGGGAATTTGATCAGGGCCAGGAGATTTGTCGGGGCTTATATCTTTAAGTAATTTTTCAATACCATTACAGGAAATGTCAATTGGTTGCATCAACCGCTGAAAGAGGTCAGGTAACACGACAGTGGAATCCCCGGAAGGTGGGTTAAAAACGGTTTGGAATAAGGAATTTAGCAAGTTAACTTTGTCGAGTGTGTTTGTGGTCATTTCACCTCTATCATTTTTAAGTGAATGGACGGCAGACTTATGACCTTGCACTTCCCTTACGTACGACCAGAAGACTTTTGGATTTTCTTTCAATTGTTCCCCAAGTGTTTTTCTTTTGTGTTTACTTCATTTTTCTTAATGAAGCCCGCTACTCCGTTGACTCTCTCGGAAACAACGTTCGATCTAAACCATTAGAATTCTCAGCATTTACATCTATCTACATCTACATAATACCCTGCAAGCCACCACAAGGGTGTGTGGCAGGGGGTGATTGCTCACCAAACATGCACTACATATCATGCATAAAAAAGGAATAGTATTAATATAGTAGTCAGAACTACACTATTTAAAAAAAGATAGAAATTGCAAAGCAAACATGCAAAAACATTCTGTTAGTAGGGTTAGCTTTAAGTACTCATACCAACATGCAGCTACCAATGCTATTCATTGCTACTCTCCGATAGGACATATTTACCGTTATTCGTATCTCTAATTGTGCGAGGGAAAAAGGACATTTTGAATCGGTCAGTTCGGCAATCAATTTCTCTAACTTTATGATTATGGTCCAGTCTGCCATAGTAAGTTGGGGTTCGTAAAATATTTTTAACATCATCACTGAAAATATTGCCTTGGAATTTGTGGAAGAGATTAAGTCTAAATTTCAACCTGCGATCTGACAATGATTCCCATTTCAATTCATTTAATAGACTGGTTACGCTAATATAATTATCGTATCGTCCCTTTACAAATCTTGCCGATCTACTCTGCACACGTTCAAGTTCATTACTTAGACCGATTTCGTAGGGATCCCATACACTGGCAGCATATTCCAAATGAGGTCTAACAAGGGAAAAGTAGCTGATTTTTTTTTAGGTCGATCGTGAAACAAATCTCCTTCTGTTTCTGCCATCTCTGCTATCTCATCGGCGAATCGTAGCTTGCTGATTTTCTCCCCGCGGATATTCACTCCCGGAGACTTTTCTTTGACTTCATGGTGGCCTTTCTCGATGGAGACATTGAATAATTCGGGGAACGTGCACACATGCCTCACTTTTTTCTTTATGCTTACTTCTGTACTGCTGGGTCCTGATATCATTATGGCCACCTGGTTTTTATACAAGCTGTTGATTACTGATCTACATCTACATCTACACGATACCCTGCAAGTCACCGCGAGTGTGTGTGGCAGGGGGTGAAGATCACCAAGCATTCACTACCAACATGCATACAAGCAACTAGAGTGTCTCATGCAACTAGATTGTTAGTATCTATAGTATTTGAGGGGTTAATACATGCATTATGCACTACAGAATACTCTAGAATATTTCCCCTACCTATCCCTTTCCTATGCTGCCTATTCTGTTCTCTTATAGTACGGGGGAAAAATGCCATTTTGAATCTATCGGTACGACAATCTATCTCTCTAATCTTATTTATCTGGCCGAATCTAGCATAATACGCTGGTGTTTTTAATATGTGCCTAACATCTTCAGTAAAGCTATCCGATTGAACTTTCTCTAATAGATTTAATCTGTACTTTAACCTACGCTCTGATAATGATTCCCACCCTAATTCTTGTATTAATTCTGAAACGCTACTCAACCTATCGTAACATCTTTTAACGAACCTAGCTGCTCTACGCTGCACACTGTCTAGTTCTCTTATCAAACCTAATTCATTAGGATCCCATACACTGGCTGCATATTCAAGGTGGGGCCTAACTAGTGAAAAATAGCATCGCTCTTTGTCTTCTCAATACATCTCCCTAGTACTCTTTTTATAAATCCTAGCTTTCTCTTCGCTGGGCCGCACGGGAAAAAAATTCTAGTTAGAATATCTAGAATCCTGGTTATTTTTACTACACTGTGTATTAAAATATGAACCAACCCGATTCCTGGCTATAACTATTACACCGTGTAGTTAAACTAGTCTGATTAGAATTACTACACTTTCTGGTTATTTTAACATCCCTGTCCAGTAATAAATACTAAATCCGCAGTTAAAATTACTACACCTTCTGGTAAAAGCAGCAGGGTTGTCTCGTTAGAAATACTACGCAGCCGGTTGAAATTACTACACTGTTTGGTAAAAACAGCATGATTGCCTGGTAGGAAATACTACATATTCTGGTAAAACTGGCCGGTCAGGAATAATATTGTTTTTAATACTATAGTTCTTAGTTAGTATACCTGTACTTTATAGGTGGTCTACCGAGTTATGAATTACAAGGGATGTAGTGGATGTAATAATACAAAATAATACGGTAGTATTGTAATAATAGCAATCCTAAAGCGTTTTGGTCATATGTGAGAGAGTTTCAGGGAAATAAGTCCACATTATACACACTTAAAAACGACAAAGGAATCAGAGTCACCAGAGATGTAGAAAAAGCCAATACTTTAAACACCTTCTCCCAAAGCCTATTCAACTCATCGTCACGCAACGCAGTGGAAACACCGCCGAACACTTTCAGTGAGCAAATACCCGAAATAAACATTGACCATTGCAGGGTATCGTGTAGATGTAGATGTATGCCACGCTAAATGAAAAATGCAGGACGGGGTCTATCGGTAGAGGAAAAAAATGAGCTAGTTCAAAACTATAAAAAATCGAGAGCATTAGCAAGGAAATCATGTCGGCAAGCGTTAGCACATTTCAAGAGCAAGATGTTAGGAGAATATTTAGATAGCAATCCTAAAGCGTTTTGGTCATATGTGAGAGAGCTTCTACATCTACATCTACATCTACACGATACCCTGCAAGCCACCGCGAGGGTGTGTGGCAGGGGGTGAAGGTCACCAAGCATTCACTACTAGCATGCAAGCAAGCAACTAAAGGGTCTCATGCAACTAGATTGTTAGTATCTATAGTATTTGAGGGGTTAATACATGCATCATGCACTACAGAATACTCTAAAATATTTCCCCTACCTATCCCTTTCCTATGCTGCCTATTCTGTTCTCTTATAGTACGGGGGAAAAATGCCATTTTGAATCTATCTGTACGACAATCTATCTCTCTAATCTTATTTATCTGGTCGAATCTAGCATAATACGCTGGTGTTTTCAATATGTGCCTAACATCTTCAGTAAAGCTATCCGATTGAAATTTCTGCAATAGATTAAATCTGAACTTTAATCTACGCTCTGATAATGATTCCCACCCTAATTCTTGTATTAATTCTGATACACTACTCAACCTATCGTAACACCTTTTGACGAACCTAGCTGCTCTGCGCTGCACACTGTCTAGTTCTCTCATCAAACCTAATTCATTAGGATCCCATACACTGGCTGCATACTCAAGGTGGGGCCTAACTAGTGAAAAGTAGCATCGCTCTTTTGTCTTCTCATCACATTTCCCAAGTACTCTTTTTATAAATCCTAGCTTTCTCTTCGCTCGGCCGCATATTTCCCTTATGTGTCTTCCCCACGATAAATCTTTAGTGATTGTTACACCTAAATATCTTACGGTTTCAACGTTTTCGATCTTCGTGTTATTAATTCTATAGGATCGCTCTATCGAATTATTCCTCCTCCAAAAATTGATAGCTACACACTTTTTAAGGTTGAGTTCTAACTGCCATTTGTCGCACCACTCTTCAATTGCATCTAAATCCTTGCTAAGTGATTTCATGTCCTCTTCGTTTGATATACCCCTGTACACCACCGCATCGTCTGCAAAAAGTCTAAGGTTACTACTAACTACGGTACCCAAATCGTTTATGTATAAAAGAAATAGAAGCGGACCTACTACGCTACCCTGGGGAACTCCCGATGTGACTTCGATTGTGTCCGACATGATACCATCTATGACAACCCTCTGCTCTCGCCCACTTAAGAATTCTTTTACCCAACATACAACGTCTTTATTTATACCAAAACTCTCTAACTTCAAGATTAATTTGTCATGAGGAACTTTATCGAAAGCCTTTTTAAAATCTAAAAATATCGCATCAACTTCAGTACTGCTTTCGCCGTGGACTAAAATATCGTGTACGAATAAAGCTAATTGTGTCTCGCAAGATCTACCTCTCCGGAACCCATGCTGGCTGTTTATGAGTAATCCCTGACTATCCAAATGCCCCATGATCGAACTGACTACTATGTGCTCAAATATCTTACAAGAGATTGACGTGAGTGAAATGGGTCTGTAGTTACTAGGTTCTTCCCTATCACCGCTTTTAAATATAGGTGTAATGTTAGCTACTTTCCAATCCTTGGGTACTGTGTGGTTCTTTAGTGTTTTATTGAATATTATTTCTAGATAGGGGGCTATTTCAGAAGCTAATGTTTTATAAACTCTGGAAGGAATTTGATCGGGACCTGGTGCTTTGTTTTTACTTATGCTTTTTAACTGCTGCTCTATTCCGCGACATGAAATGTTTATTTCGGGCATTTGCTCACTGAAAGTGTTCGGCGGTGGTTCCACTGCGTTTTGTGACGATGAGTTGAATACACTTTGGAAGAAGGTGTTTAAAGTGTTGGCTTTTTCTACACTGCTGGTGACTCTGATTCCTTTATCATTTTTAAGTGTGTGCACTGTGGACTTATTTCCCTGAAGCTCTCTCACATATGACCAAAACGCTTTAGGATTGCTATCTAAATATTCTCCTAACATCTTGCTCTTGAAATGTGATAACGCTTGCCGACATGATTTCCTTGCTAATGCTCTCGATTTTTTATAGTTTTGAACTAGCTCATTTTTTTCCTCTACCGATAGACCCCGTCTGGCATTTTTCATCTTAGCGTGGCATACCCTTTGTCGCTTTAGTGATTTCCTAACCTCCGCGTTATACCACCTTGGCTCTGTATTATCACTAATATATTTACTTGGTATGTATTTATGAACTGCGTTACGGGTGACCTCAAGAAATTCTCTCCACGAATCCTCTGTATTTAATCCTTTGCTTTGTTCGCTGAATACATTAAACGCTTCCCTTAATTCCTCTTTCATACCGTCGTAATTTGCCTTGCCAAATAAGTACACCCTCCTCCTTGGTTTATAATGTCTTTCAACGCCTACAATAAATTTCGCATGCACTATTTTATGGTCACTAATTCCTGTGTCTGTAACTGTATTTAGAACTCTCTCGGGTATATTTGTTGCTAATAAGTCTAGAATGTTGTTACCCCTGGTCGGCTCTGTTACTAGCTGTTGTAGAGAATGTGTCGTAAAGGTGTTCAACAGTGATTCGCAATGTTCCTTATCCTTACCTCCTGCAATGAAACTACACGTATTCCAGTCTATCGAGGGGAGATTGAAATCTCCGCCTACTATTATTCCTCTATCATTCTTCCCAGAAAGTAATGTGCGTATCTCTGACTCTAGCTCTATTATAGAATTGACGTGTGCGTCCGGTGGCCTGTAATATGCACCTACATATATCTTTTTTGCGTTACTACTTTTACTTTTAACGGAACACCAAATACTTTCTACATTTCGCTCTGAAATAAGTTCTCTTCTACTGACATACGGGTCCTTCACAGCTATGAAAACTCCTCCTCCGTTTCTGCTTACTCTATCCTTTCTGTATACTGTAAAACACTTCGGAAATACTTCATGATCTGATATGTCCTTCGAAAGCCAGCTTTCTGTACCTACGATTATATCTGCATTAGTACTCTTAATGAGGTGGTGAAATTCTGCTACTTTATTTCTTATACTACGACAATTCACTACTATCACTGAAATTTTTTCTTCCAATCTGTTTCTCTCTTGGTGCTCCTTTCCAACTAAAATTTTCCTCGATAATTTTTTGACGGACAAACTATTTGGTCTACCTCTTACCTTTGATGAATTATCATGTTCGTTCTCTCCATGTGTTTTTCTCTGACCTTCTAAAACTACTCTGCATGTTCTGTCAAATTCTTGCACGATTTTTCCCCCGCGGATTGACCTGCACTCTGGGCTACCACCTGAGCTAAACCCTACGTGTATGCTCCAGTATCCTACTCGCTACCTTAGACGATGCCTTCAGGGAAATAAGTCCACAGTGCACACACTTAAAAATGATAAAGGAATCAGAGTCACCAGCAGTGTAGAAAAAGGCAATACCTACTTTAAACACCTTCTTCCAAAGTGTATTCAACTCATCGTCACAAAACGCAGTGGAACCACCGCCGAACACTTTCAGTGAGCAAATGCCCGAAATAAACATTTCATGTCGCGGAATAGAGCAGCAGTTAAAAAGCATAAGTAAAAACAAATCACCAGGTCCCGATCAAATTCCTTCCAGAGTATATAAAACATTAGCTTCTGAAATAGCCCCCTATCTAGAAATAATATTCAATAAAACACTAAAGAACCACACAGTACCCAAGGATTGGAAAGTAGCTAACATTACACCTATATTTAAAAGCGGTGATAGGGAAGAACCTAGTAACTACAGACCCATTTCACTCACGTCAATCTCTTGTAAGATATTTGAGCACATAGTAGTCAGTTCGATCATGGGGCATTTGGATAGTCAGGGATTACTCATAAACAGCCAGCATGGGCTCCGGAAAGGTAGATCCTGCGAGACACAATTAGCTTTATTCGTACACGATATTTTAGTCCACGGCGAAAGCAGTACTGAAGTTGATGCGATATTTTTAGATTTTAAGAAGGCCTTCGATAAAGTTCCTCATGACAAATTAATCTTGAAGTTAGAGAGTTTTGGTATAAATAAAGACGTTGTATGTTGGGTAAAAGAATTCTTAAGTGGGCGAGAGCAGAGGGTTGTCATAGATGGTATCATGTCGGACACAATCGAAGTCACATCGGGAGTTCCCCAAGGTAGCGTAGTAGGTCCGCTTCTATTTCTTTTATACATAAACGATTTGGGTACCGTAGTTAGTAGTAACCTTAGACTTTTTGCTGACGATGCGGTGGTGTACAGGGGTATATCAAATGAAGAGGACACGAAATCACTTAGCAAGGATTTAGATGCAATTCAAGAGTGGTGCGACAAATGGCAGTTAGAACTCAACCTTAAAAAGTGTGTAGCTATCAATTTTTTGGAGGAGGAATAATTCGATAGAGCGATCCTATACAATTAATAACACGAAGATCGAAAACGTTGAAACCGTAAGATATTTAGGTGTAACAATCACTAAAGATTTATCGTGGGGAAGACACATAAGGGAAATATGCGGCCGAGCGAAGAGAAAGCTAGGATTTATAAAAAGAGTACTTGGGAAATGTGATGAGAAGACAAAAGAGCGATGTTACTTTTCACTAGTTAGGCCCCACCTTGAGTATGCAGCCAGTGTATGGGATCCTAATGAATCAGGTTTGATGAGAGACCTAGACAGTGTGCAGCGTAGAGCAGCTAGGTTCGTCAAAAGGTGTTACGATAGGTTGAGTAGTGTATCAGAATTAATACAAGAATTAGGGTGGGAATCATTATCAGAGCGTAGGTTAAAGTCCAGATTAAATCTATTGGAGAAATTTCAATCGGATAGCTTTACTGAAGATGTTAGGCACATATTAAAAACACCAGCGTATTATGCTAGATTCGACCAGATAAATAAGATTAGAGAGATAGATTGTCGTACAGATAGATTCAAAATGGCATTTTTCCCCCGTACTATAAGAGAACAGAATAGGCAGCATAGGAAAGGGATAGGTAGAGGAAATATTTTAGAGTATTCTGTAGTGCATGATGCATGTATTGACCCCTCAAATGCTATAGATACTAACAGTCTAGTTGCATGAGACCCTTTAGTTGCTTGCTTGCATGTTAGTAGTGCATGTTTGGTGATCTTCACCCCCTGCCACACACCCTCGCGGTGGCTTGCAGGGTATCATGTAGATGTAGATGATGTAGATGTAGATAAATCCCCCGGCCCTGACCAAATTCCGGCACGCGTTTATAAAATACTAGGATCAGAAATATCACCTTACTTAGAAATAATATTTCGCAAATCGTTATCTGAGCATATGGTTCCCAAGGACTGGAAAATGGCTAATATTACACCTTGATTCAAATCCGGCGATAGAGAATATCCTAGCAACTACAGACCTATCTCATTAACATCGATATCGTGTAAGATAATGGAATATATAATAGTTAGTTCGATTATGGGACACTTGGATAGAGAAAATTTTTTACTTCCTTGATTCCTTGATTTTAAAAAAGCCTTTGATAGAGTACCTCATGACAGATAGCACTTAAAGCCGGAAAGTTACGGTATAGATAAACACGTAGTATGCTGGATTAATCATTCTTAGTTGGCCGCGAACAGAGAGTTACTATAGACGATATCATGTCCAATATAGTTAGTGTCACATCAGGAGTTCCTCAGGGAAGTGTGATAGGCCCACTTCTTTTCTTTTATATATGAATCAATAAATAGTAGAATTCGGCTTTTCGCAGATGATGCAGTAGTTTATAGAGAAATTAGTAGTACAGGAGACAAGGCATCGTTAGAAAAGGACCTCGTAGCAATTTAGGCGTGGTGCGATAAATGGAAACTAGAACTGAACATAAAAAAGTGCGTGCCAGTAAATTTTTGGAGAAGGAAAAACTCGATAGAAAGAAACTGTACGATTCAAGGAACGGAATTAGTAAACGTGGAATCAGTTAAGTACTTAGGTGCAACACTTACTCAGGATCTATCATGGGGGAAACATATCAGGGAAATATGCAGTCAAGCAAATAGAAAGTTGGGGTTTATTAAAAGAATATTAGGGAAAAGTGAGGAGAGGGTGAAGGAACGTTGCTATTTTTCAATTGTTAGACCACACTTAGAATATGCTGCGAGTATGTGGGACCCTTATGAAGCAGGCTTAATTTACGAATTAGATCGAGTACAAAGAAGAGCGGCGAGATATGTAAAAGGGTGTTACGATAGGGAAAGCAGTGTGTCTGGTATGTTAGCCGACTTGGGATGGGAATCGCTGTCACAAATCAGGCTGAATCTTCTGGGCAGACTTATCTTCTGGGAAAATTTAAGGAGGGACATTTCATTAATGACGTTAATCATACATTGCTGGCTCCAACTTATTATGGTAGGCCCGATAATTCTAATAAAATTAAGGAGTTAGATTGCAGGACGGACAGGTTTAAAATGTCATTTTTTCCGCGTACGATTGGTGATCAGAACGTTAAACATCGCGTAATTCGGTAATAATTATAGAGGTAATATTCAGAATAGGTCCATAGTATTTTTTAAAAATTATTACCTGCATGTTCAAATCAACGTGTGACTTGCATGCAATGCTTTTAGATTTTAAAAAGGCTTTCGATAAAGTTCCTCATGACAAATTAATCTTGAAGTTAGAGAGTTTTGGTATAAATAAAGACGTTGTATGTTGGGTAAAAGAATTCTTAAGTGGGCGAGAGCAGAGGGTTGTCATAGATGGTATCATGTCGGACACAATCGAAGTCACATCGGGAGTTCCCCAGGGTAGCGTAGTAGGTCCGCTTCTATTTCTTTTATACATAAACGATTTGGGTACCGTAGTTAGTAGTAACCTTAGACTTTTTGCAGACGATGCGGTGGTGTACAGGGGTATATCAAACGAAGAGGACATGAAATCACTTAGCAAGGATTTAGATGCAATTGAAGAGTGGTGCGACAAATGGCAGTTAGAACTCAACCTTAAAAAGTGTGTAGCTATCAATTTTTGGAGGAGGAATAATTCGATAGAGCGATCCTATAGAATTAATAACACGAAGATCGAAAACGTTGAAACCGTAAGATATTTAGGTGTAACAATCACTAAAGATTTATCGTGGGGAAGACACATAAGGGAAATATGCGGCCGAGCGAAGAGAAAGCTAGGATTTATAAAAAGAGTACTTGGGAAATGTGATGAGAAGACAAAAGAGCGATGTTACTTTTCACTAGTTAGGCCCCACCTTGAGTATGCAGCCAGTGTATGGGATCCTAATGAATTAGGTTTGATGAGAGAACTAGACAGTGTGCAGCGTAGAGCAGCTAGGTTCGTCAAAAGGTGTTACGATAGGTTGAGTAGTGTATCAGAATTAATACAAGAATTAGGGTGGGAATCATTATCAGAGCGTAGATTAAAGTTCAGATTTAATCTATTGCAGAAATTTCAATCGGATAGCTTTACTGAAGATGTTAGGCACATATTGAAAACACCAGCGTATTATGCTAGATTCGACCAGATAAATAAGATTAGAGAGATAGATTGTCGTACAGATAGATTCAAAATGGCATTTTTCCCCCGTACTATAAGAGAACAGAATAGGCAGCATAGGAAAGTGATAGGTAGGGGAAATATTTTAGAGTATTCTGTAGTGCATGATGCATGTATTAACCCCTCAAATACTATAGATACTAACAATCTAGTTGCATGAGACCCTTTAGTTGCTTGCTTGCATGCTAGTAGTGAATGCTTGGTGACCTTCACCCCCTGCCACACACCCTCGCGGTGGCTTGCAGGGTATCGTGTAGATGTAGATGTAGAATGCTTATATTTTGCATGCATGAGTATCTATGAAATTGGTGTCGGGTTTCAAGGCGTGCATGGTATTCATGGGTGTGTGTCCTGCATGATTGGGATTTAGTAGTTTTTCTTCTTTTTTTCCCCAATTACTTTTAAAGGTGTAGTGTTTGTTTTGTAGTGTTCATTTTTGTTTGTTGTGTCATTGTTCCTGGTGTGGATGCACCCCCTGCCACACACCCTTGAGGTGGCTTGCAGCGATGTCGTAGATATAGATATCTATTATGTAGTTTTCCTGTAGCCACGTGTTTGCTCCTCATCGTACCCGATGACCTTCGTCAAATTCCACGGTCCCCTCTTATATAGTGACGTCAGTACATCGGTCGTGATGAATCACCTTCCAGAATATTCTTAGTTCACATCTACATCTACATCTACATCTACACGATACCCTGCAAGCCACCGCGAGGGTGTGTGGCAGGGGGTGAAGGTCACCAAGCATTCACTACTAGCATGCAAGCAAGCAACTAAAGGGTCTCATGCAACTAGATTGTTAGTATCTATAGTATTTGAGGGGTTAATACATGCATCATGCACTACAGAATACTCTAAAATATTTCCCCTACCTATCCCTTTCCTATGCTGCCTATTCTGTTCTCTTATAGTACGGGGGAAAAATGCCATTTTGAATCTATCTGTACGACAATCTATCTCTCTAATCTTATTTATCTGGTCGAATCTAGCATAATACGCTGGTGTTTTCAATATGTGCCTAACATCTTCAGTAAAGCTATCCGATTGAAATTTCTGCAATAGATTAAATCTGAACTTTAATCTACGCTCTGATAATGATTCCCACCCTAATTCTTGTATTAATTCTGATACACTACTCAACCTATCGTAACACCTTTTGACGAACCTAGCTGCTCTACGCTGCACACTGTCTAGTTCTCTCATCAAACCTAATTCATTAGGATCCCATACACTGGCTGCATACTCAAGGTGGGGCCTAACTAGTGAAAAGTAGCATCGCTCTTTTGTCTTCTCATCACATTTCCCAAGTACTCTTTTTATAAATCCTAGCTTTCTCTTCGCTCGGCCGCATATTTCCCTTATGTGTCTTCCCCACGATAAATCTTTAGTGATTGTTACACCTAAATATCTTACGGTTTCAACGTTTTCGATCTTCGTGTTATTAATTCTATAGGATCGCTCTATCGAATTATTCCTCCTCCAAAAATTGATAGCTACACACTTTTTAAGGTTGAGTTCTAACTGCCATTTGTCGCACCACTCTTCAATTGCATCTAAATCCTTGCTAAGTGATTTCATGTCCTCTTCGTTTGATATACCCCTGTACACCACCGCATCGTCTGCAAAAAGTCTAAGGTTACTACTAACTACGGTACCCAAATCGTTTATGTATAAAAGAAATAGAAGCGGACCTACTACGCTACCCTGGGGAACTCCCGATGTGACTTCGATTGTGTCCGACATGATACCATCTATGACAACCCTCTGCTCTCGCCCACTTAAGAATTCTTTTACCCAACATACAACGTCTTTATTTATACCAAAACTCTCTAACTTCAAGATTAATTTGTCATGAGGAACTTTATCGAAAGCCTTTTTAAAATCTAAAAATATCGCATCAACTTCAGTACTGCTTTCGCCGTGGACTAAAATATCGTGTACGAATAAAGCTAATTGTGTCTCGCAAGATCTACCTTTCCGGAACCCATGCTGGCTGTTTATGAGTAATCCCTGACTATCCAAATGCCCCATGATCGAACTGACTACTATGTGCTCAAATATCTTACAAGAGATTGACGTGAGTGAAATGGGTCTGTAGTTACTAGGTTCTTCCCTATCACCGCTTTTAAATATAGGTGTAATGTTAGCTACTTTCCAATCCTTGGGTACTGTGTGGTTCTTTAGTGTTTTATTGAATATTATTTCTAGATAGGGGGCTATTTCAGAAGCTAATGTTTTATAAACTCTGGAAGGAATTTGATCGGGACCTGGTGCTTTGTTTTTACTTATGCTTTTTAACTGCTGCTCTATTCCGCGACATGAAATGTTTATTTCGGGCATTTGCTCACTGAAAGTGTTCGGCGGTGGTTCCACTGCGTTTTGTGACGATGAGTTGAATACACTTTGGAAGAAGGTGTTTAAAGTGTTGGCTTTTTCTACACTGCTGGTGACTCTGATTCCTTTATCATTTTTAAGTGTGTGCACTGTGGACTTATTTCCCTGAAGCTCTCTCACATATGACCAAAACGCTTTAGGATTGCTATCTAAATATTCTCCTAACATCTTGCTCTTGAAATGTGATATCAGGAGAAGAGAGATGGTTAAACAGGGACAATGGACGACAGAAACTCGCAAAAGTATTTGAATTAGGGAAAGTCGACTAGAGGAAGCCATACATTACAGAAGGCTTAAAACTGACCGGAGAAAGAATGGTCCAGTCTACCATAGTAATTTGGGGTTCGCAAAATATTTTTAACGCCATCACTCAAAATATTTTCTTGGAATTTAATTAATTAATGGAAGAGATGAATTCTAAATTTCAACCTGCGATATGATAATGATTCCCGTTTTAATCCATTTAATTGACTGGTTACACAAATATAGTTATCGTACCATCCTTTTACAAATACATAGGTCGGTAGTTAGATGCCTGCTCACTATCAACTTTTTTAAAAATGGGTGTTTCATCGGCTGCTTTCCAATCCATCGGTACGACGTGTTCGACCACGGATTTATTAAATACTATTTCAAGGTTAGGGGAAATTTCGGAAGCTAACTCTCTATATACGACTGAGGGAATTTGATCAGAGCCAGGAGATTTGTTGGCGCTTATATCTACATCTACACGATACCCTGCAAGCCACCGCGAGAGTGTGTGGCAGGGGGTGAAGATCACCAAGCATGCACTACATACATGCAAACAAGCAACTATAGGGTCTCATGCAACTAGAATTGTTAGTATCTATAGTATTTTAGGGGTTAATACATACATCATGCACTACAGACTACTATAAAATATTTCACCTACCTATCACCTACCTGATTTTTCCCCCTGCCACACACCCTTGTGGTGGCTTGCAGGGTATTATGTAGATGTAGATGTATCACTTTGTTATGCTGCCTATTCTGTTCCCTTATAGTACGGGGGAAAAATGCCTTTTTGAATCTATCAGTACGAGAATCGATCCCTCTAATCTTATTTATGTGGTCGAATCTAGTATAATACGCTGGTTTTTTTTAATATGTGCCTAAAATCTTCAGTTAAGCTATCCGATTGAAATTTCTCTAATAGATTTAATCAGTACCTTAACCTGCCCTCTGATAATGATTCCCACCCTAATTCTTGTATTAATTCTGAAACGCTACTCAACCTACCGTAACACCTTTTAACGAACCTAGCTGCTCTACGCTGCACACTGTCTAGTTCTCTGATCAAAACTAATTCATTAGGATCCCTATTAGGATTCATTAGGATCCATATCTTTGAGTAACGTTTCAATACCATTACAGGAAATTTCAATTGGTTTCATCAGTCGCTGAAAGAGGTCAGGTATTGAGTAGGTGTCGCATGATATGGGAGATTAAATGTATAGTCACTAATCCCCTGCCACACACCCTCTCGGTGGCTTGCAGGGTATCCTGTAGATGTAATTATATACACTAAAGGCATTTCATAGCATACTTAATATGGATTACTATATATTTCTGTCTAATCTTCACAATTTTAAAAGAGTTTAAAACAGCAGAGCAAGCATGCAAAAACATGCTGTTAGATGGGTTAGCTTGTCCTTACCCAACATGTAAGTACCTATACTTGATTTACTAATTGTACGAGGAATAACTATGGCTTATTGCTTTTTATGATCCGGAATGTTTCGAGGAAAAGACAAATACTTGAAACTATCTGTGAGGCAACTAATTTCCCTACCTTATGTAGGTGGTGCTATCTACCAATAATAATAATTTTTTAAAAGGGAATTGTTCCCTTCAGCCATTTATCCTTGCAGAGGCTCGCAGGGTAACGTGAAGAAAAACCTTTTGAACTCAGTATTTATTGCAGTTATCTTGGTTTTTGGTTTTATCCTGGTTTAATTTATGGCCGCGAAAGGTCTTGTGATAAGGTAATATTGAAAATCGTTCAGACAATAGGGAACAAAATTTTCAATATGACCAGTTAGCAGTACCATATATTATGCTTCTTATCGCATGTATGTAGCGGACCCATTGATGTGCCGCCGTCCGGTTTTGCTTAACTGTCATGCAAAACTCAAGTGGTTTCGTCGTCTTGGGTTGAGGCCTTAGCATGAATTCAACCGTCTATAACTTATTCCTCGTTTCTCTGTGGGCAAAAACACTTACTAGATTCCAGGAGGATTAACGGTGGTTTCTATTTAGGTATCCCACCGTTTGGAGTACCTCACGCCCCCTCTCCTCGCCCCGGCAGGTGCATTGTCTGTTTCTCCCGCCTCTCCCCCCCACCTTCCTTCCTTCCCAGCCCTCCACCCTACCCTTCTGGTATCGCCCGGTACATGTCGAGGTGTCTTCCTGCGAAACGACTCTATATAGACGTCTGTATCTCGTTGCACGGACGCTGTCGGTATTGGGTCAGGATTGTGATTGCGCCTCACTCCCCCTCCTCTTTCCCTAGACCGCACTTACCATCTCCGTTTCCCTGCTTGCCTCTTTTCGGACACGCTCTCGACTATGTTGCCAACGCCCCCACTTCGATAACCCGTTCCCCGCCCTGCCCCCTCCGCCGCACCCCAGTTCACGGTAACCCTCATCTTCGCCCCCCACCGCCCCCGCCCACCCAGTCCGGCACACCGTACCTCACAACCCCCTCTCCTCAAGACGGCCGACCTCGGTCAACGCACTGGTGACCTTGGAGATTCCTCCCCACCCTCCTGCTCCTCTCGCCCTTCTCCTCCTCCCGGCTCCTCTCCTCTTTCATCCTCCTCAATCCCTTCGATCCCCACCCCTTGTCTCTGCCGCTCCCTCCCCTTAACCCGTTCGGATTCCTCCCTTTCACTCTCGTCCGCTCACTTTTCACTCCCACAAAACGCATGACGCAAGCAAAAGCGGGGCGGGCGAGCCCGGAGTGACGTCAACGGCAACCGACGTGAGTCCTCCCCCTTTCCGTACTTCGCCTCCCCAGTTCCCTTCCCGTACTTCGCCTCCCCCGTTCCCTTCCCGTACTTCGTCTCCGCCCCTCAACTCGATTCGACAGACTCTCTGCCCTCTCTCCGTCGTCTCTCGTTCCCTCCTACGTCACACTTGCTACGACGACCGACGGCGGCCGTCTCTCCTTGCGCCGACTTGCCCTCCCGTCCGCATGCGTGGTCTTTTCCCCGAAGAGGACGGGATTCGAGTTGCGGCCGGGGGTCGCGTTGGGGAGGAGGGAGTGAGCGAATGCTTGAGGGTGTTGGAGTGAAAAAAGCGGGAGGAATGCCCTCACCCTCCCGCTGAGAAGGAAATGGAGGAATTTCCCACGAGGGTGGAGGCGGGCGCTCTCTCTCGGGGGCGGGGGGGGGGGGGAATTCTTGATGAAGCGGAAGTGGGGGCGGGCAAAGGGCACTAAAGTTTGAGGTGGGGAGTTCGCTATTTCTCTGGCATCCATGCACAGCTCAAGGCTCGCGGCCTGATTCACGCCAAGCCCAACTTAAAAATAACGAAAGTAAATATTTTTATTCTAAAGCTGACTAACCAGGGAGGAAGTGAGCAAATACGGAAATGTAGACGCAATGGATGGGACGGAAAAGCATAAAGGGAGTTCGCAGAATTACTCTTAAATCATCAAAAGGTAGGGAGGCTTTGGCTTAGAGAACATTTATCAAAGGTAAATTTCGGACGCTTCAACATTGGATGTGCGGAATCTCGTAATTCGAATTGGCTATGGCCAGAACATAAATTTCCTTGAACAAATTACTCAGCATGCCAACTGGCAACATGGAGAGCGTGATTGGGGAAAAATATTCACCAAACATTTTATATTACATTCACAGAGAACTAGTTAGTGTTCAGCGCAGAACATCTAAGAGCATTAAAACCCCACCCCCTGCCACACACCCTCACCCCCTGCCACACACCCTCGCGGTGGCTTGCAGGGTATCGTGTAGATGTAGATGTAGAAAAGGTGTTACGATAGGTTGAATAGCGTTTCAGAATTAATAAAAGAATTAGGGTGGGAATCATTATCAGAGCGTAGGTTAAAGTACAGATTAATTCTATTAGACAAATTTCAATCGGATAGCTTTACTGAAGATGTTAGGCATATTAAAAACACCAGCGTATTATGCTAAATTCGACCAGATATATAAGATTGGAGAGATAGATTCTCGTACTGATAGATTCAAAACGTCATTTTTCCCCGTACTATAAGAAAACAGAATAGACAGCATAGCAAAGGGGTAGGTGGGGGAAATATTTTAGAGTGGTCTGTAGTTCATGATGCATGTATTAATCCCTTAAATAGTATAGATACTAATAATCTAGTCGCATGAGACCCTATAGTTACTTGTTTGCATGTCAATAGTGCATGCTTGGTGATCTTCACCCCCTCCCACACACTCTCGCGGCGGCTTGGAGGGTACATCTACATCTACACGATACCCTGCAAGCCACCGCGAGGGTGTGTGGCAGGGGGTGAAGGTCACCAAGCATGCACTACTAGCATGCAAGCAAGCAACTAAAGGGTCTCATGCAACTAGATTGTTAGTATCTATAGTATTTGAGGGGTTAATACATGTATCATGCACTACAGAATACTCTAAAATATTTCCCCTACCAATCCCTTTCCTATGCTGCCTATTCTGTTCTCTTATAGTACGGGGGAAAAATGCCATTTTTAATCTATCTGTACGACAATCTATCTCTCTAATCTTATTTATCTGGTCGAATCTAGCATAATACGCTGGTGTTTTTAATATGTGCATATGCGTTGTATGTTGGGTAATAGAATTCTTAAGTGGGCGAGAGCAGAGGGTTGTCATAGATGGTATCATGTCGGACACAATCGAAGTCACATCGGGAGTTCCCCAGGGTAGCGTAGTAGGTCCGCTTCTATTTCTTTTATAGATAAACGATTTGGGTACCGTAGTTAGTAGTAACCTTAGAATTTTTGCAGACGATGCGGTGGTGTACAGGGGTATATCAAACGAAGAGGACACGAAATCACTTAGCAAGGATTTACATCTACATCTACATAATACCCTGCAAGCCACCACAAGGGTGTGTGGCAGGGGGGGATTGCTCACCAAACATGCACTACATATCATGCATAAAAAAGGAATAGTATTAATATAGTAGTCAGAACTACACCATTTAAAAAAGATAGTAATTGCAAAGAAAACATGCAAAAACATTCTGTTAGTAGGGTTAGCGGTTAATGGTAGTTTAGCGGGGCCGTCGTTCAGGTAGCTAGTGGGACGGAGGTCAGGACCGAGGGTCCACCCTCGGTCTCCTCGAAAATCGACCCTCGCCCATCCCGAGAGCTCAGCCGAGGTAGACCTTTCCCAGCGGGTGGGGTCCTCGGGGAAATTGACCACTAGACATGGTTTATCGAAGTTATAAACTTTGGAACGTATCAACAATTTATCTTCTTCATTGTATTGTTCATTCCAAGACGTCGAAAAACGTTTTTTGATTGATGCTCTACGATGAAAATTAAGGATTTTCCTATTTTTCGCGTAAAAAGCGGATGGGATGTGGCAACGTTGCTACCTGAGAGGGCGAGTTTGGAAAAAGAGAGCGGGAAAAGACAGCCCGTGCGAGTCTTATTCTGGGATCTCAATGTTCGATGCTCCATGTCTCTGATCCATAGAGTGCCTCGCTCCTTTCTTTTGGTTGATTCTCATATTAATTTCCTAAATTACTAGTCCAAAGCCAAAAGATTCTTTATATGTGTATATTATAGACCAAGGTTTATTTAAAACTTTTACAAGACCACAGATTTCTGTGGTCTTGTAAAAAGTTTTAAATAAACCTTGGTGTAATGGAATACCACAAAGTTACTTCACAACGTATTTTATTTATATTATAGACCGCCTGATAGCGACGGCAGTTCATTATCAGGCCTGGAGAGCAAGAGCAGTAAACTAAATTCGCGCGGAAACGATCGAAACTCATAATATGTGGAGATTTCATACTTCCGTCCATAGACTGGGGCACGAATTGGTTTATCACCGGAGTAAAAGACAAGGAGCTCTGCGAGTCACTATTGTGTACCTTCACAACACACTAAATGCATCAATTGGTAACAGCATCCACCAGAGGAAATAATACCTTCTATTTATTAGCGGCAAATGTACCAGAACATGTTGTAAAAGTAGTAGCCGAGAAAGGCATTAGAGGCCATAAAGTAGTCACGGCTCAATTTTCTCTGAGAGCTAACAAACTCACGAGCCGAAAAGAAACATTTATTTGCTCGGTAAGGCTGATTATGGTGATATCTCTTAGCCGAAGGAGGCGTGTACATGGGAGTCAGCCAAATTCCATATACTTCTCCGTGTCTCACATTATTTTGGCGATAAAATGTTCATCATTGTCCTCCGGCATTATGGTTTGAAAGCTTTAATTCTATGCTCTACTGTTTTTCGATGTCCCATGTCTCTGACCCATAGGGTGACTTTCTCCATACGAATGTCTTGATGGAGTGCTTTCTTGTTGGAAACTGAAGGTTTTTGAGCCATGTAGTTGCCTCTTCTTCAGGAAAGGCTCCTTGGCCTGTGCTATTCTTCGCTTGATGTTGGTCATGCTTCTTCCATAGCAAGATATTAACTGTTGCGGAGATAGCTGAAGTTCTTGACTTTTTGTAATTTCACTCCTCATATTTTGATATACCGTATTCCCTTCAATCATACATGAAAGTATGTTTTTAAGTCGCCTTCAAATATCTTAGAGAGGGGATGGTTTCGTCAACTCATAAAGAGGAATTAGGATATCGTATAATGTATTTAGCGAACAAAGCAAAGGATTAGATACAGAGGATTCGTGGAGAGAATTTCTTGAGGTCACCCGTAAAGCAGTTAATAAATACATACCAAGTAAATATATTAGTGATAATACGGAGCCAAGGTGGTATAACGCGGAGGTTAGGAAATCACGCCAAGCGACAAAGGGTATGCCACGCTAGGATGAAAAATGCAGGACGGGGTCTATCGGTAGAGAAAAAAAATGAGTTAGTTCAAAACTATAATATATTAAGAGCATTAGCAAGGAAATCATGTCGGCAATGTTATCACATTTCAAGAGCAAGATGTTAGGAGAATATTTAGATAGCAATCCTAAAGCGTTTTGGTCATGTGTGAGAGAGCTTCGGGCAAATAAGTCCACAGTGCACACACTTAAAAACGATAAAGGAATTAGAGGCACCAGCAGTGTAGAAAAAGCCAATACTTTAAACACATTCTTCCAAAGCGTATTAAACTCATCGTCACACAACGCAGTGGAACCACCGCCGAACACTTTCAGTGAGCAAATGCCCGAAATAAACATTTCATGTCGCGGAATAGAGCAGCACTTAAAAAGCATAAGTAAAAACCAATCACCAGGTCCTGATCAAATTCCCTCCAGAGTATATAAAACATTAGCTTCTGAAATAGCCCCCTATCTAGAAATAATATTCAATAAAACACTAAAGAACCACACAGTACCCAAGGATTGGAAAGTAGCTAACATTACACCTATTTTTAAAAACGGCAATAGGGAAGAACCTAGTAACTACAGACCCATTTCACTCAGGTCAATCTCTTGTAAGATATTTGAGCACATTGTAGTCAGTTCGATCATGGGGCATTTGGAAAGTCAGGAATTACTCATAATCAGCCAACATGGGTTCCGGAAAGTTTGATCTTGCGAGACACAATTAGCTTTATTTGTACACCATATATTAATCTACGTCGAAAACAGTACTGAAGTTAATGCGATATTTTTAGATTTTAAAAAGGCATTCGATAAAGTTCCTCATGATAAATTAATCTTGAAGTTAGAGAGTTTTGGTATAAATAAAGACGTATGTTGGGTAAAAGAATTCTTAATTGGGCGAGAGCAGAGGGTTGTCATATATGGTATCATGTCGGACACAATCAAAGTCACATGGGGAGCCTCAAATTTCCACTGGAAATGCTCTTGAATACAAATAATGCCCTACGATATGCTTTAATTGCTATGGAGTTTAGTTTATAATTTTGAATAATCTCTTTTCCTCGTCAATGGATGGATTGGTTAGAGAACTTTTCAATCCAGATTGACTCTGCCTTTGTCATTTTAATGACTTCCACACTTATGCTTAGTATATACTATCTAGGTTCTGCGTTTCCCCATTTTATTTTATTAGGTACGTATTTATTAACTGCTGAGCGGGTATGCTACAAAACTTTACTATTTTGGCTTAAAATAACTTTCTTAACTTTATTAAACGACTTCAGTAACTCCTGTTCATGTCCTCGTATTTAAATCTACAAATGCTTCTCTCAATGCCAACCTTGCTAGACATGTGCTTGAGCTTGGACGCCAAATCCGAATAGAACGAGTGACGAACTGAAGGGACTCCAGGACACAGCAGGAGACCGTTGGGGGAGGATTGGGGGGAAAGTGAAAGTTCGTCGCGGGGCGACCACGCTATTGAACGCGTATGCCGAAAAGAAGTGCATGGTTTCTTCGTACCTTTGTTCTCATCTCCAGGCCACGAGGGTCGCGTCCGGTGCTATTAACTCCCATTCTAAACACTCCCAATATTTGTTTGCTTGGTTTTAAACGGAAGCGGAAAGGGATAGGTAGGGGAAATATTTTAGAGTATTCTGTAGTGCATGATGCATGTATTACCCCTTAAATACTGTAGATACTAACAATCAAGTTGCATGAGACAATATAGTTGCTAGTTTGCATGTTAGTAGTGCATGCTTGGTGATCTTCACCCCCTGCCACACACCCTCGCGGTGGCTTGCAGGGTATCGTGTAGATGTAGATGTAAACGTAAGGGTCATGCATATAGATATTCGTAGCAGACTAGGAACAAAATCGCCAAGTCCAAAGGAACATCTATGGACAGGAGTGAGCTTTTGCAAATGTACATGATGCCTTTAAAAATCTCCTCAAGGGGGTGTGGCAGGGGGCATGCATTAATAAGGAAACACTACCCAATCTAATAAATAAGTAATAATAATCAACAAGATATATCCGTTATACAATGTAACTGGATGAATCTTTCACAACCTAACTTTGCATGGTCATTTATAACGTCCATAAATAGGTTTTGAAGTAGTTATATCCCGATACGTTGATATTTTTTTTATCCCATGTTCGAAAATATTTCTGCGTTATATTCAATTGGGATACCAGTTTTTTTCGGAGAGAGGGTTCCGATTATTACTCATTGCAATGCCTAAATGTTGTAATTAAAAATTCACCATTTAGAGGCTTAAACTTAGAAGATTCTTATTCTGCTCGAAAAAAGTACTAAATTGCCGTAAATTTTAGCATTTCTTAATTGAAGAAAAAATGTGAGCCTAAAATGTTGATTTTTAGGTCTGATTACTTCAGTAACCGAAGAACACTGCTGTCGAAGTGAAGTCAGTTTCGAATGTGCTATTACAATACCCTACCTCGTATGACAATTGAACGCGGGTGCCCGCGACGGAAAATCCTGTCTTATATGATGAAAGCCACAATTTTGATTGTAACCTGCAAAGGGAAAGGGCGAAATAAGGCAGAAGACACATTCTGCATGATTATTAACGGGATTTCCAGTTAATGTTTTATGCGATGAAAACTATAATTAGAACTGGAATGCCTATTGAAACTTAGTGGAAAGTTGTCCAAGCCGGGCAAATATCCCATACATAGGCATGTATTTTTCCAATTATTAATATGTTATTGACGTCTTAGGAGAAGTTATGAGTCAAACTTACGCATGAGTCTCTTGTAAGCTACACAATCTCTTGTAAGATATTTGAGCACATAGTAGTCAGTTCGATCATGGGGCATTTGGATAGTCAGGGATTACTCATAAACAGCCAGCATGGGTTCCGGAAAGGTAGATCTTGCGAGACACAATTAGCTTTATTCGTACACGATATTTTAGTCCACGGCGAAAGCAGTACTGAAGTTGATGCGATATTTTTAGATTTTAAAAAGGCTTTCGATAAAGTTCCTCATGACAAATTAATCTTGAAGTTAGAGAGTTTTGGTATAAATAAAGACGTTGTATGTTGGGTAAAAGAATTCTTAAGTGGGCGAGAGCAGAGGGTTGTCATAGATGGTATCATGTCGGACACAATCGAAGTCACATCGGGAGTTCCCCAGGGTAGCGTAGTAGGTCCGCTTCTATTTCTTTTATACATAAACGATTTGGGTACCGTAGTTAGTAGTAACCTTAGACTTTTTGCAGACGATGCGGTGGTGTACAGGGGTATATCAAACGAAGAGGACATGAAATCACTTAGCAAGGATTTAGATGCAATTGAAGAGTGGTGCGACAAATGGCAGTTAGAACTCAACCTTAAAAAGTGTGTAGCTATCAATTTTTGGAGGAGGAATAATTCGATAGAGCGATCCTATAGAATTAATAACACGAAGATCGAAAACGTTGAAACCGTAAGATATTTAGGTGTAACAATCACTAAAGATTTATCGTGGGGAAGACACATAAGGGAAATATGCGGCCGAGCGAAGAGAAAGCTAGGATTTATAAAAAGAGTACTTGGGAAATGTGATGAGAAGACAAAAGAGCGATGCTACTTTTCACTAGTTAGGCCCCACCTTGAGTATGCAGCCAGTGTATGGGATCCTAATGAATTAGGTTTGATGAGAGAACTAGACAGTGTGCAGCGTAGAGCAGCTAGGTTCGTCAAAAGGTGTTACGATAGGTTGAGTAGTGTATCAGAATTAATACAAGAATTAGGGTGGGAATCATTATCAGAGCGTAGATTAAAGTTCAGATTTAATCTATTGCAGAAATTTCAATCGGATAGCTTTACTGAAGATGTTAGGCACATATTGAAAACACCAGCGTATTATGCTAGATTCGACCAGATAAATAAGATTAGAGAGATAGATTGTCGTACAGATAGATTCAAAATGGCATTTTTCCCCCGTACTATAAGAGAACAGAATAGGCAGCATAGGAAAGGGATAGGTAGGGGAAATATTTTAGAGTATTCTGTAGTGCATGATGCATGTATTAACCCCTCAAATACTATAGATACTAACAATCTAGTTGCATGAGACCCTTTAGTTGCTTGCTTGCATGTTAGTAGTGAATGCTTGGTGACCTTCACCCCCTGCCACACACCCTCGCGGTGGCTTGCAGGGTATCGTGTAGATGTAGATGTAGATGATGAGGTTCAGCCTTTTCATCAACCTACTGCTAGATAGCGATTCCTATCCCAGTTCCTCTAATAACTTGGAGACAATGCTGAATTTATCTAAACATATTTTTACAAACCTACCTGACTTTTTCTGTACGCGATCCCATATACTAGCAGCATACTCGATGTGCGGTCCTACTAGTGAGAAATAACAGTGTTCTTTTAACATTTATCACTTTAAAATGTACTCTGAATGTATATATTAATTGATGAGTGTGTAATATCTAGGAAAGTAAACCAAAACCACCCATTTTGGCTAATGCTGACTTCTTGAAATTTATTAAATGAGTTGAGCAGTTCCTGTTTCATACCACCATAATAAGCCTTACCCAGCAGCGGCGTTGGAAGTGGGGGGAAGAGGGGGCAATCGCCCCCCCCCCCCCCCCCCCCCCCAGAATTTGCCCCGTGCCCTTGAGAAATGAGTCTTCATCTATAAAAAATAAATTTCACTTGTATCCAGCTTGCCTATTCCCTTCTGACGTATATTCTACCACCTTCATATGCACTTTTAGCGGAATTCTAATCTCTACCCCCTCCTATCCGCAAAAAAATGCGGGCCCTTTTCATAGGAGCCGGGCCCTTTTCAAGGTTGGCCCCTCCCAGCGACAATAGTTCCGACGCCCCTGATACCGAGCAAATAAATGTTTCCTTTCGGCTCGTGAGATTGTTAGCTCTCAGAGAAAATTGAGCCGTGACTACTTTATGGCCTCTAATGCCTTTCTTGGCTACTACTTTTACAACATGTTCTGGTACATTTGCCGCTAATAAATAGAAGGAATTATTTCCTCTGGTGGATGCTGTTACCAATTGATGCATTGAGTGTGTTGTGAAGGTACACAATAGTGACTCGCAGAGCTCCTTGTCTTTTACTCCGGTGATAAACCTATTCGTGTCCCAGTCTTTGGACGGAAGTATGAAATCTCCTCCTATTATTATGTTTCGATCATTTCCGCGCGAATTTAGTTTATTGTTCTTCCTCTCCAGGCCTGAGACTGAACTGCCGTCGCTATCAGGCAGTCTATAATATACACATATAAAGAATCTTTTGGTTTTAGGCTGTCGAAGTGAACACCATACGCTCTTTAACCGACTCTCAGATTAGAACTCACAATTATTGGTGTAGTAATCCTTAGCTGCAATAAAGAAGAACATATAGGAGTCACTAAGAGGAACGTAGCTTTCTTGTCACGTGCATCGAAAACACTTACTAAAATAATCAGCCGAAGAATGGAAGGAAAGATTGGAGGAAACCTCTCGGATAACCTATAAATGGTAAATGATTTTGGAAAATATTCATTATCTACGATTTCGTTTGATAACCAACTTTCTGTCCCTATAATTACATCCGCATCGGTGCCTTTAATGATATGGTAGCATTAAACTACTTTATTTTTATACTACGGCAGTTTAGTATCACCAAATATATATTTCACCATTTAGCAACTTCTCTGGTCGTTGATAGTAACCTCCATTAGCCATCTTGGGAAAACTAATTGCCAATAATTTGTCATCACTGAAAAATGACTTCTGAAATTCCTCATCTTTCCCGTGACTCATGTAAAAGCCGCCATCAACTAGCCATTTCACAACATGGAATGGAATAAGATGTTCAAGATACTGAAAGCAGTTGAGATGGACTACAACGACAAATAAATACTCGCCTCCGCAAGAATCAGGTCACAACAGTACGAATGAATGATGGAAGGAAAATAGAAGCCAAAACAAGTGAGGAGTTAGACAAAGATAGAGCCTCTCGCCATTATTATTTAATATAATATATAACTAAAAGAATCAAAACGAGAAGCAGAAGAAATTGGTATAAAAGTAATCAAGGTTAATGTTGAAGAAATAAACATGCTTCCGGTTCGCAGATGGCTATCGCAGTTCTAACAGAAAGGCAAGTGGACCTGTAAACATCTTGGAATATTACGGACCTAGTAATTTAGGAAATTAATATGAGAATCAACCAAAAGAAAGGAGCGAGGCACTCTATGGATCAGAGACATGGAGCATCGAACATTGAGATCCCAGAATAAGACTCGCACGGGCTGTCTTTTCCCGCTCTCTTTTTCCAAACTCGCCCTCTCAGGTAGCAACGTTGCCACATCCCATCCGCTTTTTACGCGAAAAATAGGAAAATCCTTAATTTTCATCGTAGAGCATCAATCAAAAAACGTTTTTCGACGTCTTGGAATGAACAATACAATGAAGAAGATAAATTGTTGATACGTTCCAAAGTTTATAACTTCGATAAACCATGTCTAGTGGTCAATTTCCCCGAGGACCCCACCCGCTGGGAAAGGTCTACCTCGGCTGAGCTCTCGGGATGGGCGAGGGTCGATTTTCGAGGAGACCGAGGGTAGACCCTCGGTCCTGACCTCCGTCCCACTAGCTACCTGAACGACGGCCCCGCTAAACTACCATTAACCGGGTTAGCTTTAAGTACTCATACCAACATGCAGCTACCAATGCTATTCATTGCTACTCTCCGAATTTAGATGCAATTCAAGAGTGGTGCGACAAATGGCAGTTAGAACTCAACCTTAAAAAGTGTGTAGCTATCAATTTTTGGAGGAGGAACAATTCGATAGAGCGATCCTATAGAATTAATAACACGAAGATCGAAAACGTTGAAACCGTAAGATATTTAGGTGTAAAATCACTAAAGATTTATCGTGGGGAAGACACATAAGGGAAATATGCGGCCGAGCGAAGAGAAAGCTAGGATTTATAAAAAGAGTACTTCTACATCTACATAATACCCTGCAACCCACCATAAGGGTGTGTGGCAGGGGGTGTGAGTACTTGGGAAATGTGATGAGAAGACGAGATGAGAAGAGCGATGAGAAGAAGAAGAGATGAGAAGAGCGATGCTACTTTTCACTAGTTAGGCCCCACCTTGAGTGGCAGCCAGTGTATGGGATCCGAATGAATTAGGTTTGATGAGAGAACTAGACAGTGTGCAGCGTAGAGCAGCTAGGTTCATCAAAAGGTGTTACGATAGGTTGAGTAGTGGATCAGAATTAATACAAGAATTAGGGTGGGAATCATTATCAGAGCGTAGATTAAAGTTCAGATTAAATCTATTGCAGAAATTTCAATCGGATAGCTTTACTGAAGATGCTAGGCACATATTAAAAAAAAATAAGGTAGGTGACAGGATAGGTAGGTGATAAATTTTTTAGTATTCTGTAGTGCATGATGCACGCATTAACAATTTAAATACTATAGATACTAACAATCTAGTTGCATGAGACACTATAGTTGCTTGTTTGCATGTTAGTAGTGCATGCTTGGTGATCTTCTCCCCCTGCCACACACCCTCGTGGTGGCTTGAGGGTATCGTGTAGATGTAGATGCAAGGGATTAATACATGCATTATGCACTACAGACTACCCTAAAATATTTCCCCTACCTATTCATTTGCTAAGCTTCTTATTCTGTTCTCTTATACATCTACATCTACATAATGCCCTGCAAGCCACCACAAGGGTGTGTGGCAGGGGGGGATTGCTCACCAAACATGCACTACATATCATGCATAAAAAAGGTATAGTATAAATATAGTAGTCAGAACTACACTATTTAAAAAAGATAGAAATTGCAAAGCAAACATGCAAAAACATTCTGTTAGCAGGGTTAGCTTTAAGTACTCATACCAACATGCAGCTACAAATGCTATTCATTGCTACTCTCCAATAGGACATATTTACCGTTATTCGTATCTCTTATTGTGCGAGGGAAAAAGGACATTTTGAATCGGTCAGTTCGGCAATCAATTTCTCTAACTTTATGATTATGGTCCAGTCTGCCATAGTAAGTTGGGGTTCGTAAAATATTTTTAACATCATCACTGAAAATATTGCCTTGGAATTTGTGGAAGAGATTAAGTCTAAATTTCAACCTGCTCGGGATTATAGTTCGGGGGAAAAATGACGCTTTGAAGCTATCAGTACGACAACCTTTCTCTCTAATCTTATTAATCTGGTCAAATCTAACATAATACGCTGGTGTTTTCATGTGTGCCTAACGTCTTCAGTAAAGCTATCCGACAGAAATTTCTCTAATAGATTTAATCTGTACTTTAACGTACCCTCTGATAATGACTCCCACGCTAATTGTTGTATTTATTCTGAAACACTACTCAACCTATCATAACACTTTTAACGAACCTAGCTGCTCTACGCTGCACACTGTTTAGTTCTCTGATCAAACTTAATTCATTCGGATCCCATTCACTGGCTGCATATCCACGGTGGGGCCTAAGTAGTGAAAAGTAGCATCGCTCTTTTGTCTTCTCATCACATTTCCCAAGTACTCTTTTTATAAATCCTAGCTTTCTCTTCGCTCGGCCGCATATTTCCCGGTTGTGTCTTCCCCACGATAAATCTTTAGTGATTGTTACACCTAAATACCTTATGGTTTCAACGCTTTCGATCTTCGTGTTACTTATTTTATAGGATCGCTCTATCTAATTATTCCTCCTCCAAATGTTGAAGAGGATGAAGTAATGGTAATCTTGATTGGAGGCGTACAGCACGATTCTTTCCCTAATAAATTAGGAATCCGCAGCTAGAGAAACCATTAATCGGGTAGCAGAGGAAATCTAAGAAACTTTCACCGCCACAAAAATTCAAATTATTTGCCCCATCCCAGCACTTTTTACGATAAATTACCGCCGTGGCCGACTACGTCCACGACGGCACTTAAATAAAACAGTCCCCGAGACAACACTCACGCACACACTATGACTCCGGCAACATGTGACGCGGAGGTGAGAGGGCATTAGTCCGGCACAGGAAGGGAAGGGTGAGAACTGAAGCGATCCAACCGAGAGTGCCGTCGCAATGGATTCATCTGGAGAGGAAAAACCCTCTTGTTGGAGAGTGAGGGGGAGAAAGAGAGGAAAGAAAAGAAAGAGAAAGTGCTAACTCCTTCGTGGAAGTGAGTTTTCGAGCGAAAGGGGAAGAGGAGTGTGCGGCACGGAAGAGACGTTGAAGGTTAAGGCCAAGATGAGGAAGAAGAGGGGATAAAAACTCCGGAAAGTCGTGCATAAGCGAGGGGTGAGCATGTGGAAAAAGGAAGGAGAGTGAGGAGAGGTTTAGGGTAGAATTGAAAAAAAATGAAAGGACGGGTGCGTAATTCTTACGAGGGAGATGCACGGTTTAGTTAAGGAGTTGGAAGGAGAGAGGGAGAGGAGGAAGCCTCATGAGCGTGGGTGTCTGCCTCAGGATGAATGGGAGCTCAGATATGGAGTGGGAGGGGATGTGCGGGTGATGGGGCCGAGTTCCAAGAAGACTATACTGAAGTGGAGAAGGAAGAGTTTGACGGGGAAGGCTGGGCGGAGATAAGGGAGAGAGGATGAGTGTGAACGGAGGGGAGTTGGATTTCTTATTTTTCCCTAGCGTAAGGAGTAAATGTGAAATACAGATGCCTCATGAAGATGTAGTGGAATGGGGTACTTAAAGACAGGGTGCGATGAACACAAAAGAATGAAGTGGACTCACCGCGATCAGGGGGTCATGGTGGTTTCATACTTCATAGTACATGGGGAATTCGTACTTCAGCAGGTATCAGTGAGTATCCAACGGGAGAGAGATTTGAGGAGGTAAAAATGAGCATACAACATTCAAAGGATTTCTTTGTCAAGATTCTGAATTTAATATCTACACGCAGGGGGTACACAGCAAGCTGAATCAGTGGTTTATGACGAAGAATGGCCCACATCAAACATATCTACATCTCTATAATACCCTGAAACCATCATACAGGTGTGTGGCATTGGGTGAATTCTCAACAAACATTCACTATATAACATGCATTTAAAAGGATTAGCAATAATGCAATAGTATTACTTGTATATAGTTGTAGATTTATTATAATGGGGTGAATGCACGAATCGTACCGTCCCTTTACAAATCTTGCCGATCTTCGCTGCACACGATCAAGTTCGTTATTTAGACCGATTTCGTAGGGATCCCATACACTAAGAGCATATAAAACGGAACTATTTACTGAAGATGTTAGGCACATATTAAAAAACCAGTTTATTATGCTAGATTCGACAAGATAAATAAGATTAGAGAGACAGATTGTCGTACTTATAGATGCAAATCCTCATTTTTCCTCCGAAAAATAAGAGAACACATAGGCAGCATAGCAAAGGGATAGGTAGGGGAAATATTTTAGAGTAGTTTGTAGTGCATGATGCATGTATTAATCTTCTAAATAAGATAGGTATTAACAATCTTATTGCATGAGACCCTATAGTTGCTTGTTTTCATGTTAGTAGTGCATGCTAGGTGATCTTCACCCCCTGCCACACACCTTCACGATAGTTTGCAGGGTATCACTGAGATGTAATTAGCATGCTTCATAAGGGTCCCATATACTCGCAGCATATTCTAAGTGTAGTCTAACAATTGAAAAATAGCAACGTTCCTTCACCATCTCCTCACTTTTCCCTAATATTCTTTTAATAAACCCCAACTTTAAATTTGCTTGACTGCATATTTCCCTGATATGATTCCCCCATGATAGATCCTGAGTAAGTGTTACACCTAAGTACTTAGCTGATTCCACGTTTACTAATTCCGTTCCTTGAATCATATACATTCTTTCTATCGTGTTTTTCCTTTTCCAAAAATTTACTGTCACGCACTTTTTTATGTTCAGTTCTAGTTTCCATTTATCGCACCACGCCTAAATTGCAACGAGGTCCTTTTCTTACGATGCCTTGTCTCCTGTACTACTAATTTCTCTATAACCTACTGCATCATCTGCGAAAAGCCGAATTCTACCGTTTACTACCACACTGCCGAGGTCATCGATATATAACAGGAATTAAAGTGGGCCTATCACACTTCCCTGGGGAACGCCTGATGTGACACTAACTATATTGGACATGATACCGTCTATAGTAACTCTCTGTTCGCGGCCAACTAAGAATTGATTAATCCAGCATACTACGTGTTTATCTATACCGTAACTTTCTAACTTTAAGAGCAATCTGTCATGAGGTACTCTATCAAAGACTTTTTTTAAATCGAGGAATATCGCATCAACCTGAGCATTATTTTCTCCCGAAACTAATAAGTCGTGTACAAATTGCGTTTCGCATGACTTAGATTTTCGGAAACCGTGTTGGTTATTAAATAACAAATTTTCTCTATCCAAGTGCATAGAATCCAAGTGGATTCTTCTACCTGCACTCGCAGAGGAAGGTCGCGTGGTGAGAGCTCCCGTCTTGAGTTGTGACTTTCACTTTTTTACCTGGTCGCCAGTAGCAGCTTTAACGTTGCCTAGCTGGGTCCGTAGTTTTAGCTCTAAAATTGTGTCGTCCTAGGCTATCCCCTATTTCATAGTGTAGTGGTGTATTTAGTAGTGAGTGTTTAGTTAGTTAGTAAGTGAGTGTGTTAGTGTGTGAGTTTTCTGTGCCTGCTGTGGCTGTAGTCCCTGCCATCCCGCGAGCGTCTGCCGAGAGTGTGTGCCGATAGCGATAAGTAGAACTAAACCAGTATCTTTATTACTTTTATATACTGAGATAAATACAAATCTTCCACTATTGTTTAACATCGTTGTGGCTATTCAATAGTTAGCGTATTTACGTTTCTTATTTATATTTTATCATCACCATAGTTTTGTTTTTCTAAGTATTTCTCAGTTATAGAACCGTTCATTATAATCTATTGTTAACAATATATTTCTAGACTTCACTCGGCTTTAATTTAACTTTATTCGTTATAGCTACACTGCATTAGTTATTGTTTCATAATATCCGTGCTTCCGTACCGCTGTTTAATCTCCGTGATATATATAGACTTGTTCTCCTACAAGTGAATTTCTAATTTAATATTATCTTATTGTTATTTATTCATAGTCCTGTGTAGAACCGTATAATCCATCCTAACGTGTAAGGTGTAATTTGCACTTGTGTTATTATTCATATACAGTTTATAGTAACTCTGTAGTTTGCGTAACTTATTTTAACCTAGTAGATTCATATAGTTGATCTTTTTTATCGCTTATTGTTATTGAACTTAGTTGATAATAGTTTTTTTTAGACATATTTATATTTCCTTGACTAGTGCTTAATCTAGTTCGTCTTTCGTTGATTTTTAGTAGTAGATATTTAATACATTTACTTTAGCTTTATACACATAAATTTTATTTATACATATATAGTTTATACTAACTCTGTAGTTTGCGTAACTTATTTTAACCTAGTAGATTCATATAGTTGATTTTTTTATCGCTTATTGTTATTGAAGTTAGTTGGTGATAGTTTTTTTTTAGATATATTTATATTTCCTTGACTAGTGCTTAATCTAGTTCGTCTTTTTCGTTGCTCCTTTAGTAGTAGATATTTAATACATTTACTTTAGCTTTATACACATAAAGTTTTATTTATACATTTATAGTTTATACTATCTCTGCAGTTTGCGTAACTTATTTTTTAACCTAGTAGATTATACAGTTTTTTTTAATCGCTTATTGTCATTGAAATAATTCGGTAATAGTGTTTTTTTTTTATAGATATATTTATATTTCCTAGATTAGTGCTTAATTTTGCTCGTCTTTTTCGTTGCTTCTTTTAGTAGTAGATTTTTAATACATTTACTTTAGCTTTACTGTTGACACTTTTTGCTTCATCTCTTCGTAATCGCTGGTCTTGCGCATCCTACAGCCTACATTCCTCTCGTATACATTCCAGAGCTCCCCCCCCCCTCCCCCCCCGTGGTTCCCTTCCCAAACCTCAGCCTAACCAAGGTCAACCGTGACCCACCTCCCATCGCGACTCCCTACCGAGCGCTACCCTTGCAACCACTCACCCGTGTAGTTTTTCTACCTGTGTAGTTTACTCCTAGTCCCTGTCCCCTTTGGGTTAATTGGCTTCTGGTGATAATCTGTGGTCTGTATTTGCTTGCTTGCTCGTTTCTTCAAGAGCCTTGTTAGTTATTTATTAGTGTGTAGTAAATAGTAGATTCTTTTACCAGATAGCTCCGCTGCGAGTCTAAGGGAGAGAGATAGTTAGAGTTAGATTAGGATGACTCCCATTAGGTCAATTGTCAACCTCTTCCGTGACTCACCCGATAGCGAGCCCTTGCGGGCTCGAGTCGATGAGCTCGAGAAGACGGTGGATAGTCTTCGCTCTCTCGTGAAACGGCTGGTGACTACGTTGGAACGGTCGAGGGGGAGTGGGGGTCGGCCAAGGCCTTCCGCACGCGTTGGTGCGGGGGCGAGCCCTTACACTGGCGTGGGTTGGAGGGTTGAGGACGTTCCCCGCACACCCGAGCCTCTAGCGGAGCCTACCTCCGAATCCGGGGGAGAGTGGGAAGTGGTCCGTAGGAGGAGTCGTGGGGTCACACTACACAAACGGGGAAATGCAGAGGCAGAGGCTGAGCCTTTCCCCGTTAGTAATAGGTTCGATGGGCTGGCGGAGGTCGGCGCATCGAACGCTCCGCCTCAGGAGACTTCGCCGACTGGGAGTCGGGAGGGAAGGGAGGGAGTATTAGTGATAGGTAGCTCCAATGTCCGCCGAGTAGCGGACTCGATGCGTGCCAGGGCCCGTCGGGAAGGAGGTGGTGAATCCCGAGGGAAAGGTGACGAAGAACGGGTACGTTCCTGGTGTATACCAGGAGGTACGGTGCCCCAAGTGACGAAGGCGTTGAAAGCAACGGTCAGTGCCACTAACTGCTCCAAGCTGCACGTAGTCGCCCATGTCGGCACTAACGACGCCGCGAAACGGGGGTCCGAGGATGTAATGGATTCCGTAAGGGATCTATGCACCGAGTTCCACCGTGTTCGTGGAGGTCTGGGTATCGATATGAGGCTGACTATATGTAGCTTGGTACCTAGGACGGATCGGGGGTCGATGGTTTGGAGCCGAGTTTTAGGCATAAACCGGAGACTCCGTGAAGTCTGTGGGAGCGAGGGAGCTGAGTTTTTGGACCTCGGGCCGGAGCTGGAAACGTGTCGGGTGCCCCTGAATCGCTCGGGTGTCCACTACACGGACGAGGCATCGTCTAAGGTAGCGAGTAGGATACTGGAGCATACACGTAGGGTTTAGCTCAGGTGGTAGCCCAGAGTGCAGGTCAATCCGCGGGGGAAAAATCGTGCAAGAATTTGACAGAACATGCAGAGTAGTTTTAGAAGGTCAGAGAAAAACACATGGAGAGAACGAACATGATAATTCATCAAAGGTAAGAGGTAGACCAAATAGTTTGTCCGTCAAAAAATTATCGAGGAAAATTTTAGTTGGAAAGGAGCACCAAGAGAGAAACAGATTGGAAGAAAAAATTTCAGTGATAGTAGTGAATTGTCGTAGTATAAGAAATAAAGTAGCAGAATTTCACCACCTCATTAAGAGTACTAATGCAGATATAATCGTAGGTACAGAAAGCTGGCTTTCGAAGGACATATCAGATCACGAAGTATTTCCGAAGTGTTTTACAGTATACAGAAAGGATAGAGTAAGCAGAAACGGAGGAGGAGTTTTCATAGCTGTGAAGGACCCGTATGTCAGTAGAAGAGAACTTATTTCAGAGCGAAATGTAGAAAGTATTTGGTGTTCCGTTAAAAGTAAAAGTAGTAACGCAAAAAAGATATATGTAGGTGCATATTACAGGCCACCGGACACAGACGTCAATTCTATAATAGAGCTAGAGTCAGAGATACGCACATTACTTTCTGGGAAGAATGATAGAGGAATAATAGTAGGCGGAGATTTCAATCTCCCCTCGATAGACTGGAATACGTGTAGTTTCATTGCAGGAGGTAAGGATAAGGAACATTGCGAATCACTGTTGAACACCTTTACGACACATTCTCTACAACAGCTAGTAACAGAGCCGACCAGGGGTAACAACATTCTAGACTTATTAGCAACAAATATACCCGAGAGAGTTCTAAATACAGTTACAGACACAGGAATTAGTGACCATAAAATAGTGCATGCGAAATTTATTGTAGGCGTTGAAAGACATTATAAACCAAGGAGGAGGGTGTACTTATTTGGCAAGGCAAATTACGACGGTATGAAAGAGGAATTAAGGGAAGCGTTTAATGTATTCAGCGAACAAAGCAAAGGATTAAATACAGAGGATTCGTGGAGAGAATTTCTTGAGGTCACCCGTAACGCAGTTCATAAATACATACCAAGTAAATATATTAGTGATAATACAGAGCCAAGGTGGTATAACGCGGAGGTTAGGAAATCACTAAAGCGACAAAGGGTATGCCACGCTAAGATGAAAAATGCCAGACGGGGTCTATCGGTAGAGGAAAAAAATGAGCTAGTTCAAAACTATAAAAAATCGAGAGCATTAGCAAGGAAATCATGTCGGCAAGCGTTATCACATTTCAAGAGCAAGATGTTAGGAGAATATTTAGATAGCAATCCTAAAGCGTTTTGGTCATATGTGAGAGAGCTTCAGGGAAATAAGTCCACAGTGCACACACTTAAAAATGATAAAGGAATCAGAGTCACCAGCAGTGTAGAAAAAGCCAACACTTTAAACACCTTCTTCCAAAGTGTATTCAACTCATCGTCACAAAACGCAGTGGAACCACCGCCGAACACTTTCAGTGAGCAAATGCCCGAAATAAAAATTTCATGTCGCGGAATAGAGCAGCAGTTAAAAAGCATAAGTAAAAACAAAGCACCAGGTCCCGATCAAATTCCTTCCAGAGTTTATAAAACATTAGCTTCTGAAATAGCCCCCTATCTAGAAATAATATTCAATAAAACACTAAAGAACCACACAGTACCCAAGGATTGGAAAGTAGCTAACATTACACCTATATTTAAAAGCGGTGATAGGGAAGAACCTAGTAACTACAGACCCATTTCACTCACGTCAATCTCTTGTAAGATATTTGAGCACATAGTAGTCAGTTCGATCATGGGGCATTTGGATAGTCAGGGATTACTCATAAACAGCCAGCATGGGTTCCGGAAAGGTAGATCTTGCGAGACACAATTAGCTTTATTCGTACACGATATTTTAGTCCACGGCGAAAGCAGTACTGAAGTTGATGCGATATTTTTAGATTTTAAAAAGGCTTTCGATAAAGTTCCTCATGACAAATTAATCTTGAAGTTAGAGAGTTTTGGTATAAATAAAGACGTTGTATGTTGGGTAAAAGAATTCTTAAGTGGGCGAGAGCAGAGGGTTGTCATAGATGGTATCATGTCGGACACAATCGAAGTCACATCGGGAGTTCCCCAGGGTAGCGTAGTAGGTCCGCTTCTATTTCTTTTATACATAAACGATTTGGGTACCGTAGTTAGTAGTAACCTTAGACTTTTTGCAGACGATGCGGTGGTGTACAGGGGTATATCAAACGAAGAGGACATGAAATCACTTAGCAAGGATTTAGATGCAATTGAAGAGTGGTGCGACAAATGGCAGTTAGAACTCAACCTTAAAAAGTGTGTAGCTATCAATTTTTGGAGGAGGAATAATTCGATAGAGCGATCCTATAGAATTAATAACACGAAGATCGAAAACGTTGAAACCGTAAGATATTTAGGTGTAACAATCACTAAAGATTTATCGTGGGGAAGACACATAAGGGAAATATGCGGCCGAGCGAAGAGAAAGCTAGGATTTATAAAAAGAGTACTTGGGAAATGTGATGAGAAGACAAAAGAGCGATGCTACTTTTCACTAGTTAGGCCCCACCTTGAGTATGCAGCCAGTGTATGGGATCCTAATGAATTAGGTTTGATGAGAGAACTAGACAGTGTGCAGCGTAGAGCAGCTAGATTCGTCAAAAGGTGTTACGATAGGTTGAGTAGTGTATCAGAATTAATACAAGAATTAGGGTGGGAATCATTATCAGAGCGTAGATTAAAGTTCAGATTTAACCCTTACACTCCCAAGCGGCCGATATATCGGCCGCGGCCTTAGTAGCCAAAACTCCCAAGCGGCCGATATATCGGCCGCTAGTATCGGAGACTATTATTCAGTAAAAAATATGTTTATGCACATTAAGTTTCTTTTATATGAAAGAAAACATCTTTCTTCGTCATTTGGTGGCAATTGTAAAATATTTACGGCATTATGAGTATTTTTTAAAGACTTTTTTTTCAGCACCTTGCGTGAATATTTTACGTGCTGAAGTGAACCGTAGATTGTTCGATTAACGCTTGTAAATCTGAACCCTATTTAGTCTCCGTTGAAATCTTTTGGAAAAAAGAACTGGAAATGATATATTATCGAAAGATATTTCTTTTCTTCATTACTACTAACATTATGTCGTTATTTCTGATCTATTGCATTTTCATTGCATCGCGGAAAATGCCACCGCGGGTGACTAATTTGCCCTTGATGTTCGCAGTGAAACATATTTTTCCTTACGAGATTCTATGCTACCAACTACTCCTTACAGTTTATATCTTTCTTTTATAATGCGTTCATGAATCTACGTAATTTTCTATTCCTGAAATATATAGCGAATAATCCTCCTTGCGCGTCTGGTACGTGATAAGTTCAGGATATCTTCATTTCAAATATAATCAAAAGGTATGCGTAAAAATAAACTGCATATGAAATGTAATACAGGAGACTAGTATTAAAACTATCGGTAAAATACAATGTAGCTTTTCATTTACATTGAAGATAACCATGTAATATCATATGGCGTAACGAACGATTTTTTTCTCATCACACTGGTGACTAATGCTACGAGGAATCGCCGAAGAAGCTTTGCGTCCGCAGTTTTCTATCGTGAAATGATACTTTGTTATCTTCGTAATTGAAACATTTTATCCTTGCTGACTTTGCTTTCTTTGAGTGAACGCCTTTCCAAATGGTCTTCAGTCTCTGACTGCGTGCTTCCCTGTGGAGTTCTTAGTTCGCAACCACACGCGCGTGTTCGCAATCGCTGAAGGTATTCATTTGGTAGTGCATCAATACAAGAATTTTTGTAAAACTTTAGCATTCTTTTACAGTGGTGAATATTTTTTGTAAAAATATAACCACACAATGGCTGGACCATCACATATAGGAGAAAAAGATATTTTGAATATATTAGACGATTCATCCGATGAAAGTGTGACTGATTTCTTTGAAAGTGACAGTGAGACGGGGAATGACAGTGATGAAGATCAACATTCATTGCAGCCTTTTGATGAGCAGTGCAGTAATGAAGACAATTGTAATGCAGAAAATGGAGAATGGAGGGAAGTAGTGCCACCAGAAGAATCAACTCCCACACATTACCATTTCCAGGAAATGACCGGCCCCAAGCGTGTGCCTCCCCGTAACTCTCCTCCGATTCAATATTTTCAACTTTTTTTCACAGATTTTCTCATTACTCTCTTTGTTACTGAAACAAATCGCTACGCCCAACAGTACATCTCCTCTCAGTCTGGAAGATCATCACCATCAGTGAAGTGGGAAAACATTTCATCTGCAGAAATGAAAGGATTCTTGGCATGTATTTTGAACATGGGAATAATCCGGAAACCTACCATTGCTTCGTACTGGTCACAATCAACATCCCAAAGTACCCCTTGGTTCGGAAAAATGTTTCCGAGGAATCGTTTTCAGCAAATTCTGAGATTTTTTCATTTGGTAGACTCTGAGAAGTGTAAAACACGCAATGATCCCGGTTATGACCCATGTATCCGGTACCAACCCCTTTTAGATCATGCCAATAGAGTATTTAGATACCATTATACCCCTCACGAGGAACTAAGCGTGGATGAAAGTCTAGTAGGGACTAAAAATCGTTCAAGTTTGTTGCAGTACCTTCCAAATAAGCACCATCACCGCTGGGGAATCAAATTTTGGATGCTTTGCGATGCGGTGTCCAATTATTGCCTGGGATTCTTTACGTATAAAGGTAGGGCAAGTGAGGAAGAAAGATTGGAGATAAAGGAACATGGACTGGGATATACGGTGGTGATGAAACTTCTTGGAGTGAATAATTATTTGCACAAGGGCTACCATGTTTTTGTGGACAATTTTTTCATGTCAATTCCACTGGTGAATACTCTTTATGAAATGGGCACGTATATTACTGGCACCGTCAGGAAAAATCGGAAATATCTACCAGAACTTTTCAAGAAGAAGTTTTCCGTCGGTGAGAAGGTTTATTGCCGTGCTGGATGTGCCTTAGGATGTGCATTCAGGGAAAGAAGTTCCCAAAAAGGACCGGTGATGCTCCTTTCGAGCAAGTCAATAGCAGAGGATAGAGAAGTTACGAGAGTAAGGCAAGGCCGGGAGAAAAAATATGTAAAGCCAGGAATAATATTAGAATACAACAAGTGCATGGGAGGAGTGGACACATCAGACATGATGCTGTACACATATTTAGATGAAAGGAAAACATTAAAATATTGGAAAAAGGTAGCATTCCATATTATTGGAAGGATGGTGTTGAATAGCTACATATTATACAAAGAAAATTTTAGTGAACCCGGAAAACCTCTTTCGAGACTTTTATACACAACAAATGTGATAGAAGTGTTAGGGACAGAATGGTTGAGGAATAGGGATGAGTCCAGAGGGAGTGGACGTGGTTCACCAGGAATTAGGAAATTGGGCGGCCGTAAAGAGTCCAGATGCTGTGTATGCAGCACAAAGGAACAAAGGAGAAGATCCAGGACAGTGTGCGTCCGATGCAACCGGGGATTGCACGGCGAGTGCTTAGCTAAACATAAGTGCTAGCCCCAAACACCGTGAGTAGCTCACAAATTTACATTTATATTTCATATGTGACGATCAGAAAGAAGTGCAACTAACCTCCTAATTGACATGGAAAGTACTTCCGAGAAATATGCTGTAAAAGCAGTTGTTTTCATGCTGCATGTTATCCGTCAACATTTTACAAATTTAAATATTTATGCTCTGGTAATCCAATTATTTATGGTTATAATACTAATATGTTAACTAAAAAGATGTATTTTGTTATATTTACTGCATATCATGTTGTTTATCATATTCATTTTGTCATTCACAAAATTAAACAGTTGGACAATTTCATAAGTTACACAGCGAGAGTAGGCCTCAATAGCGCTAGTGTAGAGGTATACTATATATATTTTTATACCATAACCTATGGAATAATATGAACAAAATTAAGCCAAATTATTAATAATAAAGTGCACTATATAAATACATACTTTAAAGTTGCATCTAATAACCAAGCTTTACTGAGTAAGCTTTTAAAAAAATTTATTTATAAAAAAATTTAAAAAATAATTTAATTTTTATTTTTTTATAACAAAACTAAAGAAGCATTAGGAAAAATAAAAATGGACATGTAAACAACCAATATTTATTCATAAGTGTATTTTTTTTCATATTAATATGTGGTAAAATAAAGACAATAGAATTTTTTAAAAGAAGAGAGAAAATTTCGTTAAAAAAGGGCTGGTATTTTTGGACATGTACACAGGAAAAGTGCTTGGGAGCGAAAGGGTTAATCTATTGCAGAAATTTCAATCGGATAGCTTTACTGAAGATGTTAGGCACATATTGAAAACACCAGCGTATTATGCTAGATTCGACCAGATAAATAAGATTAGAGAGATAGATTGTCGTACAGATAGATTCAAAATGGCATTTTTCCCCCGTACTATAAGAGAACAGAATAGGCAGCATAGGAAAGGGATAGGTAGGGGAAATATTTTAGAGTATTCTGTAGTGCATGATGCATGTATTAACCCCTCAAATACTATAGATACTAACAATCTAGTTGCATGAGACCCTTTAGTTGCTTGCTTGCATGCTAGTAGTGAATGCTTGGTGACCTTCACCCCCTGCCACACACCCTCGCGGTGGCTTGCAGGGTATCGTGTAGATGTAGATGTAGAAGTGTCCCAAAATCAAACTAATATTATATATTCCATTATCTTACACGATATCGATGTTAGTGAGATAGGTCTGTAGTTGCTAGGATCTTCTCTATCGCCGGATTTGAATAAAGGTGTAATATTAGCTATTTTCCAGTTCTTGGGAACCACATGCTCAGATAACGATTTACGAAATATTATTTCTAAGTAAGGTGATATTTCTGATTTCTATAAATATATCCAGTACGAGTGTAGCAATGGATAACATTGTTAGCTGCATGTTGGTATAAGGACTTAAAGCTAACCCGGCTAACAGCATGTTTCTGAATTTATGCTTTGCTATTTTTATCTTTTTTTAAATAGTGTAGGTAGTCTTGAACAGTACCTATACAAGTACTAATTCATTTTTATGCATGATATGTAGTGTATGTTTGGTGAGAATTCACTCCCTGCCACACAACGTTCTACATCTACATCTACATAATACCCTGCAAGTCACCATAAAGGTGTGTGGCAGGGGGTGAACTCTCACCAAACATGCCTTACATATCATGCATAAAAACGTATTAGTACTTGTATAGGTGCTGCACAAAACTACGCTATTTAAAAAATGAAAAAAAATGTTAAAGCATACATGCGAAAAAATGCCGTGGTTGGGTTAGTTTTAAGACCTTTTACCAACATGCAGCTACCAATGTTATCCTTTGCTACATTCGTACTGGATATACTTACCGTTATGGTGGCTTGCAGGGTATTCTGTAGATGTAGATAAAGGTGTGCATGCACATTTTTGATCAGTAATTTCAGAATTTTTAAATATTTTAGAGCGTCTTTGTGTATATTTGTTGATAAGCAGGGTGGGGTAGGGGGTGGGTTAGGTAGGGGAAATATTTTAGAGTATTCTGTATTGCATGATGCATGTATACCCCTTGAATACTATAAATGCTGGCAATCAAGTTGCATGAGACAATATAGTTGCTAGTTTGCATGTAAGTAGTGCATGCTTGGTGATCTTCACCCCCTGCCACACACCCTCGTGGTGGCTTGCAGGGTATCGTGTAGATATAGATGTAGATAAGAAGTTTAGATTATTATTCAATTGAACAGTAATCCTTCATTTGTCCCCGAATTTCATCGGGTTTAGTGATATTAATTTAGCCAATATATCTTTGACCATGATTGCATGTAACTCGGATAGGTTTTTGGACCAATGAAAACCTACCCTTAATGACAATAGCACTCTAGACGTATAATACTTAGCACTTACTACTGAGACACATTACTACATTAACATTATTGGTCAACTTTCTTATCTTTATCACACTGCACATTTTACTCATAAAGTATCGCAAAAAAGCAGTTAGCAAATGGCATACCTAGAGCTAAAACAAATAAACCAAAACTGGTATTGTGATTCATAACCCTTTTTGAGGATAAATGCCAGGAATTCTTCCTACAAGTCCGTCCTCCTTAAGAAGTCATTGCCCGGGTGGTACCCAACTTATAAATGAGAGAAGTTATTTACCCTGGTGCCTAATAGCCATTAGCTGCGGGAAGCCAATGCACGAGCATCATTATTTGTTGCCGGGGAAGTTTGGGAAAACCCAGGATAACTTAGGTACCTTGGGTTAAAGAATGAGAGTTTCGAGCCACTGTTCGGATAAAGGATCGGTCATTGACCACAGTGTAACAGATGTTCCTACACGATATTTTAGTTTCCAGTGATACATCTCAGAGGATTATGCAATAGTAGGTCTTAGTTGCATGGTAAGCATTACAGGGTAAAAATTATTTGCATATATTCGAAAGCACTGAACCAAGGTGGTATAATGCCGCTGTGACATAATCCCTGAGATGGCAACGAGTATACCGCGCAAAAATGAAAAAAAAATAGCAGGCATATGCACATAGATGAGCAGAACGTGATAATTGAAAACTATAAAATTTCTAAATCCAATGCACTTCGAAATACATTTAGAGAATTTGAAAGAGAAACATTTGGGGAACAAATAAAGAAAAAGAGTGTAGATATAAATGGGGCAACGTTGATTTTCTACACCCCTGCCACTCATCCTCGCGATGGCTCATAGTGTATTAAGTGTCTTGATACAATTGCATCTACATAATACCCAGCAAGCTGTTATGAAGGTGTGTGGCAGGGGATGAATTGTTATGAAATGAAATGTTGGGTAAAAGAATTCTTAAGTGGGCGAGAGCAGAGGGTTGTCATAGATGGTATCATGTCGGACACAATCGAAGTCACATCGGGAGTTCCCCAGGGTAGCGTAGTAGGTCCGCTTCTATTTCTTTTATACATAAACGATTTGGGTACCGTAGTTAGTAGTAACCTTAGACTTTTTGCAGACGATGCGGTGGTGTACAGGGGTATATCAAACGAAGAGGACATGAAATCACTTAGCAAGGATTTAGATGCAATTGAAGAGTGGTGCGACAAATGGCAGTTAGAACTCAACCTTAAAAAGTGTGTAGCTATCAATTTTTGGAGGAGGAATAATTCGATAGAGCGATCCTATAGAATTAATAACACGAAGATCGAAAACGTTGAAACCGTAAGATATTTAGGTGTAACAATCACTAAAGATTTATCGTGGGGAAGACACATAAGGGAAATATGCGGCCGAGCGAAGAGAAAGCTAGGATTTATAAAAAGAGTACTTGGGAAATGTGATGAGAAGACAAAAGAGCGATGCTACTTTTCACTAGTTAGGCCCCACCTTGAGTATGCAGCCAGTGTATGGGATCCTAATGAATTAGGTTTGATGAGAGAACTAGACAGTGTGCAGCGTAGAGCAGCTAGATTCGTCAAAAGGTGTTACGATAGGTTGAGTAGTGTATCAGAATTAATACAAGAATTAGGGTGGGAATCATTATCAGAGCGTAGATTAAAGTTCAGATTTAATCTATTGCAGAAATTTCAATCGGATAGCTTTACTGAAGATGTTAGGCACATATTGAAAACACCAGCGTATTATGCTAGATTCGACCAGATAAATAAGATTAGAGAGATAGATTGTCGTACAGATAGATTCAAAATGGCATTTTTCCCCCGTACTATAAGAGAACAGAATAGGCAGCATAGGAAAGGGATAGGTAGGGGAAATATTTTAGAGTATTCTGTAGTGCATGATGCATGTATTAACCCCTCAAATACTATAGATACTAACAATCTAGTTGCATGAGACCCTTTAGTTGCTTGCTTGCATGCTAGTAGTGAATGCTTGGTGACCTTCACCCCCTGCCACACACCCTCGCGGTGGCTTGCAGGGTATCGTGTAGATGTAGATGTAGATGTAGATGAATTCACGCCAAACATACAATACATATAATCCATAAATAAGGATTAGTAATATTCTACATCTACGTAATGAACTTTAAGCGACCACAGGGGCGTGTGACAGGAAGTGAGTAATAATCAGGTGTGCAAAATTAATCAGCAAAAAACACCACGACCATGCAGGCATGCAAATAAATAAATAGCACTCCGCTCCTCTAATACCTGCATAAAACCAGGTGTCACAGTGCGTTCGAGGAAAATATACAGTAGGCATTAAATGTCAAGTGAAGTTCTTGCAGCAAATATCAATAAACTGTTCGTTTATGAAAAGAAATTAAATTATATTGATATAAAAATAATTAGGTAGTCATTACTATAAATAAATATATTTTAATTGTTGAAATTAGCGAATTGGGGTTATGCTTTATTTTAAATTGTCCTTCATATATACACTCTTAGTATTAGTGCATTTTTGTGATCTTCACCACAAAGCAATGATAGAGGAATAATAGTACGCGGAGAATCCAATCTCCCTTCGACAGACTGGAATACGTGTAGTTTTATAACAGTAGGTAAGGAGAGGAACTCTGCGAATCACTGTTGAACACCTTAACATCACATTCTTTTCAATAGCTAGGAAAAAAACTGACCAGTGAAGCAACATTCTAGATTATTAGCAGCAAATATACCCGAAAGAGTTCTAAATACAGTTACAGACACAGAAATTAGTGATCATAAAATAGTGATTGCGAAATTTATTGTAGGCGTCGAAAGACATTTTAAACCAAGGAGGAAGGTATACTTATTACGCAAGGCTAATTAAGACGGTATGAAAGAGGAACTAAGGGAATCGTTTAATGTATCTAGCGAACAAAGCCAAGGATTAGATCCAGAGGATTCGTGGAGAGAATTCCTTGAGGTCACCCGTAAAGCAGTTAATAAATATCTACTAAGTAAATAATTTAGTGATAATACAGAGTGAAGGTGGTATAACGCATAGGTTAGGAAATCACTAAAGCGACAAACGGCATGCCACGCTAGGATGAAAAATGCAGGACGGTGTATATCAGTAGAAGAAGGAAATGAGTTAGTTCAAAACTATAAAAACTCGAGAGCATTAGCAAGTTAAATCGTGTCGGCGAGCGTTATCACATTTCAAGACAATTCATTATCACATTTCAATGGTAGAAGAATATGTAGACAGCAATCCTTAAGCGTTTTGGTAATATGTTAGAGAGCTTCAGGGAAATAGGTCCACAGTGCACAAAATTAAAAACGATAAAGAAATTAGAGTTACTAGCAGAAAAAGCCAATTCTTTAACACCTTCTTCTAAAGCGTATTCTACTCAACGTCACACAATGCACTGGAACCACCGCCGAACGCATTCAGTTAGCAAATTCCCGAAATAATAATTTCTGTCACGGAATAGAGCAGCAGTTAAAAAACATTAGTGAAATATAATCACCAGGTTCCGAACTAATTCCCTCCAGGGTATATAAAATATTAGCTTCTGAGATATCCCCCTATCTAGAAATAACATTCAATAAAACGCTAAAGAACCACACAGTACCCAACGATTTGTCTTGTAATGAATTTTTGGAAAAAGAATAGCTCTCCCCCTACCACTTACAAAATAAGTAATAATGAATTAACAAACGTGGAATCCATTAAATATCTTGGAATAAGACTGACAAATGATCTTTCCTGGGGTAAACACATTCGTGAAATAATGGGTCAAGCGAATCGCAAACTGGGTTTCATTAAAAGAGTATTGGGTAAATGTGACGAGTATGTACGAGAAATCAGCTACTTTTCCCTTGTTATACCTCATTTGGAATATGCTGCCAGTGTATGGGATCCCTACGAAATCGGTCTAAGTAATGAACTTGAACGTGTGCAGCGAAGATCGGCAAGATTTGTAAAGGGACGATACGATAATTATATTAGCGTAACCAGTCTATTAAATGAATTGAAATAGGAATCATTGTCAGATCGCAGGTTGAAATTTAGACTTAATCTGTTCCACAAATTCCAAGGCAATATTTTCAGTGATGATGTTAAAAATATTTTACGAAGCCCAACTTACTATGGCAGACTGGAACATAATCATAAAGTTAGAGAAATTGATTGCCGAACTGACCGATTCAAAATGTCCTTTTTCCCTCGCACAATAAGAGATACGAATAACGGTAAATATGTCTAATCGGAGAGTAGCAATGAATAGCATTGGTAGCTGCATGTTGGTATGAGTACTTAAAGCTAACCCTACTAACAGAATGTTTTTGCATGTTTTCATTGCAATTTCTATCTTTTTTAAATAGTGTGGTTCTGACTACTATATTAATACTATTCCTTTTTTATGCGTGATATGTAGTGCATGTTTGGTGAGCAATCACCCCCTGCCACACACCCTTGTGGTGGCTTGCAGGGTATTATGTAGATGTAGATAGATGATGATTGGAAAGTAGCTAACATTACACCTATTTTTAAAAGCTGTAATAGGGAGGAACCTAGTAACTACAGATCCATTTCACACACGACAATCTCTTGTAAGGTATTTGAGCGCATTGTAGTCAGTTCGATCATGGGCATTTGGATACGCAGGAATTGCTCACGAACAGCCAACATGGGTTCCGGAAAGGTAGATCTTGCGAGACAATATTAAATTTATTCGTACACGATATTTTAGCCTGCGGCAAAAACAATACAAAAGTTGATGCGATATTTTTAGATTTTAAAAGGGCATTCGATAAAGTTCCTCATGATAAAATAATCTTGGAGTTAGAGTGTTTTGGTATAAGTAATGACTTTGTATGCTGTGTGAAAGAATTCTTAAGTGGGCGAGAGCAGAGGGTTGTCATAGATGGTATCATGTCGGGCACAGTCGAAGTCACATCGGGAGTTCCCCAGGGTAGCGGTGTAGGTCCAATTTTATTTCTTTTATACATAAACGATTTGGGTACCGTAAATAGTAGTAAGCTAACACGTTTTGCAGACAATCCTGTAGTGTATAGCGGTATATCAAAAGAAGAGGACAGGAAATCGCTTAGCAAGGATATAGATGAAATTCAAGAGTGTGCGACAAATGGCAGTTAGAACTTAACCTTAAAAAGTGTGTTGCTATCAATTTTTGAAGGAGGAATAATTCGATAGAGCCTACCTATAAAATTAGTAACACGAAGATCGAAAACGTTGAAACCGTAAGATATTTAGGTGTAACAATTACTAAAGATTTATCGTGGGGAAGACACATCCGGCGGCCGCGGCCGAGCGAAGAGAAAGCTAGGATTTATAAAAAGAGTACTTGGGAAATGTGATGAGAAGACAAAAGAGCGATGCTACTTCATCTACATCTTCATCTACATAATACCCTGCAAGCCACCACAAGGGTGTGTGGCAGGGGGTGATTGCTCACCAATCATGCACTACATATCATGCATAAAAAAGGAATAGTATTAATATAGTAGTCAGAACTACACTATTTAAAAAAGATAGAAATTGCAAAGCAAGCATGCAAAAACATTCTGTTAGTAGGGTTAGCTTTAAGTACTCATACCAACATGCAGCTACCAATGCTATTCATTGCTACTCTCCGATAGGGCATATTTACCGTTATTCGTATCTCTTATTGTGCGAGGGAAAAAAGACATTTTGAATCGGTCAGTTCGGCAATCAATTTCTCTAACTTTATGATTATGGTCCAGTCTGCCATAGTAAGTTGGGGTTCGTAAAATATTTTTAACATCATCACTGATTTCTTTGATTTCTTTCATTCTGATACTTTTCACTAGTTAGGCCCCACCTTGAGTATGCAGCCAGTGTATGGGATCCTAATGAATTAGGGTTGATCAGAGAACTAGACAGTGTGCAGCGTAGAGCAGCTAGGTTCGTTAAAAGGTGTTACGATAGGTTGAGTTGTGTATCAGAATAAATACAAGAATTAGGGTGGGAATCATTATCAGAGCGTAGGTTAAAGTTCAGATTAAATCTATTGCAGAAATTTCAATCGGATAGCTTTACTGAAGATGTTAGGAAGATATTAATAACACCAGCGTATTATGCTAGAATCGACCAGACAAATAATAATAGAGTGATAGATTGTCATCTACATCTACATCTACATAATACCCTGCAAGCCACCACAAGGGTGTGTGGCAGGGGGTGATTTCTCACCAAACATGCACTACATATCATGCATAAAAAAGGAATAGTATTAATATAGTAGTCAGAACTACACTATTTAAAAATGATAGAAATTGCAAAGCAAACATGCAAAAACATTCTGTTAGTAGGGTTAGCTTTAAGTACTCATACCAACATGCAGCTACCAATGCTATTCATTGCTACTCTCCGATAGGACATATTTACCGTTATTCGTATCTCTTATTGTGCGAGGGAAAAAGGACATTTTGAATCGGTCAGTTCGGCAATCAATTTCTCTAACTTTATGATTATGGTCCAGTCTGCCATAGTAAGTTGGGGTTCGTAAAATATTTTTAACATCATCACTGAAAATATTGCCTTGGAATTTGTGGAAGAGATTAAGTCTAAATTTCAACCTGCGATCTGACAATGATTCCCATTTCAATTCATTTAATAGACTGGTTACGCTAATATAATTATCGTATCGTCCCTTTACAAATCTTGCCGATCTTCGCTGCACACGTTCAAGTTCATTACTTAGACCGATTTCGTAGGGATCCCATACACTGGCAGCATATTCCAAATGAGGTCTAACAAGGGAAAAGTAGCTGATTTCTCGTACATGATCGTCACATTTACCCAATACTCTTTTAATGAAACCCAGTTTGCGATTCGCTTGACCAATTATTTCACGAATGTGTTTACCCCAGGAAAGATCATTTGTCAGTCTTATTCCAAGATATTTAATGGATTCCACGTTAGTTAATTCATTATTACTTATTTTGTAAGTGGTAGGAGGAGAGCTATTCTTTTTCCAAAAATTCATTACAAGACATTTCTTAAAGTTTAATTCTAACTGCCATGTATCACACCAAGTTTCAATTGCTTGTAGGTCAATATTTAAATATTCTTTATCGTTCGGGCATAGAATTTCCCTGTACACTACTGCGTCATCGGCAAATAGACGAAGCTTACTTTTTACCACCTTTTGGATATCATTAATATACAAAAGGAATAGGAGTGGACCTATCACACTACCTTGTGGGACACCCGAAGTGACTTTAATTGCCGGTGAGGAAACACCGTCCAAAACAACCCTTTGAACCCGATCATGCAGAAAATCATTAATCCATGATATAATGTTACTGTCTAACCCATAAGATTTTAACTTCAAAATTAGTTTGCTGTGAGAAACCTTGTCAAAAGCCTTCTTGAAGTCGAGAAATATAGCATCCACTGGAATATTATTTTCGCCAGAAACTAAAATATCGTGGGAAAAGAGAGCAAGTTGGGTTTCACACGATCTGCTCTTTCGGAAGCCATGCTGGACATTGGACAATAAATTCTGGCTATCTAGGTGTCCCATGACTGAACTGACAATTATATGTTCTAGGACCTTGCATGAAATGGATGTGAGGGATATAGGTCTGTAAAAGGGTCTGGTGTTTTCACATGAGGGATATAGGTCTGTATTGTCGTACCGATAGATTCAAAATGGCATTTCTCCCGTACTATAAGGGATCAGAATAGGCAGCATAGCAAAGGGATAGGTAGGGGAAATATTTTATAGTATTCTGTAGTGCATGATGCATGTATGTATTAACCCTATAAATACTATAGATACTAACAATCAAGTCGCATGAGACAATATAGTTGCTATTTTGCATATTAGTAGTGCAAACTTTGTGATCTTCACACACTGCCACACACCCTCGCGGTGGCTTTCATGGTATCGTGTCAATGTTGATGAAGATGTATTTATTAATTTCAACTATCAAGCTTTTGCTCTCTCTTCCCCTGCTAACTGACTATTCTACATCTACTTAATACCCTGCAAGCCACCATTAAGGTGTGTGTACGGGTGGTTTCTTACCAAAAATGAACCGCACATCTTGCATAAAAAGGATTAGTATTAATATATGGGTATAATATGGGTACTAGTCTTAACTTCACTATTTAAAAAAGATGAAATTAGCAAAGTAAGCATGCAAAACCATGTTGTTTGTTAGCTACCTTCAAGATCGAAAACGTTGAAACCGTAAGATATTTAGGTGTAACAATCACTAAAGATTTATCGTGGGGAAGACACATAAGGGAAATATGCGGCCGAGCGAAGAGAAAGCTAGGATTTATAAAAAGAGTACTTGGGAAATGTGATGAGAAGACAAAAGAGCGATGCTACTTTTCACTAGTTAGGCCCCACCTTGAGTATGCAGCCAGTGTATGGGATCCTAATGAATTAGGTTTGATGAGAGAACTAGACAGTGTGCAGCGTAGAGCAGCTAGGTTCGTCAAAAGGTGTTACGATAGGTTGAGTAGTGTATCAGAATTAATACAAGAATTAGGGTGGGAATCATTATCAGAGCGTAGATTAAAGTTCAGATTTAATCTATTGCAGAAATTTCAATCGGATAGCTTTACTGAAGATGTTAGGCACATATTGAAAACACCAGCGTATTATGCTAGATTCGACCAGATAAATAAGATTAGAGAGATAGATTGTCGTACAGATAGATTCAAAATGGCATTTTTCCCCCGTACTATAAGAGAACAGAATAGGCAGCATAGGAAAGGGATAGGTAGGGGAAATATTTTAGAGTATTCTGTAGTGCATGATGCATGTATTAACCCCTCAAATACTATAGATACTAACAATCTAGTTGCATGAGACCCTTTAGTTGCTTGCTTGCATGCTAGTAGTGAATGCTTGGTGACCTTCACCCCCTGCCACACACCCTCGCGGTGGCTTGCAGGGTATCGTGTAGATGTAGATGTAGATGTAGAAGTCCTTACACCAACATGCAGCTACCTATGCTCTACATTGATGCACTCGTATTGAACATATTATCCAATATTCAAGTGTCTAATAGTACTAGGAAAAAGGACACTTTCAATCTATCAGTTCGGCAATCAATTTCTCTAATTTCGTGATTATGGTCCAGGCTGGGTTTGGGTTCACCTAGTATATTTAACTTCATCACTGAAAATATTACCTTGGAAGTTATTTAGGAGATTAAGTCTAAATTACAATCTATGATGTGACCTTGATTATCATTTTAATTCATTTTATAGACTGGTTACACTAATGTAGAACACCTTCTGTCACGGCCTTTATTGTCGCATTTCTCTGTCATCTTCCACATACGCTGACTTTGGCCGTGTTCCAATTCGTCATGATGCACCCTTCAAACTCTTTCCCGCTCTTTTCGATTGTCAACATTCGGATGTGACGTCACGTAGTGCGGTTCCAATCCGTTTCAGAGCGCATCAAGAAGAGCTCCAGGGCCTAGTGCACGCAAGGGTACTTCCATGCTCCCTTCATCTACATCTACATCTACACGATACCCTGCAAGCCACCGCGAGGGTGTGTGGCAGGGGGTGAAGGTCACCAAGCATTCACTACTAGCATGCAAGCAAGCAACTAAAGGGTCTCATGCAACTAGATTGTTAGTATCTATAGTATTTGAGGGGTTAATACATGCATCATGCACTACAGAATACTCTAAAATATTTCCCCTACCTATCCCTTTCCTATGCAATTAAACTTTAAGAAATGTCTTGTAATGAATTTTTGGAAAAAGAATAGCTCTCCTCCTACCACTTACAAAATAAGTAATAATGAATTAACAAACGTGGAATCCATTAAATATCTTGGAATAAGACTGACAAATGATCTTTCCTGGGGTAAACACATTCGTGAAATAATGGGTCAAGCGAATCGCAAACTGGGTTTCATTAAAAGAGTATTGGGTAAATGTGACGATCATGTACGAGAAATCAGCTACTTTTCCCTTGTTATACCTCATTTGGAATATGCTGCCAGTGTATGGGATCCCTACGAAATCGGTCTAAGTAATGAACTTGAACGTGTGCAGCGAAGATCGGCAAGATTTGTAAAGGGGCGATACGATAATTATATTAGCGTAACCAGTCTATTAAATGAATTGAAATGGGAATCATTGTCAGATCGCAGGTTGAAATTTAGACTTAATCTCTTCCACAAATTTCAAGGCAATATTTTCAGTGATGATGTTAAAAATATTTTACGAACCCCAACTTACTATGGCAGACTGGACCATAATCATAAAGTTAGAGAAATTGATTGCCGAACTGACCGATTCAAAATGTCCTTTTTCCCTCGCACAATAAGAGATACGAATAACGGTAAATATGTCCTATCGGAGAGTAGCAATGAATAGCATTGGTAGCTGCATGTTGGTATGAGTACTTAAAGCTAACCCTACTAACAGAATGTTTTTGCATGTTTTATTTGCAATTTCTATCTTTTTAAATAGTGTAGTTCTGACTACTATATTAATACTATTCCTTTTTTATGCATGATATGTAGTGCATGTTTGGTGAGCAATCACCCCCTGCCACACACCCTTGTGGTGGCTTGCAGGGTATTATGTAGATGTAGATGTAGATGTATGCTGCCTATTCTGTTCTCTTATAGTACGGGGGAAAAATGCCATTTTGAATCTATCTGTACGACAATCTATCTCTCTAATCTTATTTATCTGGTCGAATCTAGCATAATACGCTGGTGTTTTCAATATGTGCCTAACATCTTCAGTACATCTACATCTACATCTACACGATACCCTGCAAGCCACCGCGAGGGTGTGTGGCAGGGGGTGAAGGTCACCAAGCATGCACTACTAGCATGCAAGCAAGCAACTAAAGGGTCTCATGCAACTAGATTGTTAGTATCTATAGTATTTGAGGGGTTAAAACATGCATCATGCATTACAGAATACTCTAAAATATTTCCCCTACCTATCCCTTCCCTATGCTGCCTATTCTGTTCTCTTATAGTACGGGGGAAAAATGCCATTTTGAATCTATCTGTACGACAATCTATCTCTCTAATCTTATTTACCTGGTCGAATCTAGCATAATACGCGTGTGTTTTTAATATGTGCCTAACATCTTCAGTAAAGCTATCCGATTGAAATTTCTGCAATAGATTTAATCTGAACTTTAATCTACGCTCTGATAATGATTCCCACCCTAATTCTTGTATTAATTCTGATACACTACTCAACCTATCGTAACACCTTTTGACGAACCTAGCTGCTCTACGCTGCACACTGTCTAGTTCTCTCATCAAACCTAATTCATTAGGATCCCATACACTGGCTGCATACTCAAGGTGGGGCCTAACTAGTGAAAAGTAGCATCGCTCTTTTGTCTTCTCATCACATTTCCCAAGTACTCTTTTTATAAATCCTAGCTTTCTCTTCGCTCGGCCGCATATTTCCCTTATGTGTCTTCCCCACGATAAATATTTAGTGATTGTTACATCTAAATATCTTACGGTTTCAACGTTTTAGATCTTCGTGTTATTAATTCTATAGGATTGCTCTATCGAATTATTCCTCCTCCAAAAATTGATAGCTACACACTTTTTAAGGTTGAGTTCTAACTGCCATTTGTCGCACCACTCTTGAATTGCATCTAAATCCTTGCTAAGTGATTTCGTGTCCTCTTCGTTTGATATACCCCTGTACACCACCGCATCGTCTGCAAAAAGTCTAAGGTTACTACTAACTACGGTACCCAAATCGTTTATGTATAAAAGAAATAGAAGCGGACCTACTACGCTACCCTGGGGAACTCCCGATGTGACTTCGATTGTGTCTGACATGATACCATCTATGACAACCCTCTGCTCTCGCCCACTTAAGAATTCTTTTACCCAACATACAACGTCTTTATTTATACCAAAACTCTCTTACTTCAAGATTAATTTGTCATGAGGAACTTTGTCGAAAGCCTTTTTAAAATCTAAAAATATCGCATCAACTTCAGTACTGCTTTCGCCGTGGACTAAAATATCGTGTACGAATAAAGCTAATTGTGTCTCGCAAGATCTACCTTTCCGGAACCCATGCTGGCTGTTTATGAGTAATCCCTGACTATCCAAATGCCCCATGATCGAACTGACTACTATGTGCTCAAATATCTTACAAGAGATTGACGTGAGTGAAATGGGTCTGTAGTTACTAGGTTCTTCCCTATCACCGCTTTTAAATATAGGTGTAATGTTAGCTACTTTCCAATCCTTGGGTACTGTGTGGTTCTTTAGTGTTTTATTGAATATTATTTCTAGATAGGGGGCTATTTCAGAAGCTAATGTTTTATAAACTCTGGAAGGAATTTGATCGGGACCTGGTGCTTTGTTTTTACTTATGCTTTTTAACTGCTGCTCTATTCCGCGACATGAAATGTTTATTTCGGGCATTTGCTCACTGAATGTGTTCGGCGGTGGTTCCACTGCGTTTTGTGACGATGAGTTGAATACACTTTGGAAGCAGGTGTTTAAAGTGTTGGCTTTTTCTACACTGCTGGTGACTCTGATTCCTTTATCATTTTTAAGTGTGTGCACTGTGGACTTATTTCCCTGAAGCTCTCTCACATATGACCAAAACGCTTTAGGATTGCTATCTAAATATTCTCCTAACATCTTGCTCTTGAAATGTGATAACGCTTGCCGACATGATTTCCTTGCTAATGCTCTCGATTTTTTATAGTTTAGAACTAGCTCATTTTTTTCCTCTACCGATAGACCCCGTCTGGCATTTTTCATCTTAGCGTGGCATACCCTTTGTCGCTTTAGTGATTTCCTAACCTCCGCGTTATACCACCTTGGCTCTGTATTATCACTAATATATTTACTTGGTATGTATTTATGAACTGCGTTACGGGTGACCTCAAGAAATTCTCTCCACGAATCCTCTGTATTTAATCCTTTGCTTTGTTCGCTGAATACATTAAACGCTTCCCTTAATTCCTCTTTCATACTGTCGTAATTTGCCTTGCCAAATAAGTACACCCTCCCTACAAGCTCCCTTTTGCGCACTACGATAATAACAGAGGAGATTCTAGTGACAAAATTGTTAAGAATGGATGATGAAAGGGACTTCATATATTTCGGGAACACGAGTAAAATTTTAACGAAATAGAATAGTTCTAATGAAAGTAAACAACATGGTTGCAGATAAACTTTCTTAAGGCGAAGGAAGTTGTGAACAGTAATTTGTAATCTATTTAAGAAGTATTTTAGTGTAAAATGACGTTAACATACGGCAGAAATTGTTCTCACTAAATGAAAGAGTATTTATTACTTTCTTTGGTGTGGGGACTACGGCAGCGAAGTGGAACTTACGTGTTTTACATGCTGAAATAATTATTAGGTTGTTCTTACTCATTGGTAAATGAATGCCGGACCATCAGAGTATTGAAAGTTAACTGTACATACAATTGTATGTCCATGGATTAGTAATTGGCAAAACGAAAGAAGAGAAAACAGAGTATTTGATGTAGGAAGTCAACATCCAGGCATCAAATGCAATATTACTTACAGGTAGGTACGTACTGTTTATACTAATGCTCTGTACTTTATCAAGAGCAGTATAGGGTACAACTAATCGTGTAGATGTAGATGTAATGTAATCATGCTCGTAATTTTTATAGAATATAAATCTTTATTTACTTAGTTATTATTCAAATCTCATGCATACAATCATCTATGTAAATTTCTCCGGATTTCATTACTGGACAGTATTGATATATTCGCAATGGATCCTACATTGATAAAATTTGTTTAACGAGAAATAAACAGCATATTAAGCTGTTCTTGGATATTTCAATTAATGCCTTGTTAAGTAATAATATGCGTTGTGAATTGCGCCTGTTTATTATTTTGCGCACAAACATTTGTAGACATAATCTTAACACCGTTGCGATTCGTATTAAAGGATACGAAGAATACCAAAAGATTACCAAACACCATGAACAACGCCTCAAAAATAGGGTTTATTATTACATGCAGAAACAGCACAGAAAAGTCGCTTACTTTCACATCCCGATTGTGCTAACCTTCTCTTCTCTAAGACCGTGGTGCTAACAGAGAAATCTCTTCCGAAACCACACGATACATGCTCGTCAACTTTTTGCAGTAAACACCACTGCCACAAAGTGTCCATGGTGCTAATGTCGGAATAGAGCAAGTAAGTGCAGAAAAGGGTGAAAGTGCAAGAAAGAGCGTAAGAATGCAAGAGCGTAGTGCACGCCCTTGTGAATTGGGACACGGCCTTTGTCTCCTTCAAAGGCCTCACATTAGCCTCGGAGGTACTCTCGCCTTTGCCATTCAGCGAAGAGGATGACTAAGAATTGCCGGACAAACATTCGGAGGAGGACGCGCTCATCGACTGCGGTGAGAACAACAACAACATCGCTCGGGGCTAAAGGAGGCGGTGTCGTTCAAAGGTCGAAGCCACCCAACGCTCTTGACTTCACTGCCGTCCCGGAGGCAAAACCAGAGCCTTCTTCTCTCGTGCACTGTTAAGCTATTTCTCTAGGGGCGCAAACGCCGCGGTTCACAGGGCTGTTTTGCAATTGGGAGCTAAGGAAGGATCAGAATGTTTGAGGCGGAGAGAATTCAGTGCGGTGTGGTGGGTGAAAAAAATAAATAATGAGTAAATTCGAGTGGGTGGAAGAGGTAAATTAGAGAAGGAAAGTTTGGGAATCTGTCCCCTTCTTAGTATCCCGCTCCCGCCTCTGCCCCAACAATCCGCTCGGGAGGGCAAAGGGAGAGAGTACAACGACCTCTTTAGATGACACGAGGTGTTCACCTCCCCCTACACTTCGCTCTCCTCCTCCCCAAATTCCCTTTGTCCTTCCTTCGCAGGAGGAGACCGGCGGCCAAGGGGCAAGGGCACTGCGCGGGTGCGCGTGATGGTGGGACCGTCTGAGTGAAGCAGGGAGACGGGACTCCCCTCCCATATCCCCTTAGCCGGCCACCGATAATGCATGCGACCCCAAGGACGAAAGGCTGCCCCAGACGGGAGGGTCTCCTGAAGGGAAGGGAAGGGAGAAATGCGTCCATCGCCCCCACACCAGCTCCTTCCTCTCCTCCTCCTTGCCACCTCTTCTTTATATGAAGTCGCGATAAGGATTCTCAAAGTTGGGGAGATGAAGAGAAAAATAGTATGGTGTCTCTACTAGTGCTAATTACCTACCATATAGAACGCCAATTTGGGGTGTCTAGGTTCTAATTGCACGCTTGAATGCGCAGTGGGAATTGTTATTCCGTGCGTTTCGACAAATGCCTATTGTTTAACAATGATAAATGATTCAAACAGAATATCGTGAAACAGTTTATTAATTGACAGCAGGAAACACCACACACCTTAATGGTGGCTTGCAAAATATTTTGTAGATGCAGAAGAAATATAATTACTCGATAAGGCCCCACTTTCTCGTTGCATTAGGAACCAAGATACCGCGAAAAAAGCGGAGCGATGTCACGCATATCACCACGTATTGTGTTTCCAAATTTACCGAAAGACACAATTTTCATCTGTTCTCTCTTATATACCGTTTGGCATATGATAAACGTTCACTGAAATTTCACTGTAAACGCGAAAAGGCAGGGGGAGAAAGGAATAGGAGCGGAACTACTACGCTGCCCTGGGGAACTCCCGATGTGACTTTGATTGTGTCAGACATGATACCATCTATGGCACCCATCTGCTCTTGCCAATTAAGAATTCTTTTATCCAGCAGACAACGTCATTGTTTAAAACAAAACTCTCTAACTTCAGGATTATTTTATCATGAGAAACTCTATCGAATGCTTTTCTAAAATCTAAATACGTATATCGCATCAACTTTAGTATTGTTTCCGCCGCAGACTAAAATATCGTGTACGAATAAAGTTATATTGTCTCGCAAGATCTACCTTTCCTGAATCTATGTTGCCTGTTCGTGAGCAATTCCTGCGTATCCAAATGCCCATGATCGAACTGACTACAATGTGCTCAAATACCTTACTTACCAAGAGATTGTCGTGAGTGAAATGGGACTGTAGTTACTAGGTTATTCCCTATTACAGCTTTTAAAAATAGTATTAATATAGTAGTCTAAACTTCACTGCACAAAAAATTAAAATAGCTAAGTAAGCAGGCAAAAACATGTGAAGGGAAGGTAAGACTATTAGTGTAACCATTTAAAATGGGAATCATGGTCAGATCGCAGGTTGAAATTTAGACTTAATCTCTTAACAAATTCCAAGACCATATTTTCAGTGATGATGTTAAAAATATTTTGCGAACCTGGCAGACTGGACCATAATTATAAAATTAGAGAAATTGATTGCCGAACTGACAGATTCAAAATGACTTTTTTCCTTGTGCAATTAGGGATATTAGTAGCGGTAAATATGTCTAATACAATCCAACCATCATCAATCCATCAATGAATCAATCCATCTTCATCTACATGGTACCCTGCAAGCCACCGCGAGGGTGTGCGGCATGGTGTGAAGATCAGCAAGCATGCACTAATCCATAGCATAGGTAGTTGCATGTTGGCATAAGGACTTGAAGGTAACCCAACTAGCAGCACGTTTTTGCATGCTTCATTTGCTATTTTTTCTTATAAATAGTGTGGTTTAGACTAATATATTAATACTATCCTTTTAAATGCATTTTATGTAGGTGGCTTGCAGGGTATCGTGTAGATGTAGATGTAGATGTTATGTAATGCATGTTTCGTGAGAAATCACCCCTTACCACACACCTTTATGGTGGCTTGTAGGGTATTCATCTAAATCTACATAATACCCTGCAAGCCACCATAAAGGTGTGTGGCAGGGGGTGAACTCTCACCAAACATACACTACATATCATGCATAACATTTGTAATTAAAACTTAAAATAGCAAAGCATACATGCAAAAACATGCTGTTAGTTGGGTTAGCTTTAAGTCCTTATACAAACATGCAGCTACCAATGTTATCTATTGGTACACTCGTACTGGATACTTTTACTGTTATTCATATCCCTAATAGTACGAGGAAAAAAGGACATTTTGAATCTGTCAGCTCGACAATCTATTTCTCTAATTTTGTGATTATGGTCGAGTCTACCATAGTAAGTTGGGGTCCACAAAATATTTTTAATATCTTCGCTGAAAACATGGTCTTGGACTTTATTTAAGAAATTAAGTCTTAATTTCAACCTGCGATCTGACAATGATTCCTAATTTAATTCATTTAATAGACTGGTTACGCTAATACAGTTCTAACTGTATTAGCGTAATTCTAACTGTAGGAAAATTTAATTCTAACTTCCATGTATGACACCATTTTTCAATTGCTTGTAGGTCATCATTTAAATATTCTTTATCATTTGGGATGACAGTGGCACCGGGGAACAGGGTGAGTGATGTAAATGACGGCTGCAGAGGAAATCATCCCTGTCGCCGCACTTGTTTGGGAAAGAGTTAAAAAATTAAATTCCCCTTCACAGTCTCCCTGTCGACCCCGAGGCTCCCACTTCCCCCGCGCGAAGGGCGCTTCCGCAGACGGTCAACGTCTCCGACTTCCAGCGGTGCGGCCGTCGCGTAGCACATTGAGCGTTGAGGGTGAGGTCACACACATTTTGGTCTTTTTGTCTCGGTCGTTGACCCCCTCGATGCATCGGGACCGCGCCGCTAGTGCGGGTGTTAGAGCGAAAGGAAGTAGAGAAATAGACGTTGAATAGCCTATGCACCGCTTAGTCATACCACTGGTAATATTTCCCACACTGCTTCCCAGGAATGAATTTCTGGCTCATTCGATTGAGCTAACCAGCAATTGACTGTACTATTAATGCCCCTTAACTCTCTCACTCTACGCATTTAACGTTCATTGCATAAATTCCTCTTGGGAAAGTAATAGGCTTAAATACAAGGGGCGAGGCAAAGAATTCACGGTTCGTTGGATAGGTGTATTTTCTTTCAATTCGTTCTTGTGCAGCTTCCGCTATGAAATATTTATTGATATCACATTACTTCGGTATGGTACGTTACTTCGGAATGATGCGTTATTTAACGGCCAACTATTTGACCTACTCATTGCCCTTCTCTCTATCCTAATTCTCTCTATACTAACAATCTAGTTGCATGAGACCCTATAACAGCTTGTTGCGTGTCAATAGTGCTTGCTTGGTGATCTTCACTCACCGCCACACACCCTCGCGGTGGCTTGCAGGGTATCGTGTAGATGTAGATGTAGATGTAAATCTGATGTGATTTCGATTTCCGGGTAGATAACACCATCCAAAACGGCGCTGTGTAACGAATGTAAAAAATTATTGCTGTCTAACCCAGAAGATTTTAATTTCACAATAGGTCTGCAGTGAGGCACCTTGTCAAATGCGTTCTTGAAATCGAAAATATTGCACCCACTGGAAAATTATTTTCGCCATATTCGTACGTCTACCATAGTAAGCTGGGATTCACAAAATATTTTTAACATCATCACTGAAAATATTATCTTGGAATTTAATTAAGTGATGAAGACTAAATTTCAACCTGGGATTTGACAATCATTCCCTTTTTAATTCATTTAATAGACTGGTTAGGCTAGTATGGTTATCGTACCGCACCTTTACAAATCTTGCCGATCTTCGCTGCACACGTTCAAGTTCGTTATCTAGACCGATTTTGTAGGGATCCCATACACTGGCAGCATATTCCAAATGAGGTCTAACAAGGGAAAAGTAGCTGATTTCTCGTACTTGATGGTCAAATTTGCCCATTACTCTTTTGATGAATCCCAGTTTACGATTAGATTGCCGCATTATTTCCCATATTGGTTTGCCCCAGGAAAGGTCATATATCTTAGTCCAAGATATTTAATGGATTCCACGTTTGTTAATTTATCATTACTTATTTTGTACTTTCTAGGAGGAGATCGATTCTTTTTCCAAAAATTCATTACCAAACATTTTTTGAAATTAAATCAGACTGCCGTGTATCACACCATTTTTCAATTAGATGTGGGTCATCATTTAAATATTATTTATCTTTTGGGTTTAGAATTTCCCTGTACATAACTGCGTCTTCGGCAAATTGACGAAGCTTACTTTTTACCACCTTATTGATATTATTAATGTACAGAAGGAACAGGAGTGGACCTATCACACTACCTTGTGGGACACCCGAAGTGACTTCAATTTTCGGTGAGGTAACACCGTCCAAGACAACCCTTTGCACCCTTTCATGTAGTAAATCATTTATCCATGATATAATATTACTGTCTAAATCATAATTAATTTCAAAATTAGTTTGCTATGAGACACCTTGTCAAAAGTTTTCTTGAAATCGAGAAATATAGCATCCACTGGAATAGGTATTATTTTCGCCAGAAACTGAAATATCATTAGAAAAGAGAACAAGGTGAGTTTCACATGTTCTACTCCTCCGGAAGCATGCTGAACATAGGACAATAAATTCTGGCTATCTAGGTGCTCCATGACTGAACTAACAATTATATGTTCAGTACCTTTTCATGAAATGAATGTGAGGGATATAGGGCGGTAGTTAGATGGATGCTCCCTATCACCACATTTAAAAATGGTGTTACATCGGCTGCTTTCTAGTCCATCGGTACGATGTGTTCGGTCAGGGATTTATTAAATACTATTTCAAGGTAGGGGGAGATTTCGGAAATTATTTCTCTATATACGCGGGAGGGAATTGGAATAGGGCCAGGAGATTTGTTGGGCTTCACATCTTTAAGTAATTTTTTAATACCATTTCAGGAAATTTTTTGTATGTGTGTTTGAAAAATAGTGTTAACGGCCATTTCTCCCTTATCATTTTTAAGTGAAATGACGGCGGACTTATGGCCTAGCACTTCCGTTATGCACGACCAGAAGATTTTTGGATTGGCTTTCAATTGTTCCCCAAGCGTTTTTCATTTGAATTTTGCAAATTCATTAGGAAGAGCTGTCTTTGCGGTGGATTTGGAAATGTATTATTTTTCATTTATTACATTACGCTCATCAGTGGGTATACAGGGTGTCCAAAACCACCCGTCCACCCCCCAAAAGTTGCCAGGAAAAAAATTATTTTTCGAAAACTGTGTGCTCATTCATAGTAAATGGGGTATGCTCTATCGAATGGTCCAAAAATGAACTTCCGTTTTACACCGGAAATGGGCTATTCAGACCGGAAGGTTATTTTTTCAAACAGAACATGTAAATATTTTTCACAGATTCGGATTTTACGCTGAAAAATACGTAACCGATTCGAGCCACTTTAAACCGATTATTTACCAACAGGTGGATAGGGAAATATGGTGCAGTCAATTGGCCACCTAGATTACCAGATCTGGCAGTATTAGATTATTATCTATGGGAGAGAAATAAAGATTTAGTATACCACGATCGCGCAACTTCAAAAGCAAATACGATGGAAAGAATCCAACAATTAATCCAGTCACTTGAGGCATCCGAAATTAGACGGGCAGTAAATAGTTTCCAAACAAGAATTGAAACCTGTTTTTTTAAAAATGGAGCTCATTTTGAGCACTGAAGTATTAATAAAGTTATAATTTTTTTAGTTTTTTTATACCTATCATTGAAAATTGGTGCTATTAAATATTGTTGACAAATAATCTCACTTTAAAAATTATCTAGTTAGTCTTTGCATTAACGAAGTTTTTTGTGCCACTCTTTTGAAAATAAGTAAGTTGGGTACTGAAAGTAATAATAAGACTTATTTATACCTGGGTACGTGTTATTCATATCTGGGTACCTAATGCAATTTTTGCTACGTACTCATACTTATGAGCAAATCAATCAAGTAATGTTTTTCAAATGAAGATTAATTTTTTTATTAACTCACAATTCCACTTTTCATTTCGATTGGAGGTATCTTGTACAATAATCTAAAATAGTCTGTCAGATCTGAGATGCAGTTCTATCTATCATGAAGTAAATGCTATGTTAAGACGATAGGCATACCGACTCCAATCTCTGAAATTTGAAATTCGAGGTAAAAAGTCTACTTCCGGTGTAGATGGTCCACTTCCGACAGGAAGTGCGCCCCGCTTCTGCTCCTACCGGAAGTGCAGTGGTCGTTTTTTATCATTTATTGAATCAATCACATGATTTACAACGCAGAATCCAATTTCTAGGTCACGACGTGCAAATGCCTAGTGTCAGTACCAAGTATCGGTTTCGGCAAATTAAGAGGTCAATTAGAGGTCAAAAATCACATTTTATCAAAAAATGTTTAGAGCAAAAGTTACGCATTTTTCAGCGTAGAATCCGAATCTGTGAAAAATATTTGCATGCTTTGTTTGAAAAAATGAACTTACGGTCTGAATAGCCCCCTTCCGGTGTAAATGGGAAGTTGATTTTATGACCATTCGATGGAGCATACCTCATTTTTTTATGAATGAGCCAACAGTTTCCGAAAAATAATCTTTCCTGGCATCTTCTGGGGGGTGGACGGGTGTTTTTGGACACCCTGTATATTTACTAATTCTTTTCATTTCTGCATGACATATTCGCTGCTGTCTCAGGGATTTTTTCACTTTGGCAAATCACCACCTAGGTTCAATGCTTTCTTTTTTTAAAAGGGACATATCTATTGATCCCAGAGTGCATGATATTAACGAACGACTGCCATGAACCCTCAGTGCATAAGTTAATGGAAGAATTTTGGAAATCCGATAAGGAATCTCTTAAATAAATTTTAAAGTTAGCAAAGTCAGCTCTTTTAAAAACATAAATCTTTACTTTTTAATTAAAATTTTTATCTAAAGTTATAGAGAATTTTGCAGTCATAACTCTGTGGTCACTGATTCCATCAACGGTGTCAATCTTAGTTACTTTTTGTGGGATGTTGTTTGCCAGTTAATCAAGAATATTATCTCCTCTATTAGGTGCTGTAGCTAATTGTTACATAGTGTTGTTGGAGAATACATATAATAGAATCTCACAGATGTCTTGTTTCTTCCTCCAGCTTTTAGCTGTAATTTCTCCCGTCTATCGATGGCGCATTGAAATCTCCACCTATTTTTATATTACGATCGCTGTTACGGGACGTGATAGAATTTATCTGCTTTTTCAGTTCTAATAGTGAGTCAACATCAGTGCATGGGGGCCTATAGAATGCGCAGGCAGTTATTGGTTTGGATTTATGGCATATTAATGAACACCAAACACATTCCAATGGGTTGTCGGGAAATATTTATGCTTTGCTATTGAGTTCTTGACTGCAATGAAAACACCACCACCTGCTCGGTTTTGTCTCTTTTCTATATTTTTTAAAAATTTGAGAAATATTTCTGAGTCAGGAATGTCATCCGACAGCCAACTTTCAGTTCTTATAATAACATTTGTATCAGCAGTATGAATGCGATGGTGGAACTCAAGTATCTTTTTTTTAAGACTTCGGCAATTAACTTCTGCTACGTAAATATTTTCACCTTGGACTATTATTAAGGCTACGAGGGAGAACAATGTAGTACGAGTCGAATAAAGTAATGTGACAAGCAAATGGATAAGATATTACCCAATCATATTGGGGATTAAAGAAATAATTATTTAGAAACATCGCTAAGAATTTATGAAGATGATGTTCACTCGTCAAGATAATCTTTTTACTACAAATTTGGCAATGTTGGTGAGGAAGGAGTCGAGATACAAGGCAATGTAATTTATGGGAATTCCTTTAGTGCGCACACCATTAGTTTTTTGGATGCACCTTATTTCTGGTCTCTTCTTGATTCTCTAGACTCTCCATGTTACCCTTAAATCTCCCAACCAATCCCTTTTTTTTCTCACCTTTGCCTCACCACGGACGCAGGAGGAATTTTTTTCTGTTCCTGTTCTCGACTGAGCACAATAACCCCCTGAAAACTACCCTGCGCGCCCATTGCCATCAAATCCCATGCCTTCTCCATACCCTTTTACCGCACCACAGGCCACCCCTCCGGAGAAAAAACACCTGAGACATCACCTGCCTGCTTGGGAATACACCCCCGAATCCATTGTTGTAACCCCATCGCGGCGTAGTTCCCTCTCAGCATACCAGCCGAGATACCCTTTTCACCCACCGACGACTACGATCCCGTCCACCCCCAGCCTCTTAATCTTTCCCCTCCTACCTGGACGCTGCCCATCTTAACTCACTCACACACACATATGAGCATCGGGCCGTGCCATGCATTTGGCTGAACCAATCTCCCCGCCATCAAGCGATCCCAACTTCCCCCCCTCACCTCTCCCTCCCTTCGCCCTTTTTGTACAGGGTTCAACCGAGGCTACGGCCCGCCTAGGCCGAAAAAATACCAGGGACGTTTTTTTTCCTGACTTAACCCCTCGCTCCCACCCTTTTTTCTCATTCCGTCTCTCCTCAAGACTCAAGAAATATTTCCACCCAGATTTCACCCCTGGTCACCTGTGCGGGCCTTTTGGCGTCCTCACTTATCATTCCCTCTCTCTCTCCTCCCCTCTTCCATCCCTCCATAACCTCTCTCAGACTCTCTCCTCAAGAATTTTTCGTCTCCATTTTTTCTGCCGGGGTCTTTCCCCTTATACCCTTCCAACCGCCGCTGTACCCTTCCACAATTTTTATCTTCCTCCTTCTTCGCACCTTTTAGAAACTTTCCACAATATGTCTCTCGTATCTGTATCTATTTACCAGCCCCAGTGATCGCTTCATGCGCTATTACTGTAAGAGAATAAAGATGTTATGACACTATTCACGAGCGAGTAGTTTTGGAATTCAGGGGTACGGGAGCTATCTAAAAAAAACAACCGGTATACCAATACTATCTTGCGTATTTGAACAGTGAGCCTGCGTTTTCTGAAAGTAAAAGCCCTAACGAAAATTGAGATGCCACTGTTGGGTGGAAAACGCACAACCATGCCCCAATAAACTAATCGTTTTAAAATGTTCTTGTACAGAAGTCACCGCTAATTCCATTGTCAAAGAATATTCGGCCGATTCTTTTCTCACTGCGCTTTTACAAATGATAGCAGCAGAAAAGGGACATTATAGTGTTCATCAATATTTCACGGATCTTCCATTATTTTGAGACTAGGTTTCCTCGTACAATAATGGATATGAATAGCGGTAAATATATCCGATATCATAAATACGAGTGTATCAATGGACAGCATAGGTAGTTGCATGTTGGTATAAAAACCGAGCACAAGACATCTTACGCAACTACATCTACACGATACCCTGCAGGGTACCGCGAGAGTGCGCGGCAGGGGGTGAATATCACCAAGCATGCACTATTGACTTGCAAACAAGCAACTATAGGGTCTCAGGCAACTAAATAGTTAGTATCTATAGTATTTAAGCGATTAATACATGCATCATGCACTACAGAATACTCTAAAATATTTCCCCTACCTATCCCTTTCCTATGCTGCCTATTCGAATCTAGCATAATACGCTGGTGTTTTTAATATGTGCCTAACATCTTCAGTAAAGTTATCCGATTGAAATTTCTCTAATAGATTAAATCTGTACATTAACCTACGCTCTGATAATGATTCCCACCCTAATTCTTGTATTAATTCTGAAACACTACTCAACCGAATGTAACACCTTTTAACGAACCTAGCTGCTCTACGCTGCACACTGTCTAGTTCTCTGATGAAACCTAATTCATTCTGATCCCATACACTGGCTGCCTATTCAAGGTGGGGAAATGGGACACCTCGGCGCGGCCACTTCGGCGCGGCCACTTCGGCGCGGCCACTTCGGCGCGGCCACTTCGGCGCGGCCACTTCGGCGCAAGCCCATCTCGGCGCGGGCCACCTCGGCGCGGGTCATCTCGGCGCAGGCCCACCTCGGCGCGGAGAACAGAGATGCTAAGTACCGGAATATATGCTCATTTAAATATACTAATGGCACCGAGTATCTGCTTCTTCAACAGACAACTTTTCAAAAGCTATTGTTGAAAATGATCATGCCTTGCCAGGCAACATGCCTTAATGCTAAAAATTATAAATTATATTGACGATTATTTTTATGGGATATATAGAAGAGTGAGTTTAATTATATGAAACTACTCATAAGGACGTGCCGATACCAATGTATCATTTCACTACTAATATTCAGTTACTGTTTCCCGTAATTTACTACATTTTTTATATTTTACATCACCGTTTAGAATTGTTCTTATTGGACTGAAAAATATAGTTACTGCAAAGTCGCTAATTTCTCGTACATGGTCGTCATGTTTGCCCAGTACTCTTTTGCTGAATCCCAGTCTATATTTACATCTACATATTACCCAGATGAATCCCAGTTTAACGATTAGCTTGACCCATAACTTCTCTTATGTGTTTACCCCAAGGAAGATCATGTGTCAGTAATATTCCAAGATATTTAGCGAACTCCATGTTTGTTCTTTGAAAATTCATTATGTAATAAGTATTCGGGGGGGGGAAGTCTTTTTCCAAAAATTCATTACCAAACACTTTTAAAAATTTATTTCCAACTGCCATGTATCACACCATTTCTCAATTGCTAATATGTCATAATGCAAATATTCTTCATCGCTGGGCTAATAATTTTTCTGTAGACCACATCATTGGCATATAGAATCTTACTTTTTACCTCCTTATTGATGGAAGAAACTGTTTCCCGGGTAACTTGGTGGAATTTTTCCATAATGGAGAAAAAAAAATTTTTTTTTCTCTTCTCTTTTCTCCTCTCCATTTTTCTCTTCTCCTTATTGATATAATTTATGTACAGAAAAAAAATTTAAAACGGAAAACTTTACTGAAGATGTTAGGTAAATATTAAGAACTCCTGCGTATTATGCTAGATATGGCCAGATAAAAAAGAGATGGCTTGTTATACCGATAGATTTAAAATGTCATATTTCCCTCTTACAATTAGAAAACATAACACTGTAAAAAGTTGATCTGATTTTCAGTGCGATCTGAATTTAAGCGCTGTCTGGTTTAAAGCAGGAACACGGATGCAAGGTGCGGAAGAGGCAGGAACATGGATGGTTGGTACAGGAGCAGTTAAGCAGGAAGCAGAGGAAGCAGGATTCTGGATGGTCTGATTTTCAGCCGTTCACCTGCCTTATTTTTAGACAAGATATTACTGCTGAAATTCAACATACCCTGTCTTAAAATTGTTGCATCTGAAATTCAGATCGCTTTTGTACCTTAAAATCAGATCTACTTTTTACAGTGAATAGGCGGTATAGAATAATTAAATGTAGGTGAAAAATTGTTAGAGTAGCCTGTAATGGTAGCTCTTCGTTGCATGGTTAGCATTACATGGTAGCTCCAGTTGCATAGTCAGTCAATAGTGAATGTTTGGTGTTCCTCACCCCCTGCCACACCCTCGCGGGGGCTTGCAGGGTACCGTGTAGATGGAAATGTACATACATCTATGCTCATATTTCTTGTCAAAAGCTCTCTTCTATTAGTAAACACTTCTTTCGCCAAAGAAATTCCCCTCCTAATATCATTGTTACTGGGTCCATCTCCATTTAAGATATAAACCCAACTAAACAAATTACCTCCTACTCTTCATTTTAAATGTGGTCCATATATATGTCCACACTTTGAAACATCCAGTATTAAATACATAGGCCTCGCCGTGATGGCCCGCGCCGAGGTGGTCTGCGCCGAGGCGGCCGCGTCGAGGTGGCCGCGCCGAGTTGTACTAGACCCTCAAGGTGGGGCCTAACTAGTGAAAAAGTCTTTTGTCTTCTCATCACATTTTCCAAGTACTCTTTTCATAAATCCTAGCTTTCTCTTCGCTCAGCCGCAACTAACATCATGATATTTCATGCTGTTAGTTGCGGCTGAGGTTGAGGTTTAAACCAGTATTTAATTACTAATCATTTTTTATGCATGATATGTACTTTTGACACGCCAGGAAAGATTATATACCAAGACTGGCACATGATCTTTCCTGGGGTAAACACATACGTGAAATAATGGGCCAATCTACATCTATCTACATCTAAATAATACCCTGCAAGCCACCACAAGGGTGTGTGGCAGGGGGTGATTGCTCACCAAACATGCACTACATATCATGCATAAAAAAGGAATAGTATTAATATAGTAGTCAGAACTACACTATTTAAAAAAGATAGAAATTGCAAAGAGAACATGCAAAAACATTCTGTTAGTAGGGTTAGCTTTAAGTACTCATACCAACATGCAGCTACCAATGCTATTCATTGCTACTCTCCGATAGGACATATTTACCGTTATTCGCATCTCTAATTGTGCGAGGGAAAAAGGACATTTTGAATCGGTCAGTTCGGCAATCAATTTCTCTAACTTTATGATTATGGTCCAGTCTGCCATAGTAAGTTGGGGTTCGTAAAATATTTTTAACGTCATCACTGAAAATATTGCCTTGGAATTTGTGGAAGAGATTAAGTCTAAATTTCAACCTGCGATCTGACAATGATTCCCATTTCAATTCATTTAATAGACTGGTTACGCTAATATAATTATCGTATCGTCCCTTTACAAATCTTGCCGATCTTCAATCTATTCGTAAACTGGAATTCATCAAAAGAGCATTGGGTAAATTTGACGATCATGTACGAGAAATCAGCTACTTTTCCCTTGTTAGATCTCATTTGGAGAATGCTGCCAGTATATGGGATCCCTTCGAAATCGGTATAAATAATGAACTTGAAGGTGAGCGGCTAAGATCGGCAAGATTTGTAAAGGGACGATACGATAATTATATTAGCGTAACCAGTCTATTACATGAATTAAAATGGTAACCATTGTCAGATCGCAGGTTGTAATCTAGACTAAATCTCCTGAATAATTTCCTGGGTAATATTTTCAGTGATGACGTTAAATATACTTTGCGAACCCAAACCTGGACTGGCGAACCCAAACAGGCTGGACCGTAATCAAAAAATTAGAGAAAATTGATTGCCGAACTGACAGATTCAAAATGTAATTCTTTCCTCGTACAATTAGGGATATGAATAGTGGTAATTATGTCCAATACGAGTGAATCAATGCATAGCATAGGTGGTTGCATGTTGGTATAAGGGTTTAAAGGTAACCCAACTAACAGCATGTTTTTGCATTCTTACTTTGCTATTTTATCTTATTAAATAGTGAAGTTTGGACTATTATATTTATATTAATCCTAATTTATGCATGATATGTAGTGCATGTTTGTAGGGAATTCACATCCTACCACACACCTTTATGGTGGCTTTCGTGGTATTATATAGTTGTAGATGTACTGCATGTTTGGTGTGATATCTATTCCCCGTTCTCATGGCGTAGTGGTTAGTGTGTTGGGTTTGCGATGATAGGGATTCGAATTCGCATCCCCCAGACGGCAATTTTTTGGAGTCTATAATTGATTGTCAAATAGAAAGCCTTTGGTGTTGCATTCAATGTCGTCAAGCATTAAAGGGTTATCTATATCTATATCTACGACATACCCTGCAAGCCACCTCGAGGGTGTGGCAGGGGGTGCTTCCATACTAGGAACAATGACACAACAAAGAATAATGAACAACACAGAACAAACAGCACACACCTTTAAAAGTAATTAGGGGAAAAAAGAAAAAAACTACAAAATCCAATCATGCAAGACAAAATTACGAATACCATGCATGACTTGAAACCCAACACCAATTTCATAGATACTCATGCATGCAAAAAAAGGCAATGCATGCGAGTCACACCTTGATTTGAATATGCAAGAAATAAAAAAATACTATCGACCTACTCTGAATATTACCTCTATAATTATTACCGATTCACGCGATGTCTAACTAATTTAAAGGAAAATTTAAGGAGGGACATTTCATTAATGACGTTAATCATATATTGCTGGCTCCGATTTATTATGGTAGGCTCGATAATTCTAATAAAATTAAGGAGATAGATTGCAGGACGGACAGGTTTAAAATGTCATTTTTTCCACGCACGATTCGAGATCAGAACACCTTTGGTAGCTTGCATGGTATTATGTAGATGTTGGTTCTGTTCTATCTATCGCTGAAGTATATGTTAATGAAACTCAAGGCTCTCGTGAGCTCACTGTTACAATGCTCTCATCGCGCACTGTTTATCCCCTGTCAAACACCCATGCGGTGGCTCGGAGGGCATTACGTAGACGTATGAGGCAAATACGGTGAAAGAGCAGCAATAAGCACTAAGTACTCTCGAGGAGGGGAGCAGGAGTGTCGGAAGCATCCTCCTGATAGAGTTTGGCGCCGTCTAGGAGCCCATCAATTTTTTCCTTTCATCCATGACTGCTTCAATTCCCCGCTGCCGTGGAAACTCTTGACGCATAGTCACCCCGGAGGTCGACCCCGGATCCCTGAGTAACCGAGTGTTCTTGTTTCGATCGGTCCCTATTGCAGCACTCTCCTTTTCCACTTCCTTCTCCCCCTTGGACCGCATCCTCTTTACTCTCCCTGCGAATCATATGCCTCGTAACTCTCCTTCCGGCTCCCTGCCCGTTTACACCCTTATGGTCTCTAACGGCGTTTAATTCGCCGGCGCCCCGACAATTTACTCAACGGCTATACGTCTCCCATCCACTCCCTGCAGTCTGCATCAATTGAGCATCTCTCCCCTTTCACTCTCCTGAAAGAACTCCACAATTGTCTATCACACAGGCGCCGTGTCCCTTCAGACGACGCTTAAGACCGCTCCACTGATTACTGAGTAACTCAATAACTCTTCAACTAGCTTTCCATACCACCTCACAGGTCGATGTACGTACAATTTTTTTTAACATTCTGTAATTGCCTCTTCCCTTGAATTCTGTGAATACATACATAAATGATTAATTAGGTAATATGTTATTTTCACACAAGGCAGCATGTTTAGACTATGCAGCATGAATATAAAAAGCATATATTTGGAGATAATTCAACCATTGCCATGCCCTCTCGAGGTGTTTAACAGAGTACTTTGTACATCTACATCTAAATCTACATAATACCCTGCAAGCCACCACAAAAGCAGTGGGTGAATTTTCACCAAACATGCACTACATATCATGCATTCAAAAGGATCTATAATAATATATTAGTCTAAACTGCACTATTTTCTGCACTGCACCTCATTTCAAGAGCAAGATGTTAGGAGAATATTTAGATAGCAATCCTAAAGCGTTTTGGTCATATGTGAGAGAGCTTCAGGGAAACAGTTCCACAGTGCACAAACTTAAAAACGATAAGGAATGAGAGTCACCAGCAGTTTAGAAGTAGCCAATCCTTTAAACACTTTCTTCCAAAGCGTATTCAACTCATCGTCACACAACACATGGAACCACCGCCGATCACTTTCAGTGAGCAAATGGTCGAAATAAAAATTTCATATCGCGGAATAGAGCAGCAGTTAAAAACCATTAGTAAAAGCAAATCACCAGGTCCCGATCGAATTCCTTCCACATTATATAAAACATTAGCTTCAGAAATAGCACCCTATAATATTCAATAAAACACTAACGAACCACTCAATACCCAAGGATTGAAAAGTAGCTAACATTACACCTATTTTTAAAAGCGGTGATAGGGAAGAACCTAGTAAATACAAACCCATTTCACTCACGTCAATCTCTTGTAAGGTATTTGAGCACACTGTGGTCAGTTCGATCATGGGGCATTTGGATAGTCAGGGATTACTCATAAACAGCCAACATTGGTTCAGGAAAGGTAGATCTTGCGAGACACTATTAGCTTCATTCGTACATGATAATTTAGTCCACGGCGAGAAGAGTACGGAAGTTCATGCGATATTCTTAGATTATAAAAAGGCATTCGATAACGTTCCACATGATAAATCAATCTTGAAGTTAGAGAGTTTTGATTTAAATAAAGACGTTGTACGTTGGGTAAAAGATTTCTTAAGTGGGTGAGAGCAGAGGGTTGTCATAGATGGTATCATGTCGGACACAATCGAAGTCACATCGGGAGTTCCACAGGATAGCGTAGTAGGTCCGCTTCTATTTCTTTTATGCATAAACGATTTGGGTACGGCAGTTAGTAGTAAGCTTAGACCTTTTGCAGCCAATGCGGTAGTGTTTAGGGGTATATCAAAAAAAGAAGACAGGAAATTGCTTAGCAAGGATGTAGATAAATTTCAATCGGATAACTTTACTGAAGATGTTAGGCACATATTAAAAACACGAGCGTATTATGCTAGATTCGACCCGACATATAAGATTAGAGAGATAGATTGTCGTATTGATAGATTCAAAATGGCATTTTCCCCCGTACTGTAAGATAATAGAATAGGCAGCATAGCAAAGGGATTGGTAGGGTAAATCTTTTAGAGTATTCTGTAGTGCATGATGCATGTGATAATCCTTTAGATACTATAGATACTATCAATCTAGTTACATGAGACCCTATGCTTGTTTGTATGTCAATAGTGCATGCTTGGTCGTCTTCACCCCCTACCACACCCTCTGGCGTTGGCTTGTAGGTTATCATGTAGAAGTAGTTGTAGATTTAAAAAGATAAAATAGCAAATTAAGCATGCAAAAACATGCTGTTAGTTGAATTCGGTTAAAGTCCTTAAACTAAAATGGAACTACCTATGCCATGCATTTGTACTCGCCTCGGCGGTACATATACTAAAATTGGAACGATACAGAGAAGATTAGCATGGCCCCTGCGCAAGGATGACACGCAAAATCGTGAAGCGTTCCACATTTTATTTTTAGTGCAGTTTGGGTTAGGGGTAAAGTACTCGCTTCGCAATGTCGACCTGCCAAGTTCGAGACTCTTCGTGGCCAATTTTTTTTTTCTCACAGCAAACTAATTTTGAAGTTAAAATCTTATGGGTTAGACAGTAACATTATATCATGGATTAATGATTTTCTGCATGATCGGGTTCAAAGGGTTGTTTTGGACGGTGTTTCCTCACCGGCAATTAAAGTCACTTCGGGTGTCCCACAAGGTAGTGTGATAGGTCCACTCCTATTCCTTTTGTATATTAATGATATCCAAAAGGTGGTAAAAAGTAAGCTTCGTCTATTTGCCGATGACGCAGTAGTGTACAGGGAAATTCTATGCCCGAATGATAAAGAATATTTAAATATTGACCTACAAGCAATTGAAACTTGGTGTGATACATGGCAGTTAGAATTAAACTTTAAGAAATGTCTTGTAATGAATTTTTGGAAAAAGAATAGCTCTCCCCCTAGCACTTACAAAATAAGTAATAATGAATTAACAAACGTGGAATCCATTAAATATCTTGGAATAAGACTGACAAATGATCTTTCCTGGGGTAAACACATTCGTGAAATAATGGGTCAAGCGAATCGCAAACTGGGTTTCATTAAAAGAGTATTGGGTAAATGTGACGATCATGTACGAGAAATCAGCTACTTTTCCCTTGTTAGACCTCATTTGGAATATGCTGCCAGTGTATGGGATCCCTACGAAATCGGTCTAAGTAATGAACTTGAACGTGTGCAGCGAAGATCGGCAAGATTTGTAAAGGGACGATACGATAATTATATTAGCGTAACCAGTCTATTAAATGAATTGAAATGGGAATCATTGTCAGATCGCAGGTTGAAATTTAGACTTAATCTGTTCCACAAATTCCAAGGCAATATTTTCAGTGATGATGTTAAAAATATTTTACGAACCCCAACTTACTATGGCAGACTGGACCATAATCATAAAGTTAGAGAAACTGATTGCCGAACTGATTGATTCAAAATGTCCTTTTTCCCTCGCACAATAAGAGATACGAATAACGGTAAATATGTCCTATCGGAGAGTAGCAATGAATAGTATTGGTAGCTGCATGTTGGTATGAGTACTTAAAGCTAACCCTACTAACAGAATGTTTTTGCATGTTTGCTTCGCAATTTCTATCTTTTTTAAATAGTGTAGTTCTGACTACTATATTAATACTATTCCTTTTTTATGCATGATATGTAGTGCATGTTTGGTGAGCAATCACCCCCTGCCACACACCCTTGTGGTGGCTTGCAGGGTATAATGTAGATGTAGATGCTATCCATTGATACACTCGTATTGGATATATTTACCGAAATTCATATCCATTAGAGGAGAAAAGGACATTTTGAATCTGTCAGTTCGGTAATCAAAATCACTAATTTTGTGATTATGGTCCAGCCTACCATACTATGTTCGGGTTCCAAAATTATTTGTAACGTCGTGAATGAAAATATCATCTTGGAATTTATTACTTACATTTTTCACCGCATCACACCGTTATTAAATAGAATCCAGTAGCATCAAATCGATTCCCGCGCACACAGTTACCTGCAAGCAATATCTACATACATGTGCTTGATACCCTGCAAGCCACCGCGGAGGTGTGTGGCATGGGGTGAACATGTCCAAGCATGCATAATTGACATGCAAACAAGGGAACACCCGATATAACTTTTACTTCGCCTAAGTTAACACCATCTAATACCACCCTTTGAACGCGTTCATCTAAGAAGTTATCGTATCTATATTACTGTCTATCCTGCATGATGTTAACTTCGCAGAGTAACTTATGGTGGAGAACCTAGTCAAACGCTTTTCTGAAGTTAAGAAACGCTGTGTCTACCTGTATGTTATCTTCTCCGAAATCTAAAATATCTTTAACAAAAAAACCTAGTTGAATTTCCCAAGACCGTTCGTTTCTGAAGCCATGCTGGTTTGTTATCAATAATATCAATAATATTTCGCCAGAAGCAAAAATATCGTGAGAAAAGAGCACAAGTTATTTTCAATAGATCTGCTCTTCCGGAAGCCATGCTGAACATTGGACAATAAATTCTGACTATCTAGGTGCCCCATTACTGAGCTGACAATTATATATTTTAGAATCTTGCATGACCTGGATATGAGGAATATAGGTGGGTAGTTTAATGGCTGCTTCTTATCACCACTTTTAAAAATGGGTGTTACATCGGCTGATTTCTAATCCTTCGATACGAAGTGTTAGGTCAGGGATTTATTAAATATTACTTCCTCATCGGATATTTTTTGTAAGCTAACTCCTCTTATGCTCTGAAGGGAATTTGATCAGGGCCTGGGGATTTGTTGGGGCTTATTTCTTTAAATAACTCTACCATGTCATAATAAGAAATAACAATTTGTATCATCAGCCGCTGAAAGAGGTCAGGTGACTACACTAAGAATACTACAGTTGAATCCCCTGACAGTGGATTACCTACGCTTTTAGAAGGTGTTGGTAAGTTAACTTTGTCATGAGTGTATGTGGCCATTTCCCCTTATCATTTTTTAGTGAATTGACGGCAGACTTATGGCCTTGTACCTCCCCTATGAACGGCCAGAAGACTTTGGATTTTCCTTTAAGTTTTTTCATTTTTTTTTCTTTTTGATGTAAATGCAGTTCTAAGTTTCATATAATACCGCTCGTGGTGGCTCGCAGGGTATTACATCTACATAATACCCTGCAAGCCACCACAAGGGTGTGTGGCAGGGGCAAAGGGTGTAGATGTAATGCATTGCTCTCTTTGCAGTGGATTTGGATATTTTATATTTTTCAATTATCACGATCATAGATGGGCATACATTTACAGTTATTTTTCACTTTTGCATGACATACCTACTCGCTATCGTCTCTGGGATTTCTCACATTACGTAAAGAAGAAATCAAATTTGGCCCATAACACTTCCCTGGGGAACACCCGATGTAACTATTACTTTGCCTTAGCTAACTCCACCTAATACCACGTATTGAACGCATTCATGCAAGATATCACCTTTCCAGCCTGCTATTTGAAAATAACCATGTAGTAGCGTAGTTGCATGTCAATAGTGCATGTTTGGTGATATTCACCCCTGCCACACACCTTCGCGTTGGCTTGCAGGGTATTGCGTTGATTTAGGAGTTAAGGAAATGGCTTAATATATTTAACGAACAAAGCAGAAGATTAGATACAGAAGATTCATGGATAGCGTTTCTTGAGATCACCCGCAAGTTAACTTGATCGTGTGCAGCGAAGTTCGGCATGATTTGTAAATCTAGTCCAAATTCCCTTCATCTACGTAATACCCTGCGAGCCACCACGAGGGTGTGTGACAGGAGTAAAGAGTTCAGAGTATATGAAGAGTTAGCTTCCAAAATTTCACGGATTTCCTACGACCTTCTCACCATTTGCGGCACCGAGATACCCGAGAAACGACAAAGTGTGTTCAAATTTTATCCTTATATTTTCACGGCGGTTTTTTTTATTCATAATGGCATCTCCACATACTATTTAATGGTATTTATGTACGAGATATATTCCAAGTAGCAAAACAGAAACGAAGAATGCAATATAGGCATATGCTTTAAATCTAGAGACCGTATAACATAGTTGTACGGTAACAATTCTTGATCACCTTATCTAAATGTCTAAATTCCCAAATGTATGTTACTTACGTTTTTCTTGTCAAGCATGTGTTGATAGTTTTACCATGAGCCTTGTAAAATAAAATTATCTCATTAGCAGACTTCGTATGGTACAAAGTCTTATTGTACTTTGTTTTGTATTGTACTTGTTGTAATTACCATGAAACGAATTTAATACTTTTGCATTCCCTTGCTCTTAGGCAGGAGCAGATTACTTTTAAATACTGCTTCCATACAATTAAATGTTGCGAGAGGTATATTCTCCGTGTCCTTCGTGGTATCTATCACTGTTGTCAGTAGGGCGGTCTCTTGTCGTTTGCACAAGAGATATTCCAAGATCTTGACGTTGTCTCTGGGGAGACAACCTATAACTTTGGTCATTTTTGCCAATAGCGTGTATTTAGAGAAAGGAAGCTTTTAAGGAATGAATGAAGGGTGGAGTGAAACCCGGTGTAGGTGTAACATAACAAGAAATGGGATTTTCTTGTTCAGTAAGGAAAATATAGACGGTATGAAGGAGTGGTTAAGGGTTTCAATTAACGTATTTGGCGTATTTTAGAACGGAACGAAAATGGAGGCAGAAAAATCGTATTGCGTAGACTAGATGTAGATAATGAAGAAGGATATCAGTTTGCTCTATGAATGGGAAATAATTAATCTTGTGGGCAGCAGAAATCGGGGAGTAAATATTACTTTAGGTTATGTGACAAGCTTTTTGAAAAAATACTTGATTCTAAAATTTTGAATGGCTAAGTTAAACAGGGATGTTTGAGGTTGTAATAGGTGGTAATTTATAGACTTCGGCATGTTTGATGAGGGATTCATGGAAAATAATCAACTCGTATAACATTTCATTTTCTATCAAATTAAGTACCTAGTTATTAAATTGTATTAAAATATTAGTTAAATCCTTAAGTAAGAGAATGCTGAAAAGTGAAATATAAGGATATCAGTATTTTTGGTTGCTTAAATATTTGATGCATAGCCTTTCTGCTGCTCTAAGTAAAGGTGATATCATTTCTTTTCTGCCTTCACTGCTGGATAGAATCATATTTGCCTAAATGTAGTTTAATGCTGCTATCCTTATTTATGGGAAATCAAAAGAAAGGGACTAGCACGATTAACTCATATAATGAACTGCATTGTCTTTGAAACTGCTAATTTTCGAATTCCAAGACCCTCATAAAATACATCCATCACTGCCTTTAGATGGTTACTCAACGAATGAGTTAATTTTTTGTGGGCTATTTCAATCAACCATAATTTATTCATTCAGGTACTAATTAGATTCCTTAAATTCTTGAAATTCCAAATTACATTCTACCCCCTGCACTATCCCTAGAGGCGGCCGGCAGGGTTTTCAGTAGCTGTGTATTTTTTATCGATGCCACACTGTATCATAGGAGAAGAGCGGAGCCACTCCGCCGAAGGCCAGAGTTTCACTCCCTCTATCTCGATGTAGGTATTCCTTTCCACTGTCATCCTCCAGGCGCCACCGTATTGCAGACGCGTTTTTTTCTGTTCTTGTCTCATCCAAACTTCCTCCCTGCCCCGCCCCCCTCCTCTGTAGACCAACCCAGTCCGCCAGACCTCTCTCCTCCATATCTCCACTCCCTCACGACCCCTCAGCCACATCCTTGAGTATAGGGTACCCCTCTTCCCGCCTCCTCAGGCCGTTTCGGACTCCGAAGGTGCGCGGAGGAGGAGAGGTCGGGCGGGTGGAGAAGAAACAAGAGAGAGAGAGGGAGGGAGTGGGGGTTCGCTCGCACGCACAAACCACACCTGCCTCTCTCGCCAGTATTTCGGAGAGACCTCAACGGGGGAGAGCGGTGCAGGAGGAGGCGTACCGTCCGAACGGCCAACCCGACCGACGCGTCGGTCGGACAAGCCAGCAACCCTCGGTCGTACCCACCCACCCCTTTCCGCCGCCTTCCTAAGCAGAGGGAGGGAGAGATCGTCCTTCAGGCCGGCAGTCGTCGCTCGGTTCGTTGAACCGGGCCATTGTGCGGAGGGGGAGGAAGTTGAGTGGAGGAAAGGCGGTGAGGATTTTTCGGGAAGGGGGCCTGAAAAGGGGCTCAAGAGGTTGGATTAGAGATGAGGTGCGACGGGGAATGAAGATAAAGAGCGGGGGATACGGAGTATTTAGGAGAGACGGGGAACAAGGGTTCGAGGGTTTCAGGCGCGAATTGGAATAAGGTGAGATGGTTGCGATGGACGAGCGCAGGATGAGGATTGAAAAATATTGTTTATTGAGTACATCTATGTTGTTTTTGATTTGATTGTAAGCATATAGAAACCATTGGATATAGAACTGTTTGCATTTCTCCACCAACACCCCCTCGCAGTGGCTCGCTGGGTATAACGTTTATGTAGATAGAACCGTCAATCATCTGGTTTGTGTGGAAAGGGGCAATGGAATACTTGACACAATTAGAGAGACAAAAATTAAATAAGTTGCCCTAGCGTAACCAGTCTATTAAATGAATTGAAATGGGAATCATTGTCAGATCGCAGGTTGAAATTTAGACTTAATCTCTTCCACAAATTCCAAGGCAATATTTTCAGTGATGATGTTAAAAATATTTTACGAACCCCAACTTACTATGGCAGACTGGACCATAATCATAAAGTTAGAGAAATTGATTGCCGAACTGACCGATTCAAAATGTCCTTTTTCCCTCGCACAATTAGAGATACGAATAACGGTAAATATGTCCTATCGGAGAGTAGCAATGAATAGCATTGGTAGCTGCATGTTGGTATGAGTACTTAAAGCTAACCCTACTAACAGAATGTTTTTGCATGTTTTCTTTGCAATTTCTATCTTTTTAAATAGTGTAGTTCTGACTACTATATTAATACTATTCCTTTTTTATGCATGATATGTAGTGCATGTTTGGTGAGCAATCACCCCCTGCCACACACCCTTGTGGTGGCTTGCAGGGTATTATGTAGATGTAGATGTAGATGTAAACAGAAAAGGGTTGATAAATTAGATTGCACTCGATGCTGATCTGGTTAGTAAGTGTCGATGGATGGGTAGCACAACGTATTCATCTACATGAAACCTGGGAGCCACAACAAGGGTCTGTGGCAGGGGGTGAAGATCACCAAACGTGCACTGTTGAAAACAAATAGGCCACTACATGAAGACATGCTAGATAATATGGTCACATACTGCTAGATGGTTAGTATCTACATAGGTAGTAATAAAGAGATTATTGGTTGTTGATACATGCATCATGCACTACAGTCTATTCTAATAATAATTCACCTACCCATCCCTTTGTCAGGCTGTCTATTGTCCTCTCTTATAGTACGGGATAAAATGACATTTTAAATCTATCGGCACCACAATCTTTCTCACTAATCTTGTTAATCTGATCAAACCTAGCATATTACTAAAGTCACAGTGAGTAAAATTCCATCCTCTACTTAATATATCTGCGTAATAACCTGTGTGCCAGAGCGAGGGTGTTTGGCAAAGGGTGGAATATAATTTAAAGACTTTAAAGGGTCATGGACAAACATCAGGTTAGGTGGGGGCGGCATTTCCTTTCCCTATATCGCCTGAAGTTTTAAAAAATAACTGGTATACATAATATAATTTAATCTTCATTGAAATTGTTAAGCTTCTATCCATAGAAAGCTAGCTGTATTCCAAAAAAAATATTTTTTGAAAGAGGATAAAAATAGGAAAGAGCGCCACTAATTATTTTTACAAAGCTAGAGAAACCAATTCATGAAGTAGGCACATGGAATACAGATAAAGTAGGTTTGATCTTCATGCCATATATGTACTTATTTGCAAGGCTATTATCCCGGAGACGGCAGCGAATTTGTCATGCAAAAATGAAAAGAATTAGTAAATACACATATCTACATATACATAATACCCTGATAGCCACCATAAAGGTGTGTGGCATGGGGAGAATTCTGACCAAACATGCACTGCATATCATGCATTAAAAGGATTAGTATTAATATAGTCTAAACTGCACTATTCAATAGATAAAAATAGAAAACTAAGCATGCAAAAACATGATGATAGTTGAGTTACCTTCAAGTCCTTATACCAACATGCAACTACCTATGCTATGGATTGACTCACTCGTTTTGGACTTATTTACCACCATTCATATCCCTAATTGTACGGGAAAATATTGTTTTGAATTTGTCTGTTCAGCAATCAATTTTTCTAATTTTGTTATTATAGTCCAGTCTACAATAGCAAGTTTGGGTTCGCTAAATATTTTTAACGTCATCACTGAAAATATTATCTTGGAATTTTATTTAGAGGTGAAGTGTAAATTTCAACCTGGGATCTGACAATGATTCCCATTTTAATTCATTTAATAGACTGGTTACGATGTATTATAGTTATCGTACCGTGCCTTTACAAATCTGACCGATCTTCCCTGAGCACGTTCAAGTTCGTTATTTAGACCGATTTCGTAGGTATCCCATACACCGGCAGCATATTCCAAGTGAGGTCTAAAAAGGGAAAAGTAGATGATTTCACGAACATGTTCGTCATATTTACCCAGTATTTTTTTGATGAATCCCAGTTTACGATTCGCTTGACCCATTATTTCACGTATGTGTTTATCCCAGGAAAGATCATGTGCCAGTCTTATTCCAAGATATTTAAGGGATTCCACGTTTGTTAACTCGTTAATACTTCTACGTGCTATAAGGAGAACAATTATTTATCAAAAAATTAATGACTTCACATTCTTTAAAATTTAATTCTAACTGCCATGTATGACAGCATTTTTCAATTGCTTGTAGGTCATCATTTAAATATTCTTTATCATTTGGGCGTAGCATTTCTGTGTACACTACTGCGTCATCGGCATTTACGGCATGACGAAGCTTACTTTTGACTACCTTATTGATATCATTTATGTACAGAAGGAACAGGAGTGGACATATCACACTACCTTGTGGGACACCGGAATTGACTTCAATATCCGGGGAGGTAGCACAATCCAAAACATCCCTTTGCACACGATCATTTAGTAAATCATATATCTATAATATAATATTACTGTCTAACCCCTAATATTTTAATTTCAAAATTAGTTTGCAGTGAGATACCTTGTCAAAAGATTTCTTGAAATCGAGGAATATTGCATCCACTGGAATGTCATTTTCGCCAGAAACTAAAACATCGCGGGAAAAGAGAGCAAGTGAGTTTCACATGATCTAATCTTCCGGAAACTATGCGGAACATAGGACCTAAACTTCTGGCCATCTAGGTTCCCTATGACTGAACTGACAATTTCCAGTTGTCTCTTTTGGGATATTCTCCACGCTGTGATAGCCTACGCTCCTCGAACTGACAATTATTTTTTCCAGGACTCTGCTTGAAATGGATGAGAGGTATATTGGTCTGTAGTTAGATGGCTTCTCCCTATCACCACTTTTAAAAATGGGTGTTACATCGTCTGCTTTCCAGTCCATCGGTACGACGTGTTCGGTCAGATATTTATTAAATACTATATCAAGGTAGGGGGAGATTTCGGGGGAGGGAAATAGAATAGGGCCAGGATATTTGTTGGGGCGTATATCTTAAAGTACCTTTTCAATACCATTATTGGAAATTTCAATTGTTTGCAACAGCCGCTGAAAGAGGTCAGTAACATGACAATTGAATCTCAGGAATGTGGGTTAAAACACTTTGGAAGAAGGAATTCAGCAAATTAACTTTGTCAAGAGTGTTTACGGCCATTTATACATTGTCATTTTTCTTTCACTTGTTCCCCAAGTGTTTTTATTTTGAATTCTGCAAATGTATTAGGAAAAGAAATCAGTATCAGAAAGGATCTGTCTTTGCATCGGATTTTGAAATTTTATAATTTTCAATTATTACACCACGCTCAGCAATGGGCATTTATTTACTAATTGTTTTCATTTTAGCATGATACATTCGCTGCCGTCTCAGGGATTTTCTCACCTCGGCATTATACCACCTAGGTTCAGTCCTTCATTTTTTAAACTACTAGAGGTATATCTGTTGATCCCAGCACGAATAATATTAATGAAATATATACCTACCCATTGATGAGCGTAATGTAATAAAGGAAAACTATCATATTTCAAAATCCACTGCAAAGAAAACTCTTCGTAATGCATTTGCAGAGTTCAAAAGAAAACTCTTGGGGATCAATTAGAAAATCCAAGTCTTCTCGTCGTACGCAAGGGAAGTGTAAGGCCTTTCCGCCATTCACTTAAAAATGATAAGGGAGAAATGACCACAAACACTCCTGACAAAGTTAACTTACTGAATTCCTTCTTCCAAACCAATTTCAACCCACCTACCGTAAATTCAACTGTGGTGTTACCTGACCTCTTTCTGCGGCTCATGCAACCAAATTGCAATTTCTTGAAATGGTATTGAAAAGTTATTTAAAGATGTAAGCCCCAACAAAATCCTGGCCTTGATGAAATTCCCTCCCTCGTGTATAGATAGTTAGCTTTCAAAATCTCCCCTACTTTGGAAATAGTATTTAATAAATCCCTGACCGAACACGTCGTACCGATGGACTGGAAAGCAGCCGATGTAACACCCATTTTTAAAAGTGGTGATAGGGAGCATCCATCTAACTACCGACCTATATCCCTCACATCCATTTAATGCAAATTCTGGAACATAATTAAAAGTTCAGTCTTGGGACACCTAGGAAGCCTGAATTTATTGCCCAATGTTCACCATTGCTTCCGGAGGAGTAGATCATGTGAAACTCATCTTGCTTTCTTTTCCTACGATATTTTAGTTTCAGGCAAAACTAATATTCCATTGGATGCGTTATTTCTCGATTTTAAGAAAGTTTTTGACAAGGTGTCTCATAGCAAACCAATTTTGAAATTAAAGCATTATGGGTTAGACAGTAATATATACCATGGATAAATGCTTTCCTACATGATCGGTTACAAAGGGTTGTTTTGGAGGGTGTTACCTCGCCTAGAATGGACCATTATTACAAAATTAGAGAAATTGATTGCCGAACTGATAGATTCAAAATGTCTTTTTTTCCTCGTACAATTATGCATATGAATATCAGTAAATATGCCCAATACGAGTGAATCAATCCATAGCATAGGCAGTTGCATGTTAGTATAAGGACTTGAAGGTAACCAACTAACAGCACGTTTTTGCATGCTTGCATTGCTATTTTTATCTTTTTAAATAGTGTAGTTTAGACTAATATATATATTTAGACTATATAATTTAGACTAATCTTGTTAAATGCACGATATTTGCTGCATATTTGGGTACAATTCACCCCCACCACACCTTTATGGTGTGGATGTGGTGGCTTGCAGGGTATTATGTATATGTAGATGTAACTGAATCAAATACCCATTTCAATTGTTGGTATCTCCATGTTTAGTCAACTTTATATTTGCCTAATTCATAACATGTATAAAATCATGTTCATTTTTCTAATTCACTTGATTCGGGGGAAAAAATCAGTGGCTGGATTTTCTCACGTGAGAGAAAGAAACTGCTACCTCCTTGCGTGGGATTGGGGAGGAAGATCGGAAGGCGTCTGGCCTGAAAGAATGATATGAGACAGACGGAGAGAGAGGGGGTGTATGGGATGGAGTTTTAGACGAGGAGAGTGAGAACGGGAGAGTTAAGGAGTGGCCGTGGGAGCAGAAGGTGGGCCAGTAGACCAGACAAGAAAAAAGAACACGTTTTCGACTAGACTACCCCCTCCACATCAAAGTCCAGACCGCAGCCCACAATCTACGCCTCCTCCTTGTTTTCTCCTTCCCACACTTTCATATCTTCTTCTTTTTGATTGTACACCCTCTGGCTTTTGTCCTCGCAGATTGTTTGGAAAGAAATACCCTCCAACGATTTTGCAAGTGTGAGAAGGGGTGAAAATCAGAAAAGTGAAAATATGATACTACGAATGGGAGTTCGGGTATATTACGAAGAAGGGAGATCATTACTTCTCAACTCCTTACTTCTTAGCTGCTCAGCTGAACGAAGATAGGAGTTTCCACAGTTTCACAAGGAACATTCCTCTCGTTATCACACCCTTTAAACACTCAATCTTTTATTACCCACTCCATGCAGACCTTCTGCCATCTCACTTTCCTCAATAACATACATCATTCGTACTCTCCAGTAATTTTGTGTTCGTCTTCCTTTCTACTCGCTTTATTTTCCCATCATTCTTTAAACACATATCACAAACGTTTTGAGTCTAATTTCCCCTTCTTTCCTTAAAACTCAACGTTTCCAACTCATCGGTCTTAAGTCCACGTGGATTCTCTTATAGTACATGGGAAAAATGATATTTTGAATCTGTCAGTACCACATTCTATCTCTTTAATCTAATTGTCCGGTCGAATCTAGCATTATACGCAGGGGCTTTTAAAATATATCTAACATCTTCTCGCAATCAAATGTTCGGTAAAGCCAAAAAAAAGTAGCTACTTTCAATCCTGGGGTATTGTATGGCTCACGAAAGCTTTTGACAAGGTGTCTCAAAGCAAACTAATTTTGAAATTAAAATATTAGGGGTTAGACAGTAATATTATATTATAGATATATGATTTACTAAAAGATCGGGTGCAAAGGGATGTTTTGGATTGTGCTACCTCCCCGGATATTGAAGTCACTTCCGGTGTCCCACAAGGTAGTGTGATAGGTCCACTCTTATTCCTTCTGTACATAAATGATATCAATAAGGTGGTCAAAAGTAAGCTTCGTCTAAATGCCGATGACGCAGTAGTGTACAGGGAAATGCTACGCCCAAATGATAAAGAATATTTAAATGATGACCTACAAGCAATTGAAAAATGCTGTCATACATGGCAGTTGGAATTAAATTTTAAAGAATGTGAAGTAATTAATTTTTTGATAAATAATTGTTCTCCTCCTAGCACGTAAAAGTATTAACGAATTAACAAACGTGGAATCCATTAAATATCTTGGAATAAGACTGGCACATGATCTTTCCTGGAGTAAACACATACGTGAAATAATGGGTCAAGCAAATCGTAAACTGGGATTCATCAAAAGAATACTGGGTAAATATGACGAACATGCTCGTGAAATCAGCTACCTACTTTTCCCTTGTTAGACCTCATTTGGAATACGCTGCCGGTGTATGGGATCCCTACGAAATCGGTCTAAATACGAACCTGAACGTGTTCAGCGAAGGTCGGTAAGATTTGTAAAGGGACGGTATGATAACTATAATACATCGTAACCAGTCTATTAAATGAATTAAAATGGGAATCATTGTCAGATCGCAGGTTGAAATTTAGACTTAATCTCTTAATAAAATTCCAAGAAAATATTTTCATTGATGACGTTAAAAATATTTAGCGTATCCTAACTTACTATGGTTGACTGGATCATTATTACAAATTTAGGGAAATTGATTACCGAACTGACAGATTCAAAATGTCCTTTTTTCTTCGTACAATTATGGATATGAATAGTGGTAAATATATCCAATACGAGTGAATCAATCCATAGCATAGATCAATCCATGGCATGTTGGTGTAAGGACTTAAAGGTAACCAAGCAATAGCACGTTTTTGCATGCTTAGTATGCTTTTTTATCTTTTTAGATTGTGAAGTTTAGACTAATATTTTAATATTAATCCTATTTTTTGTATGATATGTATTGCATGTTTATTGAGAATTCACCCCCTTCCATACACATTTATAGTGATTTTCATGGTATTATGTAGATGTAGATGTAAATCGCTCTGGGATGCATTACACGGATGAGTCGGTCAGGTGTGTTAGAGAGAGAATATTCGAGCACAGTAGGCCTTTATTACACTTTTATGAACAAACTTTTCATAAGAATTTCGTATGAAGAGAGAAGGAAATATCTAGTTTGTAAATAGAGAAATGTGTCCCACTCTAATTATCCTATGTGTTTTTGTACTTGTTTCTACACCATATTTTCATAATATGTTTTCTCCCACTATCAAAAACCACGGTTTTTTCATATCTCTCTGCACCACAAGTTGCTCAAAATCCAAAACAACTACCAAATCATAGAGACAGAGAATCCACACTCAACGCACCAAACCTAGCTCTTTTAACTCAAAACTTGGGTGAGAAAAAAACAAAACGGATAGAGAATGAATGGCTGACTGACACGCTACAAAATTACACCCAAACCGATGCAGAGGTGGCTGTGATATTTTTCTGGGATCGTCTGGGTGGTTTAAAAATAGAATTGGTCCTTTAAGCCTTTTCAAATATTTTAGGTGGGTATGTAAGTGAATGTCTTTTTTTTTAATTGATGAAAAATGGAATGTTCTAGGAGGTTTTAATGCCGTTAACTTCTGCTGCGTAAAATATAGGATGGAACGCAAACACCACAAAATATTTGGGGATCTGAGCCAGGTATTGTGTGACAATTTCAAACGTATCGATTGCGTTCTAAAATTTCTTCATGAAGTGAATTTACCACCCAACTTACTATTATCCACCCAACAGCTCTAAATGCAACTCTTTTGCCATATGACCAATACAGAGTTGAGCATATCGTGTCCACTCATAGTTTACACTATTTCTAGGTAATTTACATACCTACTAAGTATTGTTTTTCTAACACTTGTTTTTAATCTGGTTTATTAAATGTGCCAAATGATCTCAGTAGTCACGGGAACTAAGATAATTATATCTATCTTTTAGGTGGAGATATAAGTGAATTTTTTATTTCACATTGATAAAAAACGGAATGGTTTGGGTGTAGGTCAGCCATTGATAATTTTAAATTGGTGTGTGTATTTTCGAATTAACCTGCTGATTTACAACAAACATTAATGCATAATAAACTTTTTATAGCCTACTTTCAACTATTAGAAAAGTACCTACTTCAAAACGCCTAGCTAAGATATGCAAATTTCATACACAAGATCGGGGCCGGTAGGCAAAAATTGTTTTATTTCATTATCTGCACATCGAAAACGCCAATTAATATTTTCGTACTTACAAAATTGATTGATGAAACTAATTCCACTTTCTTCAACTTCTTCAATCCAATTTTTGTCCCCTTACCAAAAACGTAAACACATTTACTGAGCAACGTAAACAAATTTTCATAGCATCTTAAGGTAGAACCTCTCATACAAGTACCTACGATAACATGCCTTGATATTTTGATATATTGTAGAGAAATTATTCCTTCGTCAATCCATGAAAAAATATTTGGGGGTCATCGGCCATTTAACGCTGATTACAGGATTTGATAATCGTCATTTTCAGCCTCAAATTACATTGCTCGTATGGTAGAATGGTGACGACCCTCCCTTAAAAATTTTATTTTTCGAAATTTCTCCCGACAACACCATCTCAAAAACTAGTATATTATGACTGATTAATCAACGGATAATATGTATTTTTTTCAGGTTGCCTCATCGGCCATTTAAGGCTAATATTTATGATTGAAAAACAATGAAACGTCTAACTTCCGTTCCTTAGCCACCACGTTGATAGAGGTTTGGCAGCGATGTTAGGGAAGTAATCAAAACAAACTGGCCCCTGGTTCTACCTCCGTCATTTATTCCTTACGTTACGATTGCACACGATTTATGCTATGAAGTTTGTCATTGATTAGTACCATCTGTACTGTACTCCCTGGTAGTACTGGTTACTTGAAGAATACCTAAATGCGCTAAAATATTTTACACTTGGCAGTCATCATACGTGGAATATCATAGATCCCTGAAAATACTAGACATAACACTGTTTACGCGATAAAATCGTTTCTTTATTGCTACTCACGATGTACTATGTGTTCTTTTATTGAATGTTTTCAATATTTTAATGTATATTTCGTAATATAAAGTCATCGTTTCACCTAGCACTAAATAATACTATGATTTGAATACGTATTTATTCATCATCATCATTGGTCAACAATCCTAGGATTGGTTTGACGCAGCTTTCCACTCGATTCTTCTATCGGCCAACCTTTTCATTGAGACGTAATTCTTCTCTTTAACATTCTTCACAACCTGTTCCATGTATCTCATACGAGGCCTGCCTTTTCCAATCTTCCCGTTCACTTTTCCCTCGACGATAGTCTTCATCAGGCCATCGTGTCTCAAGATATGACCGATTAAGTTTTCCCTTCTTCTTTTTAGAGTTGTCAGCAGACTTCTCTTTTCTCCTACTCTTCTTAGCACTTCCTCGTTACTTACTCGGTCGATCCATTTAATCTTCAGCATTCTTCTGTAACACCACATTTCAAATGCTTCTACCCTTTTCTTCTCCGCTGCTGTCATCGTCCATGATTCACTGCCGTAAAGAAAAATGCTCCAGATGTATGTTCTAATGAACTGTTTCCTTACTTCTATGCTTGTATTTCCTGCTGTAAGTAGATTCTTCTTTTGAAAGAATGCCCTCTTTGCCTGGGCTATTCTACTCACTATTTCTTTCTTGCTTCGTCCATCGTTGGTTACTCTGCTTCCCAGGTAACAAAACTCTTTCACCTCTTCCAGTTTCTGTTTTCCTAGTTTAACGTTGGTTTTGGCCTCTTCTCTTTTGCTGCACACCAATATCTTAGTCTTCTTCTTATTGATCTTCAGCTGATATCTGGCCATAGTCCTTTCCATGGTTGTTAGCATCTTATTCAGCTCCTTCTCTGTCTCTGCTATGAGAGCTATGTCATCAGCGAATCGTAGCATACTGATTGTTTCTCCGTGGATTTTCACTCCAGAACACTTCTCCTTGACTTCATTTATGGCTCTCTCGATGTGAACATTAAAAATTACGGGAGACAGTGCGCAGCCTTGTCTCACTCCTTTCCTTATTCTTGCCTCTTCACAGCTGGGTCCAGATTTAATCACAGCAACTTGGTTTTTGTACAGACTGTGTATAATTCTTCGGTCATTGTAGGACACTCCAATTCCCTTCAGAATTCCAAGCATTGAATCCCAATCCACGTTGTCAAAAGCCTTCTCTAAATCCACAAATGCAATGAACGTCGGTTTGTTCTTCTCCATTCTCTTCCCTATGAGTAGCCTAAGGGCCAATATTGCTTCCCTTTTACCCTTACTTTTCCTGAATCCGAATTGATCTTCATCCAGAAACTCCTCTGCTTTTCGTTCTATTCTTCTGTAGATGATCCTGGTCAGTATCTTCGATGCATGTGTCGTCAGGCTTATAGTCCTAAAATTTTCGCATTTCTCCGCTCTCTTCTTCATCTACATCTATCTACATCTACATAATACCCTGCAAGCCACCACAAGGGTGTGTGGCAGGGGGTGATTGCTCACCAAACATGCACTACATATCATGCATAAAAAAGGAATAGTATTAATATAGTAGTCAGAACTACACTATTTAAAAAAGATAGAAATTGCAAAGCAAACATGCAAAAACATTCTGTTAGTAGGGTTAGCTTTAAGTAGTCATACCAACATGCAGCTACCAATGCTATTCATTGCTACTCTCCGATAGGACATATTTACCGTTATTCGTATCTCTTGTTGTGCGAGGGAAAAAGGACATTTTGAATCGGTCAGTTCGGCAATCAATTTCTCTAACTTTATGATTATGGTCCAGTCTGCCATAGTAAGTTGGGGTTCGTAAAATATTTTTAACATCATCACTGAAAATATTGCCTTGGAATTTGTGGAAGAGATTAAGTCTAAATTTCAACCTGCGATCTGACAATGATTCCCATTTCAATTCATTTAATAGACTGGTTACGCTAATATAATTATCGTATCTTCCCTTTACAAATCTTGCCGATCTTCGCTGCACACGTTCAAGTTCATTACTTAGACCGATTTCGTAGAGATCCCATACACTGGCAGCATATTCCAAATGAGGTCTAACAAGGGAAAAGTAGCTGATTTCTCGTACATGATCGTCACATTTACCCAATACTCTTTTAATGAAACCCAGTTTGCGATTCGTTTGACCAATTATTTCACGAATGTGTTTACCCCAGGAAAGATCATTTGTCAGTCTTATTCCAAGATATTTAATGGATTCCACGTTAGTTAATTCATTATTACTTATTTTGTAAGTGGTAAGAGGAGAGCTATTCTTTTTCCAAAAATTCATTACAAGACATTTCTTAAAGTTTAATTCTAACTGCCATGTATCACACCAAGTTTCAATTGCTTGTAGGTCAATATTTAAATATTCTTTATCGTTCGGGCATAGAATTTCCCTGTACACTACTGCGTCATCGGCAAATAGACGAAGCTTACTTTTTACCACCTTTTGGATATCATTAATATACAAAAGGAATAGGAGTGGACCTATCACACTACCTTGTGGGACACCCGAAGTGACTTTAATTGCCGATGAGGAAACACCGTCCAAAACAACCCTTTGAACCCGATCATGCAGAAAATTATTAATCCATGATATAATGTTACTGTCTAACCCATAAGATTTTAACTTCAAAATTAGTTTGCTGTGAGAAACCTTGTCAAAAGCCTTCTTGAAGTCGAGAAATATAGCATCCACTGAATAGAACATCCACTGGATATAACATCCATCTCTTCTTGGGAATAGGAATGATGATGTTTTTCTCGAAGTCCCTTGGAATTTCCCCTGTTGAATACATGTCGCAGATGGTTTTGTAGAGATGAATTAATCTCTTTTCTCCTGCATTTTTAATTAGTTCTGCAGGGACATCATCAATACCTGAGGCCTTATTCATCCGAAGATCCCTTACTGCAGCGTCGAATTCCGATCCTAATATTGATGCCCCCATATCATCTATTTCCACTTCGCTTTCCTCTTCAATAGCTTTTGTGCTGAGATTTTTTCCATTGTACAGCTCTTCCAGATATTCTTTCCATCTCTTCACTTTGTCCTCGTTTTCAATCAAAATTCCTCCATTCCTGTCCCTTATGGCATTGCATCTTGCGCTCCGTTCCTTGAAGTGGTTCCTCACTATGCTGTAGGCCGCTTCCACCTTTCCAAGTGCAAGGTTGCTTTGTACATCTTCGCAAAGATTTTTCAACCACTGCTCTCTAGCTTTCCTTGCTTTGCGACTAATTTCGTTCCTTATTCTTTTGTAGCATAGCTGCCCTTCTTCAGTTTTCGCATTCTTGTACTTTCTTCTTTCTTCAATCAATTCTAAGACTTCCTCTGTGATCCATGGCTTCTTCTTGGCGACTTTTCTTCTTCCAAGAACTTCTTTTGCGGCTTCCTGTAGTCCACATTTAATGTTTTTCCAACGCTCTTCCACTGATTTCTCATTCAGGTTCTCTCCTATATTGTTTCCCACTGCTTTTTGAAATGCCAGCTGATGTTGAGCCTCCTTTAGGTTTTCTACTTGCCATATATTCTTCTTTGTTTTCTCCAACTTCTTGAATTTTAGACGGCATTTCATCATCACTAAATTATGGTCACTGTCGATGTCTGCCCCAGGGTAGCTTTTGCAGTCCTTCACTTGGTTTCTAAATCTCTGCTTCACTAAAATGTAGTCTATTTGGCATCTTCTTCTGTCTCCTGGCATTTTCCATGTGTATCTTCTGCGGTTGTGATTTTTAAACAATGTGTTTATTTATTAACAACGTATTTATTATCACCCACATAATATATTTCATCAAATAAGTAAAATTGAGAATATAAGTCAATAATATGGTTGTAGAAATTTGAAACTAGACTCGATTGATACTGTTAATAGGCACTAATATGTTTGGCAATACAATTTCCCAAACATGCTCACTGATCAACTACAAAAGCATTCTCCAAGAGAATAAAATAGTTTCTCGAGGGAAAACTTAATAGTTCTCATGAAAATTATATCTTAATTCTAATTCTTCCAAAAGAGAGTTGTTTAGCCGTATATCTGTTTCGCGAGATCCCAATTTTTATGGCTAATTATTGGCAGTTAACTTTGCTGATAGTTCATAACCCTTATATTTTTCTGATACGGGTCAAACCATATAAACACTTATTAAATATGAACAATATTGTATATACCCATGAAGCCCTTACTAGTAGTATCAGTATACCTTTTACCATGCCCGTAGCCAGGACAAAAATTGAGGAGGGATTTACTGATTGGGATCTAAAGACCATGTCCTCTAGAAGAACAATGTTTTATACAGTCCCAAAATAGTAATTGATCTTTACTGCCTTTATATTATCTTTAATACACAACAAATAAATCACCTCCTTGCTACTTCCTTCTTCAACTTTTCATACATTTACCCTCTAACTGAAAATTTGGAGGGAGCTTACAACCCCATCCCCTTCCACTCACTACAACCTTGCCTTTATCCATATAAATCTGATGGTAACGTTCCACCCAACATAGTATAAACAGGAATAAGCTGTGTAGATAATTCCTTCCTCTTTTTATCAAAAGTATTTTTTTCAATATTTTGCTAAAATAATATGAGACTAAAGCGATAATAATTTTAAAGCTGCCGTTAAGAAATGGCAGCTTTCAAATTAATATCGAAAATACTGCCTATTCCTCTTCGGGCAGGCTTGAGATGTTGATGTCAATACAGTATTTACAACGCCGTTCACTCTACATTTTATACCCCAGTTACATTCCAGTCCGATGAGAATTTCTTATGTTATATCAATTAGCGATAGCACTGAATTACACGCAGCACAAATAATCTGCTTAGCCAAAACATTTACTTCCACAATTTGACATCTATCAATAAATGCACTCAAAGAGTTTATTTGAAAAAAACTTTCATCAATATTCCGTCCCTTTATATTTTACAAACTATTGGTCTTATACTTAGACATATTTTCAAGCCTTAGCCTTTTTTTTAGACTTTAAAAGGAACTTACCTATGAAGCCATTACTCTAGCCCTGAAATGGAATTAGCGATTCAAAAAGGGAAATTACACCGCCCAAGAGAGCTCATTGTCAGTTATAAAAGTTATCGCACTTTAAAGTAATAGAGCAATACAGACAATACATGAAAAGAGTTCCTCCAAATTACGCGGTCACTTGTCAAGAGATATATACCTCATGAGTAGTGATCCAGGTAAATCGCTTTATCGACATAATGTGACTTTACACGAAAATGTGGTCATACAACTTTAAAACACGAATTCATTACGTTTCGGACAAGTATCGAAAAAAATGCAAATTTTTCTTGCATTCGTAGGTGGTGCAACTTTTACAAATATAAGCACTAAAACATTGTAGTTCTATTAAACTAAACGTAAAAGGATGTTTTTAGAAAATAACAATCGGCGGAGATGGGATGAGTAGAAAGACAACAGTTTTAACAAATGGAATTCCGGAAAAACTTGTCTTTTCACGACAAATAACACAATGAAACTAGTCACCGATAGTCACGATTCAAAATCAAAGAAAGCTCGTATATATCGTCGGCGGTTCCCGCTCAATACAAGCTAAGCCTACTCCCGTAACATATTCATCATTAATTTATAAGAGGTCACACGATTTGCCTCTTCTTCCGCATGTACTTTCGCAAATAGCTAATGAATTTTATGTTAAAATTACTGACAGCTAATTTCTCTGCACTGCTATCGCTACGAGCATTTTTGCTATTTTCCGTCGAGACATCGTCCAGAATACGCCGAGATGCCCGAATTTGAGAAGTTACAATTCACGAAAGAGGTGACCGATTTTAATGCTGTAAAATGCATTTTATAGACTTCATTTCTACATTTATTAATGCAAACAATTTCTTTGTAACATTAGATAAACGTTTACTAAATTTTATTTGGTTTATAATTTTTATCGTGACTTAAAATTCTATGACCAAGAATTGCGTGCTTTTTATTCTGTTTGCTATCTTTTCTCTTTTAATAATCGTATTCGAGAAATCTGATATTCGGCCCAACCTTAGTTAATACACCTCTTAACCAGAATGCTTTGAAGAAAATTCAGTCATCATTTCCTCTTGTTGATTGAGTACCTATCCCTGCACTCAGAGAACATTATGCTATATTAAGGAAAACCGTTCGAGATACGAAAAGCACAGGCATAGACATAATGGCAATCCTCTGTTGAATGAAAGAAGAAAACTCAGTGTTTGTAAAATTTGCAACATAATCATTTTGGATACCCACAAACATCGTGGACAGTAAGAGGTCATTCTCTCAGTATTCCATTTTAGTCAGCGAACGTTGACATCGATTGAAACCAGAAAATGCTGTAACTTTAACAATGTTTGCATTCAAATACCTTAGATTTTTAGGCTCTAATATTACTTAAAATAAGTGAACTTTTATTCAATATTAATGTAAAGAAAAACCAAGAGAAGTAAGACAATCAGAACAATATATCAGTGTTTAGTCGAGCAGTCAGTTAATGTACCGTCAAAATGAGCGCTATTTTAACAGTTTTAATTTATAACTACTGATATTAAAGTACAGTGACGGTGTGTGGCGTTCATTTCTTGCGATAAATTGTTAGTGCCCTTGGAAGATACTGTAAAAAGATTGTAATTTTTTGTTTAGTCCCTCATTAAATCACCTCACCTAGTTGCTATTCACTGAAAATATGCTCTAGAGTTTATTTTAAATCAAATATGGTCTTTGGCCGTGAGTTCGTCTTGAGGATAATAAATACAAGAAATCGTGGAAAAAAATAAACAGAATACTAAATTGGGGACAACCGTATTCTGTTGTCTCGTAAACTAATATTATTAGTACCGGAAAAAGAAAAAAAAATCATAAAACAATATTACAATAATTTTGAGATTCGTAACACTCATCATCATTGGTCAACAATCCTAGGATTGGTTTGACGCAGCTTTCCACTCGTTTCTTCTATCGGCCAACCTTTTCATTGTGACGTAATTCTTCTCTTTTACATTCTTCACGACCTGTTCCATGTATCTCATACGAGGCCTGCCTTTTCCAATCTTCCCGTTCACTTTTCCCTCGACGATAGTCTTCATCAGGCCATCGTGTCTCAAGATATGACCGATTAAGTTTTCCCTTCTTCTTTTTAGAGTTGTCAGCAGACTTCTCTTTTCTCCTACTCTTCTTAGCACTTCCTCGTTACTTACTCGGTCGATCCATTTAATCTTCAGCATTCTTCTGTAACACCACATTTCAAATGCTTCTACCCTTTTCTTCTCCGCTGCTGTCATCGTCCATGATTCACTGCCGTAAAGAAAAATGCTCCAGATGTATGTTCTGATGAACTGTTTCCTTACTTCTATGCTTGTATTTCCTGCTGTAAGTAGATTCTTCTTCTGAAAGAATGCCCTCTTTGCCTGGGCTATTCTACTCACTATTTCTTTCTTGCTTCGTCCATCGTTGGTTACTCTGCTTCCCAGGTAACAGAACTCTTTCACCTCTTTCAGTTTCTGTTTTCCTAGTTTAACGTTGGTTTTCGCCTCTTCTCTTTTGCTGCACACCAATATCTTAGTCTTCTTCTTATTTATCTTCAGCTGATATTTGGCCATAGTCCTTTCCAGGGTCGTTAGCATCTTATTCAGCTCCTTCTCTGTCTCTGCTATGAGAGCTATGTCATCAGCGAATCGTAGCATACTGATTGTTTCTCCGTGGATTTTCACTCCAGAACACTTCTCCTTGACTTCATTTATGGCTCTCTCGATGTGAACATTAAAAATTACGGGAGACAGTGCGCAGCCTTGTCTCACTCCTTTCCTTATTCTTGCCTCTTCACAGCTGGGTCCAGATTTAATCACAGCAACTTGGTTTTTGTACAGACTGTGTATAATTCTTCGGTCATTGTAGGACACTCCAATTCCCTTCAGAATTCCAAGCATTGAATCCCAATCCACGTTGTCAAAAGCCTTCTCTAAATCCACAAATGCAATGAACGTCGGTTTGTTCTTCTCCATTCTCTTCCCTATGAGTAGCCTAAGGGCCAATATTGCTTCCCTTTTACCCTTACTTTTCCTGAATCCGAATTGATCTTCATCCAGGAACTCCTCTGCTTTTCGTTCTATTCTTCTGTAGATGATCCTGGTCAGTATCTTTGATGCATGTGTCGTCAGGCTTATAGTCCTAATATTTTCGCATTTCTCCACTCTCTTCTTCTTGGGAATAGGAATGATGATGTTTTTCTCGAAGTCCCTTGGAATTTCCCCTGTTGAATACATGTCGCAGATGGTTTTGTAGAGATGAATTAATCTCTTCTCTCCTGCATTTTTAATTAGTTCTGCAGGGACATCATCAATACCTGAGGCCTTATTCATCCGAAGATCCCTTACTGCAGCGTCGAATTCCGATCTTAATATTGATGCCCCCATATCATCTATTTCCACTTCGCTTTCCTCTTCAATAGCTTTTGTGCTGAGATTTTTTCCATTGTATTCGTAACACTAATTTTGAATTTTTATAAAACTATTTTCCTGGATCTCTACTATAAGTATAAGAGCGAGAAAAGGGGACCAAGGAGGTGCAACGCGGAAGTTAGAAAATCTTTAAAAAGCCAACGAGTGGGTTTAGCGGAACTAAGAAATCATCATTCGTCATTAGTCATCAATCCTCAGATTGGTTTGACACACCTCTCCACTAAGTTCTTTTTTCGGCTAATGTCTTCATATTTACGTATTTATTCTCTTTCACATCCTTCATCACTTGTTCCATGTATCTCTCGAGGCCTTCCATTGCCATTCTTCCCATCCACTTGCTAAATTTCTTAAGGTTTTGATAACAATGTGTTTTCTCGTAACATTAATTGGTTATATTTTAGCGCTAAAAGAATACTGAAGAAAAATGTAGAAAATAACGAAGTCTAAAAAATCAAAAGCAATTAAATCTAAAAAATATCATCGAACATGATAAAATTTGTAAAGCAGACGCGAACACAGCCCTTAGAATTGAGCTTAGTGAATTCACAGGAAAGAGACTTGTAAAACAACTGGAGGGCAATCCGAAAGCTATTTGGTCGTATGTTAGGTAAGTACAGGGAACTGAAAAGTCAACGGTTAATTCTGTGACAAAGATAAGGCGGAAATAGCAACTTCCAGTTTAGATAAGGCTAATTTGTTAAATTATTTTTTCAGAGCGTTTTAAATCAATCTAAGCGCAGTTTGCACGAAACCATACCAGACCTATTCCAGCAACATCTACGCGATACCATACAAACCAACACGAGCATGTGTAGCGGTCACCAAGCATGGACTATTGACATGCAAACAAGCAAATCAATGGAAACATGGAACTAGATAGATCTGCATAGTAATTAAGGAATTGGTTGTTAATGCATGCATTATGAACTACAGACTACTCTAAAATATTTGACCTACCTGTCCCTTTGCTATGATGCCTATTCTGTTCTCTTAGAGTACAGGGTAAAAATAACATTTTGAATCCATCAGTATGACATTCTATCTCTCTAATTTATTTATCTGGTCGAATCCAGCATAATACGCTGGTGTTTTAGTATATGCGTAGCATCTTCAGTAAAGGTATCCGATATTAATTTGTCATAGATTTACCCTGTGCTTTGACCTACTCTGTTATATTGATTCCCACCCTAATTCTTGTATAAATTCTGATTAACTACTAAACACATTATAACACATTTTAACGACCCTAGCTGCTCTACGCTACACAGTCTCTTACCTTGATTAAACCTAATTCATTCGGATCCCATACACAGACTACATACTCAAGTGGGGCCAAACTATTGAAAAGTACATCTAAATCTACACGATACCCTGATAGCTTTACTGAAGATGTTAGGAACATATTAAAAACATCAGCGTATTATCTACATCTACATCTACACGATACCCTGCAAGCCACCGCGAGGGTTTGTGGCAGGGATTGAAGATCACCAAGCATGCACTACAAATATGCAAACAAGCAACTATAGTGTCTCATGCAACTAGATTGTTAGTATCTATAGTATTTAAGGGGTTAATACATGCATCATGCACTACAGAATACTCTAGAATATTTCACCTACCTATCCCTTTGATATGCTGCCTATTCTGTTCCCTTATAGTACGGGGGAAAATGCCATTTTGAATCTTACAGTATGACAATCTATCTCTCTAATCTTATTTATCCGGTCGAATCTAGCATATTACGCTGGTTTTTTTATATGTGCCTAACATCTTCCGTAAAGCTATCCGATTGAAATTTCTGTAATAGATTTAATCTGTACCTTAACCTACGCTCTAATAATGATTCTTACCCTAATTCTTGTATTAATTTTGAGACACTACCCAACCTATTGTAACACCTTTGAACGAAACTAGCTGCTCTACGCTGCACACTGTCTAGTTCTCTGATCGAACCTAACTCATTCGGAATTCTTCTTTCTTTCATTCGGATTCTTTTCATGATATACCCCTATAAACTACCACATCGTCTTCAAAAAGTCTAAACTTACTACAAACTACGGTCCCAAATCGTTTACGCATAAAAGAAATAGAAGCGGACCTACTACGCTACCCTGGGGACTTCCCGTTGTGACTTTTACTGTGTCCGACATGATACCATCTATGACAGCCCTCTGCTCTCGCCCACTTGAGAACTATTTTACCCAACACACAAAGTTTTTATTTACACAAAAATTCTCTAACTTCAAGAATAATTTGTCATGAGGGACCTTATTGAATGCCTTTTTAAAATCTAAAAATATCGCATCAACTTCACTACTGTTCTCGCCGTTGAGTAAAATACCGTGTACAAATAAAGCTAATTGTGTATCGCAAGATCTATCTTCCTGGAACCCATGTTGGCTGTTTATGAGTAATCCCTGATTACCCAAATGCCTCATGATCGAACTGACTATAATGTGCTCAAATACCTCTCATGAGATTGACGTGAGTGAAATGGGTCAGTAGTTACTAGGTTCTTCCCTATCAACGCTTTTAAATATAGGTGTAATGTTAGCTACTTTCCAATCCTTGGGCAATGTGTGTTTCGTTAGCGTTTTATTTAGTATTATATCTAGATAGGGGGATTTTTCAGAAGATATTGTTTTATATACTGTGGAAGGAATTAGATCGGGCCCTGGTGATTTGTTTTTACTAATGCTTTTTAACTGCTGCTCTATTCCGCGACATGAAATTATTATTTCGGGAATTTGATCACTGAATGTGTTCGGCGGTGGTTCCCCTGCGCTATGTGACGATATGCTGAATACGCTTTGGGAGAGAGTGTTTAAAGTATTGGCTTTTTATACACATCTAGTGACTAATTCCGTAATCGGTTTTAAGTGTGTGCAATGTGGATCTATTTCACTGAAACTCTCTCATTTATGACCAATTCTCCTTAGGATTGCTATCTAAATATTGTCCTAACATCTTGCTCTTGAAATGTGATAACGCTTGCCGACGTAATTTCCTTGCTACTGCTCTGGATTTTTTATAGTTTTGAACTAACTCTTTTTTTCCTCCACGGATACACCCCGTCCTGCAATTTCATCCTAGCATGGCATACTTTTTGTCGCTTTAGTGAGTTCCTAACCTTCGCGTTGATCCACCTTGGGCCTGTATTATCACTAATGAATTTAATTGGTATGTATTTATTTACTCCGTTACGGGTGACCGCAAGAAATTCTCTCCACGAATCCTCTGTATCTAATCCTTGCCTTTGTTCGCTAAATACATTAAAGGATTCCCTTAATTCCTCTTTCATTCCGTCGTAATTAGCCTTGCCAAATAAGCATACCCTCCACCTTGGTGTATAATAGCTTTCAAGGCCTACAATAAATTTCACATGCACTATGCTATGATCACTAATTTCTGTGTTTGTAACGGTATTTAGAACTCTTTCCGGTATATTCGTTGCTAATAAATCTAGAATGTTGTTTCACTGGTCGGTTCTTTTACTAGCTGTTGTAAAGAATGTATCGTAAAGGTGTTCAACTGTGATTCGCAGAGTTCCTTATCCTTGCCTCCTGTTATAAAACTACACGAATTTCAGTCTATCGAAGGGAGATTGAAGTCTCCGCCTACTATTTTTCCTCTATGATTGTTCCGAGTAATTATCATATCTTTGTCTGAATTTAGTTCCATTAATAAACTGATATCTGCATCCGGTGGCCTGTTAGATGAACCTACATATTCACTTTTACTTTTAACGGAACACCAAATGCTTTCTACATTTGGCTCTGAAGTAAGTTCTTTTCACTGACATACGTATCCTTCACAGCTATAAATGCTCTTCCTCCGTTTCTGCTTACTCTATCTTACTGCATGTCTATCTATATACTCTAACTTACTCTTCTGTATGTGGTAAAACACTTCGGGAATACTTCATAATCTGATATGTCCTTCAAAAACCGTCTTTCTGTGCCTACGATCATATCTGCATCAGTACTTTTTATGTACTTTACTTGTACTTTAAGTAACTCCGCTCCATTGTCTTCTCATCACATTTCCCAAGTTCTCTTTTTATAAATCAAGCTTTTTCTTCGCTCGTCCGCATATTCCCCGGATATGTCTGTCCCACGATAAATCTTTGATGATAGTTACGTCTAAATACTTTATGGTTTTAAACTCTTTCGATCTTCGTGTTAATAATTACGTAGAATCGCTCTATCAAATTATTCCTTCTCCAAAAATTAATAACTACGCATTCATTTATACATGATATAATATTACTGTCTAACCCATAATATTTTATTTTAAAAATTAGTTTGCTATGAAACACCTGGTGAAAAACTTTCTTGAAATGGAGAAATATTGCATCCGCTGGAATATAATATTCGCCAGATTCTAAAATGTCGTCGGAAAAATGGGCAAGCTGAGTTTTACACAGTCTGCTCTTTCGGAAGCCATGTAGATCATTGGACAATAAATTCTGCCTATCTAGGTGCCCCATGATTGAACTGACAATTATATATTACAGGACCTTGCATGAAATGGATGTGAGGGATATAGGTATGTAGTTAGATGGATGCTCCCTATCACCACTTTTAAAAATGAGAGTTACATCGGCTGCTTTCTAATTCATTGGTACGACGTGTTTGGTCCGGGATTTACTAAATATTATTTCAAGGTAGGGGGAAATTCCGGAAGCTACCTCTTTATGTACGCGGGAGAAATATGGGGCACATACAATTTGTTGGATACAGCTGCTCATCAACGGTAATACTTTCACCAACTTAGTAACGTGCTAAAATTTGTCAACAAATTTTTTCCAACCTTCTGAAACCAAACAAAATTTATCGGTTTGTGTATGGTGAACACGACCTCATTGTGTTTAAAATGTAAAAATTTCAACATCTCTTTGAACCTATCTCTAAACATTGTAAACGAAAAAATATTTGGCCCCATTGCTCGTGTCACATAAAATTTACATGGGTTGATTGAGGTGCGTAAACCCCACGTGCATACTGCATAGAAAAGAACGAGTCTAGTTCTTCAACTATTATCTACATAATACCCTGCAAGCCACCATTAAGGTGCGTGGGAGGGGGTGAAGTCCCAACAAACATGCAATGTATATCATGCATAAAATAGAATTAATATTAATATATTAGTCTAATCTTCACTATTTAAAAAGATAAAAATAGCAAAGTAAGCATGAAAAAACATACTGTTATTAGGGTTACCTGCAAGTCCTTATAGCAAATGCAACTACTTATGCTATATATTGATTCACTCGTATTGGACATATATACCGCTATTCATATCCCGAATTTTACGAGAAAAAAAGGACATTTTGAATCTGTCAGTTCGGCAATCAGTTTCTCTAAATTTGTAATAATGGTCCAGTCTACTATAGTAAGTTGGGGTTCGTAAAATATTTTTAACATCATAACTGAAATACTATCTTGGAATTTTATTAAGAAATAAAGTCTAAATTTCAACCTGGGATCTGACAATGATTCCCATTTTAATTCATTTTATATACTGGTTAAGCTAGTATGGTTATCGTACCGCACCTTTACAAATCTTGCCGATCTTCGCTGCACACGTTTAAGTTCATTATTTACACCGATTTCGTAGGGATCCCCGTACTGGAAACATTTTCCCAATGAGGTCTAACAAGGGAAAAGTGGCTGATTTCAGGTACATGATCGTCACATTTACCCAGTATTCTGGTAATGAATCGTAGTTTACGATTAGATTGCCCCATTATTTCACGTATGTGTTTACCCCGGGAAAGATCATGTGTTGGTCTTATTCCAAGATATTTAATGGATTCCACGTATGTTAATTCATCATAGCTTAGTTTTTACGTAAACATGCTCCAGATATATGTTCTGATGAATTGTTTCCCCTCTTCTACGCCTGTATTTTCATCTGTAAGGAAATTCTTCTTTTGATAGAATATCCTCTTTGCCTGAGCTATTCCACTAACTATTTCTTTCTTGCTTCGTCCATCGTAGGTTACTCGGCTTCCAAGGCAACAAACTCTTTCACCTCTTCCAGTTTTTTTTCCTAGTTTGACATTCGTGTTGCCACTAATTTATGGCTGCACAGAAAATTCTTAGTCTTCTTCTTATTGATCTTCAGCTGATGTATGGCCATTGTCCTTTCTATGGTAACTAGAATCATGCTCAGATCCCTCTCTGTCTCTGCTATGAATTCTATTCCATCAGTTAATCACAGCATGCTCATTGTTTCTCCGTGGATAGTCACTACAGAAGACTTCTCTTTGATTTCATTGATGGCTCTCTCGATGTAAACATTAAAAATTACGGGAGACAGTGCACAGCCTTGTCTCACTGTTTTCCTTATTCTTGCCTCTTAACGGCTGGGTCCATATTTAATCACAGCTACTTCGTTTTTGTACAGAATGTGTGTAATTCTTCGGTCATTGTATGACACTCCAATTCCCTTCAAAATTCCAAGCATTGAATCACAATCTACGTTGTCAAAAGCCACTAAATCCACAAATGCAATGAACGGCGGCTTGTTCTTTTCCAGTCTCTTCTCTATGAACAGACTAAGGGCCAATATTGCTTCCCTTGTACCCTTACTTTTCCTAAATCCGAATTGATCTTCATCCAGGAACTCCTCTGCTTTTCGTTCTATTCTTCTGTAGATGATCCTGGTTAGTATCTTCGATGCATGTGTCGTCAGGCTTGTAGTCCTAAAATTTTCCCATTTCTATGCTCTGTTCTTCTTGGGAATAGGAATGATAATGTTTTTCTCGAAGTCCTTTGGAATTTCTCCTGTTGAGTACATGTCGCAGATAGTTTTGTAAAGATGAGTTAATGTCTTCTCTCCTGCATTTTTAATTAGTTCAGCAGGAACATCATCAATTCCAGAAGCCTTATTCATTCGAATTTCCTTACTGCTGCGTCGAATTTCTATCTTAATACTGATGCTCCCGTATAATTCTTTTTGACTTCGCCTTCCTCTTTAATCACTTTCACGCTGAGATTGTTTCCGTTGTATAATTCTTCCTCATATTCTTTCCATCCCTTCACTTTGTCCTCGTTTTCAATCAAAATTTCTCCATTCTTGGCCCTTATGGCATTGCATCTTGCGCTCCGTTCCTTGAAGTGGTTCCTCACTATCCTGTAGGGAGCTTCCACCTTTCCAAGTGCAATGTTGTTATGTACATCTTCGCATCGATTCTCCATCCACATCTCTTTAGCTTTTCTGGCTTTGCGACTTATTTCGTTCCTTATTCTTTTGTAGCAAAGCTGTCCTTCTTCAGTTTTCGCATTCTTGTACTTTCTTCTTTCTTCAATCAAGTCTAAGACTTTCTCCGTGATCTATGGCTTCTTCTTGGCAACTTTTCTTCTTCCAAGAATTTCTTTGACGGTTTTCTGTAGTCCTCATTTCATGTGTTGCCAACGTTTTTCAGCCGATTTCTCATTGACATTTTCTCCTATGGTTTTTGCCACTGCTTTCCGAAATTCCAGCTGATGTTGAACCTCCTTCTAGTTTTTCTAGTTGTCATATATTCTTTTTGCTTTCTTCAATTTCTTGAATTTTAAAAGGCATTTCATCATCACTAAATTATGGTCACTGTCGATGTCTGCCCCGGGGTTCCTCCTTCCTTCCTTCACTTGGTTTCAAAATCTCTTCTTCACTAAAATGTAGTCTATTTGAAATCTACTTCTGTCTCCTGGCACATTCCACGGGTATCTTCTTCGGTGTTGATTTTGTAACGATGTGTTGGCGACCGTTATGTGCAGAACTCCAGCGGTCTTTCTCCTCTTTCGTTTCTGTTTCCCAATCCATATTTTCCAGGTTTTTTTCCATCTTTGACTTCGCCGACGAAGGCGTTCAAGTCTCCTTAAATAATTAGGTTTTCTTCTCCTCTTACCTGTTTTATAACTTGCGCGATATATTCGTAGACGTCTTCCACTTTTTCATCTTTGTAGTCCGTCGTAGGCATATAGATATGCACCACTACCTTATATACAGGTTTGGTCTCGATCTTCACCATATTTTCTTCGTGCTGCAGGAAGCTCTTCACACGCATTCCGGCGCTCTTTCTGAGAATGATCTCTACTCCAGCCTTACCATTTAATGATCCCGAATGTATAATCCTGTAGCTTCCACTCCAAAAGTCTCCTTCTTGGAGCCACTTCATTTCGCTGTTTCCTAATACGTCGAGGTCCATTCTTCGCATTTCCACCTTCAGGTTCTCCAGTCTTCTACAGGTCCGAAGCGATCTCACGTTCCATGTTCCTACCCTAAATTGTTTATCATATTTGGCTGATGTACTCTCTCGGGTAGTTCCCGCCCGGAGATCCGAACGGATCTTATACACTAGCGGCATTCCTCCAGCGACAGTGACTACGTCTCATCGTGCAGCTCTTTAGAATTCTTATTTTCAGTAAAACATTTCGTATGTCTAAAATTCACACATAATATAGGGTTTTGGTTGTTGATCCATGCATTTTGCGCTGAAGACTAGTCTAATAATATTTCACTTACTTATCCTTTTCTATGCTGCCTTTGTTTTCTCGTATTGTACACGGGTAAAATAACCTACCTATTCCTATCTCGAATAGCTAATAGACTCGAATACATGTTTTATAATAGAAGGTAAGAATAAGGAACACGGCGAATCACTGTTGACTACCTTTGCGTCACATTCTCTACAACAGCTAATAACAGAACCGACCAGGGGGACCAACATTCTAGACGAATTAGCAACAAATATACCCGAAAAAGTTTTAAATATAGTTTCAGACGTAGGAATCAGCGATCATAAAGTAGTGGATGAAGAAGTACGAAAAAAGAAAAGAGTGAGACAAGGCTGTTTACTCTCACCCGTAATTTTCAATGTTTGATTCGAGAGAACCATCTACGAAATCAAAGAGAAGTCTTCTGGAGTGCACATACACGGAGAAAAAATTAGCATGCTGTGATTCGCTGATGACATGGCACTCGCAGCAGAATCAGAGAAGGATCAGAATAAGACTCTTAATAACCATGGAAAAGATAATGACCAGATGTCATCTGAAGATCGATAATAATAAAACTAAAATATTGATGTGAAGCTATGGAGAAGAGGCAAAACCAACGGGAACCAACTAGGGAGCCAAAAACTGGAAGAGGTTAAAGAGTTCTGCTACCTGGGAAGCCGAGTAACCAACGATGTACGCAGCAAAAAAGAAATAGTCATTAGAATTGCTCAGGAAAAGAGGACATTCTACCAAAAGAAGAACTTAATTACATTTGGAAATACAAGCGTAGGAGTAAGTAAACAATTCATCAGATAATACAGAACAATACATCTGGAGCATGTTTCTTTACGGCAGTGAGGCATGGACGATGACAGCAGCGGAGAAGAAAAGGGTGGAAGCATACGAAATGTGGTGCTGCAAAAGAATGATGAAGATAAAATGGATCCACTGAGTGACAAATAAAGAAGTCTTAACCCTTTCACTGCTCCCATCGTGGAGTGGGAGAGTGGGAGAAAAGAGAAGCCTGCTGAAAACTCTAAGAAGAAGACCAGTTTACCTAATCAGCTATATCTTAAGACAAGATGAAGACAATCGTTAAAGGGTAAATAGATGGCAAAAATGCCAAAGGCCTCGAGTGAGATATATGGAACTATTGATGAAGGATGTTATAGGGAAGAAGTACATAAATATGAAAATATTAGCCAATAGAAGAACTCAGTGGAGAGCTGCGTCAAACCAATCTGCGGATTGCGAGTAATGATGATGATGATAAAGGTAGTGGATGCGAAATTTATTCTAGGTGTTGAAATACATTATAAAACCAGGAGGAGGGTATACATATTTGGCAAGGCTAATTACGACGGTATAAAATGGGAATGGAGGTAAGCTTTTAATGTGTTTAGCGAACAAAGCAAAGGAATAAATACAGAGGATTCAGGAAGAACATATCTTGAAGTCACCCGTAAAACAGTTAACAAATTGATAAGTGATGGTGGTATAACGCGGAGGTTGGGAAATCACTAAAGCGACAAAGGGTATGCCACGCTAGGATGAACACAGAGCAGGGGCTATCGGTGGAGGAAAAAAATGACTTAGTTCAAAACTAAAAAATCGAGAGCATTAGCAAGGAAATTATGTAGGCAAGTGTTATCATATTTCAATTAAGAAAAAGCCAATTATTTAAACACTTTCTTCCAAGGCGCATTCAACTCATTGTCGCACAACATGGCGATCCACCGCCGAACACTTTCAGCGAACAAATGCCCGAAATAAAAATTGCATGTCGCGGTATATAGCGCCATTTAACATTAGTAAAAACAAATCACCAGGTCCGGATCAAATTCCTTCCAGAGTATATAAAGCATTTATTTCTGAAATAGCCTCCTATCTAGAAATAATGTTCAATAAAACTCTAAAGAAATACTCAGTAACCAAGGATTAAAAAATAGCTAACATCACACTTATTATTAAAAGCGGTGATAGGGAAGAACCTAGTAACTACAGACCCATTTCACTCACATCAATCTCTTGTAAGGTAATTTAGTACATAGTAGTCCTTTTGATCATGGGGCTTTAGTATAGACAAGTATTACTTATAAACAGCCAACATGAGGTCTGCCTGGACACGATACCCTGCAAGCCACCCAGAGGGTGTATGGCAGGGAGCGAATATCACCATGGATGCACTATAGACATGCAAAAATGCTACTAAATAGGGTCTCAAGCAACTAGATTGTTAGTATCTACATAGTAATTAAGTGATTGGTTGTTAATACAGGCATAATTCACTACAAAATACTCTAAAATATTTCACCTTCCTATCCCTTTGCTATGCTGCCTATTCTGTTCTCTTATAGTTCGGGGGAAAATGCTATTTTGAATCTATCAGTACGACAATCTATCTCTCTAATCTTATTAATCTGGTTGAATCTAGCGTAATACGCTGGTGTTTTTAATATATTACCTTTAAGTCTATCTTTCCACACCAAGTATTACGTACGTACCTCCATATTATACTTTTGACTATTCTTTTCTTTACGTTCATACTTATCAGGCCTATTTTCCGTTATTTATCCTGCAAGAAATATCATAAACAGAGAATACTCTCAATCTCTTGACCGTGCTACATTTGCATGTTGCTAAGTGGAATATAACGTGTGCGATTTTTCAAATGTAGCCGAATTCGGTACTGAATACGCTGTTCTTTTCTGCAAATATTTAGAAAAATCCATGTGAGGGTAATTTCATGCAATAAAACAAAACCTTTTTTCATAATAGGTCAAAGACAACACTGCAATGATTTCACTGGATGAGCACCCGCTGCATAGCTTAAAACGGACTCTTTCGCGGCTTGTTAGTGGGAACTTCTTCTCGGCTCGGTAAGTACCTATCTCCTTTCCTCCTTATTTGCGAAAACGTTGTTTATCATTTTTTATTTCATGCGCGGAAATTTTACTTTGATTCATGAGTTATACATGCCACTTCCTTCCTGTGAAATTGGTAAATTGATCTTATACCTACCAGGATGAACATTTTTTCTTGGTTTTCACGAAAATTTCAAATTTCAGTTTTTATTCCATTGAACAAACTCTTCAGCAAGCCCTGAAATTATTAAAAAAAGGAAAATGGCAATATTTGAACCTGTGAATAGATCCAGATGATTTAAAAGCCAGAGTATTGGCGCAGTGTATAAAAAGTTCGAAAAGTCTCTTCCATTAAACTTAGTATTAATACTCATTTTATAGGCTCCTCCTCGTGGAGTTCTCTGCTAATGCAAAGCATGGCGTGAAGTTCGTGCGAAAATGAGCCATATTCACGGTGTGCTTAGTAAAATTTATGCTGACTGTTTTCAAATGAACCAACTAAATCAATAATTTCGAATAATAAATTAACGGAATACCTCATATGCTAGCTGATAATGTTCAACTGAGTGCACCGTCTGCTTGGAAGCGTCCGCAGTACCACCTAGTGGCAAGGAGAGGAAAGAGTGTGACCTCAAACTGATAATTTACCGACATGTAATCGTTTGCCATCGAGTTCCTGGATGAGGACCAATTCGGGTTCAGAAGGAACAAGGGCACAAAAGAAGCAATTTTAGCCCTCAGGCTACAGAGAAGAGAATAGAGAAGAATCTACCGACGTTTGTTACATTTGTAGCCATTATCAAATCAGGACCCAGTAGTTCAGAAGCAAGCATAAATAAAGGAGTGAGGCAAGTATATGCACTGTCTCCGATATTATTCAATGCCTACATCGAGAAAGCCATCCGAGGAGTCAATGAAACGTCTCCGGGAGTGAATATGCACGGGGAGAAAATCAAAATGCTACGATTCGCCGATGACATAGCAGTCATGGCAGAAACAGAAGGAGATCCAAAGAAGACACTAGGAAATATGGAAAGAACAATGACCAGATATCATCTGAAGATCAATAAGAAGAAAACTAAGGTATAAGTATGCATTAGGAGAAAGGAAGCCAGAACCAATGTTAAACTAGGAAAACAAAACATCGAGCAGGTGGAAGAGTTCTGTTACCTGGGAAGCCGAGTAACCAGCGATGGACGAAATAAAAGAGAAATTGCCAGTAGAATTGGCCAAGCCAAAAGGGCATTTTACCAGAAGAAGATTCTGCTTACAGCTGTAAATACAAGCGTGGAAGTGAGGAAACATTTCATTAGAACATACATCTGGAGCATTCTACTGTATGGCAGCGAAGCATGGACAATAACAGCAGCAGAGAAGTCAAGGCTGGAAGCATTTGAAATGTGGTGCTACCGAAGAATGATGAAGATAAGATGGATCGATCGAGTGACAAACGAAGAAGTATTAAGAAGAGTGGGAGAAAAGAGATGTCTACTGAAAACATTAAAAAGAAGACGGGACAACTTATGGGCCACATCTTGAGACACGATGGCCTAATGAAGACAATCGTTGAGGTAAAAGTGAACGGGAAGAATGGAAATGGCAGGCCTCTAATGAGATATATGGAGCAAGTTGTGAAGGATTTAAAAGAGAGGAGCCTCGTCAATATGAAGAGGTTTGCCGATAGAAGAATCGCGTTGGAGGGCTGCGTCAAACCAATCCTAGGATTGTTGACCGATGATGATGATTTAAGTGTATGATCTTTATATGCGTAATTTAGTGATTCACCTCCGCCACATGCCCTACGGGTGGCTCGTAGTGAATATGTAGATGTAGATTAATATGTCGGGAAGCTATGGGCAGGTTTGATAATAGGGTAAGACCAGCTTTAAACAAGAACCCTGAGATTTGTCAAAGATCTCTCAAATATTAATGCAAGATCAAAACTATTACGAAAATGCTGCAAGTACCAGACCAGAGGATTGAAGTTAGAGTAAATCTTGAAAAACATTTTTTTTTGAGTGAAATCGATTAAAGTTAAATGCAATATTTTGTCTAGTACACCATGAGGTCGAGGTAGTCAGGTGGCTAACATTGGTGGCCATGAAACCTAAAGGTTACATGTTCAAATAATACCTAAATATTGCGATCGTTCTAAGATACGTTTAGGTAAAATGTTGCGATCAAACCTTAGCTGTTGAAGCAACTGAAATTCGAAAACAATTCGTAAAATCATCGCTTGGAACGCTTACGTATTGTAACCGAATTGATCACGAAAATAAAAATAAGTAGGAAAACTTCCATATAAGGATTTTACGCAGACATCTGCGAGCATGAAATAAGGTATTAGAAAAGACACTGTAGGAATAGAAAACGTTACATCTACATCTACATAATACCCTGCAAGCCACCATAAAGGCGTGTGGCAGGGGGTGAACTCTCACCAAACATGCACTACATATCATGCATAAAATTTGTAATTAAAAATTAAAATAGCAAAGCATACATGCAAAAACATGCTGTTAGTTGGGTTAGCTTCAAGTCCTTATACTAACATGCAGCTACCAATGTTATCCATTGCTACACTCGTACTGGATACATTTACCGTTATTCATATCCATTCATAAAATACGAGGAAAAAAGGACATTTTGAATCGGTCAGTTCGGCAATCTATTTCTCTAATTTTGTGATTATGGTCCAGTCTATCATAGTAAGTTGGGGTCCGCAAAATATTTTTAACATCATCACTGAAAATATGGTCTTGGAATTTGTATAAGAGATTAAGTCTAAATTTCAACCTGCGTTTTGACAATGATTCCCAATTTAATTCATTTAATAGACTGGTTACGCTAATAAGGTTATCATACCGGCCCTTTACAAATCTTGCCGATCTTCGCTGCACACGTTCAAGTTCGTTATCTAGACCTATTTTGTAGGGATCCCATACACTGGCAGCATATTCCAAATGAGGTCTAACAAGGGAAAAGTAGCTGATTTCTCGTACATGATCGTCACATTTACCCAGTACTCCTTTGACGAATCCCAGTTTATGATTCGCTTGACCCATTATTTCATGTGTTTATCCCAGGAAAGATCATGTGTCAGTCTTATTCCAAGATATTTAATGGATTCCACGTTTGTTAATTCATCATTACTTATTTTGTACATGCTAGGAGGAGAGCTATTCTTTTTCCAAAAATTCATTGCCACACATTTTAAAAAAATTTAATTCTAACTGCTATGTATCACACCAAGTTTCAATTGCTTGTCAAGATGTTACTGTAGGCGGTAAGTTTATAGTATAATAGGCCAAACGTAATTATCCTAGTATCGCACCGTAACCTCCCTCTTGTAAATACTTGTTTTTGTGAATAGACAAATGAATGTAAATTATTTCTGTACTCTATAATTTTCGTTTGTTTTTAACATAATTTTGAGTATGGTTCATTACAGCAGTCATAGAGAAGAGTCTACATATTTTTGACACATTAATATTTAGCGTTCGGCTCAGAATGAGCCAAGAAAGGAAATATGGGACTAAAGGATTTCATGCTGTTAGTGAGTAGGAGCTTAACATATAGCCGATCACGTAGAAGAGCTTCTGTATAAATGGAGGCGTGCTACAATCGGATGGACTTTTTAGAGTGATTTTTATTAATTTATCATTATACAATTAGTCTCAGGAGTGTTCTTAGCAAAAAATGCATGTTAAATGCCGAAATTATCATTCCTGGATCTCTTTCTGTGGTAGTAGTACAATTTGCTCACGTTCATGCTTCATGTTTTTAGCCATTGATTATCTATGAATGATTAATGACGTATATTTTCATGGAATGACATTCGCCATACATAATTTAACGTATCCTTGGGCATATGCAGCTGAGGGAGCTAAAAAGAGAAGCGTGTTGCCAGTATTCATATATTAACTAGCTATTACTAGCGAATTAGAAACATTACATCAGAATAAATTCTTTAAATCATGTCTAGTGAGGAATCGGAATAATCTTGTAGCTAATCTTCATTAACTTACTCCCTATCCGGGCATAATCTATGCCCTAAACAGAAAGGTAATTGGCGCCAAATGCCAATTCTATCAACGAGTAAAATAATCACAGGCAGAACTCTTTAGTCAAATTATTGTTTGATAAAGAAGAGTTAGATAAGTTCTATCGAAAGACGATGAAATATGAAGGAAAGAATCATTGGTGAGACCTATCCATTATTCAGTGGCTAACCATAGCCTTTCTTGTTTAGATATGGCATAACAGGTATAATGAAAGTGATCGATTCGGGAGTTACTTCATCAACATCTACGTCGAAGTAATACCATGCGAACAACCATGAGAGATGCGGCAAAGGATGGAAGATCACCATGCATGCGTAACTGATTATTTAAATAATCCATATTATCCCTACACTTAAAATTAATAAAGATACTGCATTTACGTCTACGCAATACCCTATGAGCCACCGCGAGGGTGTGTGGTATGGGGTAAAAATGACCTATCGACTATCACAGATGAAAATGGAAACATGAAAGGAACGCTAAATTAGTTGAGCTAAAAACTAAAGGCGCTCTTTTGCACCATAATTTAAATTTATTTCGTTTTATACGTTCTGTGAAACATGTTTTAATTTTACATTGTGTGAAAGCAAATTTTTTTGAACTTGCTATAGGTAATATCCTCCACAAAAATAATTTGTTTTTTTCTTGATCAAAACATTGTGAAGAAGTTATGGCCTTCATAATCCATTATTATGCTAGCATGCGAATGAGGCAATTTGCAAACACGTAATTCTGAAGCTAACATAGAGTATTCAATGAAGAAAAAAAATGTCCAAATTTTCTATGACGTAAATTTTTGTGAGAAAAAATGTACAAAGTGCTTGATTGACTAATATTTACTCAATTCTGCAACCCACTATTCAGTCTCTCGAGAGAAAATCCACAAAGGAACTGCCTAGAAATAATGTTTCATTGACGAATAATGGGATTTTGAAAGTAATTTTTATGCAGCAAGAGGGAAATTGTTTGATGTGGTTTTGCTGAGCCATAATTGTAATAAAGAGGTTACGAGGGGAAAAAAATTTTGTTATTTTATTCATTTTTTCTTGTTGCTGGCCTGACCGGTTTCAATATCATCATAAGAGGTCGTCAAGATTCCAAAACATTGGACTTAAGAAAGGGATATTGAAGAGAAGTAGAAAATTACTACGCAAATTTTATCATCGCGATTAGTGGGCATCACAAAGTTACGTTGCCGATAGTTGATTATGCGTATCATGGAGTTTGTAATCCCCTTTCGGTCTCATCATGGAAAAAATATTTGAGAATGTCACACGCGTCACGGTGTGGAATACTATAGCTTTATGCATTTTGAATGAGGAACTTTATTATATTCCACACTTTTACAATGGTGGAATAGAACCAGGTCGTATTTAGCATGTTTGATGGAAAGAAATTGTAATTCATTTGTGTAAAGTTATGCTGGTAAGTAGCACTGACAGGACAAAAGATTCCTGAAATCGGTAAATATTCAGGTCCTAACTTCAGTAATTATAATTTTTCTTCGATGTAAGCAGGAATTAAACCATAAATCACACTTAGTACGTTTCTCGGCAGTTAAAAAGGAGACCTTTCCATAAGGTCCCTTGCGAGGAGTAGGACGAAAGCAAGGTGATAGAATAATAATTCCTTTTAACACCTTGGGACGAAAGTACCACTGGCGCTCGACGGCCAATACTGGAACTAAACGGACTTTAAGGGTTTTCCCAGTTTAGTCCCAGTTTTTCCAGTTTAGTCCCAGTTTTTTTCGGAAGTTGCAGGGGGCTGGTTGAAGCCCATTCTTCGCATTTCCACCTTAAGGTTCTCCAATCTCCCGCAGGTCGGTAGTGATCGCACGTTCCAAGTACCGACCTTAAAATGTTTATCAAATTTGACTGATGTACTCTCTCGGGTATTCTCCTCCCGGAGATCCGAATGGGGGACTATTTTACCTGTGTAAACCTCGCGGTCTCAGTAGGCTGTAATCAAAAATACTGGACAAAATTCCAGAAACGAAAAGAAGTCCTTTATAGTGTCTCTCTGGAACGTGAAGTAATATTTCGTGTGAAAAATATAGGAGGTTTAAGACTTTGAGGTCGTGAATGAGATGTTTACTTTTGAGAAGAGTACCCTGAACGTGATTTCTCGTACCCTTTAACACTAGAACGCCCATAGGGGTCATTTTGACCCTACCGTGTTTTTAAATTTATTTTTTGATCTCATTTTTTAAGAGAACAGAATTTTTTCTAGTGACTTTTAATAATTTTAATAGGTGTTCACTTTCATAAATTTTTACCTTCCTAAAATAATCCGTTGAGGAGTTAAGTTATATTTTACCTTGAACGCCCAAATGGGGTCATTTTAACCCAAGCATTCATGTGCGCGCTTTATCTCTGCTAAATGTCCTTTTTTATTTGCATTTACGTAACATTCTGCTGCATATGTGTTTACTGCTCTGTCTTATTATCTTTTTCATTCAGTTACTTATCTTCCAAGTTCGTATCAGTTTCCAAAACAGTTTTGTTTCCTTTCCCTCTCTGCCCTCTCTCTTCCTTTCCCCATCCTGTCCTCACTTTTCGTTTTGCTTACATGTAAAATATTTAGTAATTATACTTTGTTGACATCATCATACATTGTCAATCTCTGCGGGGTGAGGAGAATGCAATTTTGATTACCCTTTTCGCACGGAATATATCTACTTAGTTGATTCCTAATCTGATTATCTCTCTTCGGATGACAAGTGGAGAATAAAACCTTCTTCTCACATTGGAAAAGAAAAACCACTTTGTACATTCCACACAAAGGTTTTATCGGTTTCTGCCGTGGTTTCGATAATATATGTCATTATTAGGGATGATAATGACATATGTTGACCTTTTCCAACCGAGTGGTTCCACAAAGTAAAGCCTCAAACTTTGAACTCGTTCTCACAGTTACAGTAAGTGAAGTTCGTGTATTTGTTGTCCATTGTTCGTGGCTTCGCGGGACGAATTTGCGGCGTGATCCTTATTTTGAAGATAGCTGTGATAAAAAATTTCCCAAAGACCAGCGTAATGTTCTGCTGACATTCCTGCGGAGCTGCATAAGATTCAATTAGATGAGTCAGATGGTGGTGAGTGTTCATTAGACAATTCCGACTGCAAGCTTGGCAAGCTGACATTTGAAACTTGTGAAGAATAAACATAATTTTCAGAATGTGACGATAAGTACACGTTTGATGAACTCAGTAGAGACACTAAGAGGGGCGGATCTAAAAGTAAGCTCACTATTTGATATAATATTCATTCACTATTTTCAAGGCACTCGGGGCCAAAGCTAAAGATACCCTTGGAATAATTAGAGATAGCTATGACAGTGGAAGGCTAGCAGAGAATTTCCAGAAGAGTGAAATGATCGCAGTCCCGAAGAAGCCAAGGACAGAGAAATGCAAAGAACAGAGAACCTTTAGCCTGGTGTAACACACATCGAAAATACTAACTAAGATTATTAGCAGAAGAATGGAAGGGAAGATCGAGGGGACTCTTTCAGAAAATCAATTCGGATTCACGAAACACCAAGGAGCTAGGGAGGCATACTCAGCTGAAGGATACTGGCCGAGAAAATGATACACGTAAACAAGCCGTTGTATGTGGCATTCGTGAACTTGAAAAGGGCCTTTGACAACGTCGAATGGAAAAAGATGTTCAAGATACTGGAAGCGATTGGAATGATTGGAATTTACTACAAGGATAGAAGAAAAAAATGTATAGTCTCTACAAGATCCAGGTCACCACAATACAAAGAAAAGACGGAAGGAAGATAGAAGACAAGATAAATGAAGTAGTCAGACAAGGATGCAACTCCTCCCCAGAGTTATTCAATATATACCTGAAAGAAGCAATAAGAGACACAGAGGAAATTGGTATCATGGGCATCAAGGTGAATGGCGAAGAAATAACATGCCCCGGTTTGCTGATGACATCGCAGTTGTAGCACAAAGTCGAGAGGATCTACAAGCATCCCTGACCACTATGGACCAAGTACTACAAGAATATAATATGAGCATCAACAAGAGGAAAACTAAAATCCTAGTGTGCGGAAGAGAGAAGCTTAGGGCAAATATAACAATTTGAGGAGTGAAATTGGAACAAGTAGAGAACTTCACCTACCTCGGCAGCACTATAACTTGAGATGGAAGGAGCTCAACAAACATCAAGCAAAGAATAGCACAAGCTAAGGAAGGGTTATTGAAGAAGAGACAACTACTATGCTCAAAGAACCTACGGCTACAAACAAGGAAGCCCTTTATCGTATGGAGCATGGTACTCTATGAATCAGAGACATGGAAAATCGGGAAAGCAGACCAGCGAAGAATTGCAGACTTGGAAACATGGTACTGGAGGAGAATGTTGAAAATTAAATGGACAGATAAAGTGAGGAACTAAGAGGTGTACATAAGAGCAGATGAAGAAAGGACAATATGAAAAACCATACGGCATAGAAGAAACAGATGGATTGGATATACCTTGAGGCACAATGAATTAGTTAGAAATATAATAGACGGGAAGATCGAGGGGAAGGTCCCGCGTGGAAGACCAAGGGGCAAGTATATAGAGCAAATTAAGGAGGACGTGAAAGAGGAAACATAACAGAGGGTGAGGGAATTAACACTAAATAGGGCCTAATGGAGGGCTGCAGTAAACCTTTCATGGGATTGAAATACTGATGATGATGAAAACTATTTTCATTAGGCTACTCAATTTTTTTTAGATATTTTCTGATGGTATTTCTAATTTTGGAAGGACAAATCATTCATAATTTACCAGTTTAAACTGCAAAAACAATAAACAAATGCATTTAAATAAAGTAGATGACATTTGTTGTTTACTGAGTGTCACCATTTTAGGCAAGAAAAAATGAAATTGAAGAAAAACGAGAAAATGATTCCAACACTCAAAGTTGGTATTTCAATAAATAGTTATATCGACCAAATTATTACTATAATGAACTGAAATAATTGATGAATGTGAAGAATTAGGACATCATTTAATGAAAAAACACTAAAAATGTAAACATATAAATGCCTTGTGATAAATTAACTTATTAATTACCGGGGGAAAATGACCCCATTTGGGCGTTGAATGATGTCGAAAAGTCCGGGCGTCCTAGTGTTAAAACTTTAATATTCAAATATTCAAATGATTTTATAAGCTTAGAGCCAATGGAGATCAATAGCAATGCAAATATTTTAAAAAATACGAAAAAAAGGAGTTACGTTCTCTATAGCTTGAAAACACTTACTCGAGTCAAGGCATTTCTATCTCACGGCACGCGTCTCAGGCTCCGGACGCGCGTACGAAAATTTAAGCGTAATTATCGGCCTCGCAAACGAATTTTCGATTTTCATTTCAGATCTAGAAAGCTTTAACAATTAATTTAATATGAGTTGCTTGAAAGGCACTTTCGTAAAACGCTAGATATTTACTAGTTAATATGAAATTTTGCGTGAAAATAGCTTCCGCCATTTTGTTACGTAATATCGCCTAAATTTAGGAAAAAACTCCCCAAGTTAAGCACAGTAAAGTAAAAGAGTGATTTTAACAGAACTAAAAGTTTTTTATCCTACCAAATTCCTCCCACAGCATCACCTTCAGCTTAAATAGGAAGATTTTCGTAGAAAACAGAAGTCGGGTGTGATTTTGGAATTTTGGTTGTGTTTGAGCCCCTGTATCTCGGTGTCGGCAACAGAACATGCCCAATGACATATCATTCCTTGATTTCCAATCAATTGTATTTATGCCAAGTTTCATGATTCTATCTCCAAAAAAGCCATTTTGGAATTTTGTCCAGTATTTTCGATTACAGCCTACTGAGACCGCGAGGTTTACACAGGTAAAATAGTCCCCCATTCGGATCTCCGGGAGGAGTATACCCGAGAGAGTACATCGATATTTTCGATTTCAGCCCACTGTGCGGATAGAGGTTAGCTGCTAGATAAGCGAGTTTACTCGTCGAAAATCTAAATAATGCAGAACCTGTGGAGATGTCGTGACTTGGCCATGGGAGGCCGCCAATTACCCTTCTAATCAGCCGGAGGAGAGGGCAGAAGCTCTTCTTCATGTGAGTGAAAGTAGAGACCACATTGGTCGCTACTGTGAAACTCATTTCACTACAAAAAATATTGAGCAATAATAATATGAAAGGAGAACCAAAGAGGTCTTGCTGATATTTGCCCAGAAAAAGGAAGATGACAAGAACATTTGCCTTGACCAGAATTGCAATACATACATTTGCACTCCCTTTGGAGTGAATCACTGAATTTGAGCACAGACATCAATGTCTAGGATGAGCGTTAGGTTCAAAACACCAGCATATATATTTCATAGCGTATCATAGATTTTTCTTTGCATGACTCCTTATTTCTCGCATGTGTTCACCCATTGCTCGTATAGTTTACCACTTTATAGATTCAGTGAAAGCAGCTTTGGATTCGTTGATGTAATATGGTCAGATGTATTGCTTCAGTGAAATATTCTAATTTTTAAAATTTACTGCTAAGTATATTTTTAGGTTATCTTATAACTGCCATTCATCCCATCAATCTTGAATCGCTCCCATGTAGGTCCCTTTTCAGTGATTCCCTCTTATCCTCATTAGAAATCTCCCTATCACTGCTATGTCGTCAGCCAAACGTCTTATTATGCTATTACCTATGCATATGAGTCGTTAATGTCTAGGAAATGATTGCATTTGGATTGTACCCAATAAACTTCCTTGGGGAACTCTTAATGTGACCTGGACCGTATCGGACGTGATCTCATCTATAGCTGTCGTTAGTTCACGCCGATTTAAAACTTTATAATCTATCATAACATGTTTTTCTTTGAACCATATATTTTGATTTTTAAGGTTGATACCATGGGAAACTTTAACGGGTACATTTTAAATTTAGATCCATCGTTATAACCTCAGCAATTACATAATTAGTTATGGTCATTTTCGGATTATCTAAATAATATTTAATCGAAATTATATTTGGCTGATAAATTACGCACAAGGTATTGATGTAACATAGTATAGCAGTAGTTACGATAATTATTCACAGATACTGGTTTTAGAATTGGGAATAATAATATAATCATAGCATTATTTGGGCACAGTGAAATCCTTTATCGCATCAAAGTTTAATGAAATTTTTTCTAAGAATACTTTTTGGAAACTAAAGATTTATTCACTAGTATTGGAATTTGGATCGGGGAGGAGAATAGTTATGAACCGACACTATTTAACTGTAGTTCTTTTTGCGTTATTGAATTACATAATGTTACTTTTGTCGTGAGTGTCAGTCAGTATTTGTAGTAAATTTTGATTACAAGTATTAAAAATGCATTGGGAAAAGGATTACAATTAATTTAGTATTCAAGATAGCGACTTTTTAACTCTTTGTTGATGAAGTAGAAAGTATTTGATGTTCCGTTAAAAGTAAAAGTAGTAACGCAAAAAATATGTAGGTACACATTACAGGCCACCGGACGCAGACGTCAATTCTACAATTGAACTAGAGTCAGAGATACGTACATTACTTTCTCGGAACAATGATAGAGCAATAATAGTAGGCGGAGATTTCAATATCCCTTCGATAGAACGAATACGTGTAGTTTTATAACAGGAGGCAATAATAAGGAACTCTGCGAATCATGGAGAACACCTTTAGTTAACATTCTTTACTACAGATAGTAACAGAACCAACCAGGGGAAACAACATTCTAGAATTATTAGCAACAAATATACCTGATAGAGTGCTAAGTACAGTTACAGACATAGGAATTAGTGATCATAAAATAGTGCATGCGAAATTTATTGCAGGCCTTGTAAAGACATTATAAACCAAGGAGGAAGGTAAAATTATTTGACAAGGCTAATTACGACAGTATGAGAGAGGAATTAAGGGAATCCTGTAATGTATTTAGCGAAAAAAGTAAAGGATTAGATACAGAGGATTCGTGGAGAGAATTTCTTGAGGTACCCGTAAGCAGTTACAAAATACATACCAAGTAAATTCATTAGTGATAATACGTACAAGCCAAGGTGGTATAACGGGGAGGTTAGGAAATCATTAAAGCGACAAAGGATTGGCCACACTATGATGAAAAATAGAGGACGGGGTCTGTCAGTAGAGGAAAAAAATGAGTTAGGTCAAAACTATAAAAAATCGAGAGTAGTAGCAAGGAAATCATGTCGGCAAGTGTTGTCACACTTCAAGAGCAAGAGGTGAGGAGAATATTTATTTAGTATTCTTAAAGCGTTTTGGTCATATGTGAGAGAGCTTCAGGGAAATAGGTCCACAGTGCACAAAATTAAAAACGATAAAGAAATTAGAGTTACTAGCAGTGTAGAAAAAGCCAATCCTTTTACACCTTCTTCCAAAGCGTATTCAACTCATCGTCACAAAACGCAGTGGAACCACCGCCGAACACTTTCAGTGTGCAAATGCCCGAAATAAACATTTCATATTGCGTAATACAGCAGCAGTTAAAAAGAATTAGTAATAACAAATCACCAGGTTCCGATCAAATTCCTTCAAGAGTATATAAAACATTAGCTTCTGAAATAGCTTTCTGAAATAGAGCAGCAGTTAAAAAGCATTCGTAAAAACAAATCACCAGGTTCCGATCAAATTCCTTCCAGAGTATATAGAACATTAGCTTCTGAAATAGCCCCCTATCTAGAAATAATATTCAATAAAACACTAAAGAACCACACAGTACCCAAGGATTGGAAAGTATCTAACATCACAACTATTTTTAAAAGCGGTGATAGGAAGGAACCTAGTAAATACAGACTCATTTCACAACCCACATTGTAGTTAGTTCGAACATCAGTATAGTCAGGGATTACTCACAAACAGCCAACATGGGTTCCGGAAAGGTAGATCTTGCGAGGCACAATTAGCTTTATTGATACATGGTATTTTAGTCTACGGCGAGAACAATATTGAAGTTGATGTGATATTTTTAGATTTTAAAAAGGCATTCGATATAGTTCCTCATGATAAATTAATCTTGAAGTTAGAGATTTGTTTTTGAATAAAAACGTTGTGTGTTGGGTAAAATAATTCTTAAGTGGGCGAGAGCAGAGGGCGGTCGTAGATGGTATCATGTCGGACACAGGCAAAGTCACATCGGGAGTTCTCCAGTGTAGCGTAGTAGGTCCGATTCTATTTCTTTTATATATAAACACTTTGGGTCCAAACTTAGTAGTAAGCTTAGACTTTTTACAGAAAATGCGGTAGTGTGTAGGGGTATATCAAAAGAAGAAGACAGGAAAACGCTTAGCATGTATTTAGATGCAATTTAAGAGTGGTGCGACAAATGGCAGGCAGGACCCCCCTGCCACACACCCTTGTGGTGGCTTGCAGGCTTATTATGTAGATGTAGATGTAGAACTTAACCATAAAAAGTGTGTAGCTATCAATTTTTGGAGGAGAAATAATGCGTTAGAGCATACCTATAAAATTAGTAACAGGAAGATCGAAAACGTTGAACCGTAAGATATTTAGGTGTAACAATCACTAAGGATTTATCGTGGGGAAGACACATCTGGGAAATATGCGGCCTAGCGAAGAGAAAGCAAGGATTTATAAAAAGAGTACTTGGGAAATGTGATGAGAAGACAAAAGAGCGATACTATTTTTCACTAGTTAGGCCCCACCTTGAGTATGCAGTCAGTGTATGGGATCCTAATGAATTAGGTTTGATGAGAGAACTAGACAGTGTGCAGCGTAGAGCAGCTAGGTTCGTTAAAAGGTGTTACGATAGGTTGAGTAGCGTTTCAGAATTAATAAAAGAATTAGGGTGGGAATCATTATCAGAGCGTAGGTTAAAGTACAGATTGAATCTATTAGAGAAATTTCTATCGGATAGCTTCACTGAAGATGTTAGGCACATATTAAAAAAACCAGCGTATTATGTTAGATTCGACCAGTTAAATAAGATTAGAGAGATAGATTGTCGTACCGATAGATTCAAAATGACTTTTTTCCCCCTACTATAAGAGAACAGAATAGGTAGCATAGCAAAGGGATAGGTAGGGGGAATGTTTTAGAGTAGTCTGTAGTGTATGATGCATGTATTAATCCCTTAAATACTATATATACTAACGATCTAGTTCCATGAGACCCTATTGTTCCTTATTTTCATGTTAGTAGTGCATGCTTGGTGATCTTCACCCTCTGCCACACATTCTCGCGGTGGTTTGCAGAGTATCGTGTAGATGTAGATGTAGATTTAGATAAGATAGAATAGAGGAAATTTCTAATGGTGGCGACAGAGCATCACTTGGTCACGTCACGTCTATAGCTTTAATAGTCTCGGAGATATATCGTAAAATGTTTAGTTACTTTCGCAAAAATCGAATTTTGCAACATTGGAATATTTCGGAAACGATTGCGTGTTTTGCAAAACGGCTTTGGGGTTTTAATTTTCTTATCAAATGCAGACGTCATGCGAAAGGTGTTCAAAATCGGAGACCCGAAGGGTAATTTCCTTGATTTTCTGGTCGAATTGACGTGGAATGTATGAATGTGTGCGACATGAATATGTACGACAATATATGAGTTATAATCATTTTGATTCTAATAAAATGAATGAGATGTTTTCCATGGCTTGTGTGTGATAACTCATTATCCTCTGTTGGCATTTATCCTGACTATATCAATCTTCTTTCTCAATATCCGACATCATGAGTCAACAATCCTCAAGGTGGTTTAACGCAGCTGTCAAACCGCTGTCTTCATTCTCCAATCAGCTAACTCGCTGATATCCATGTGATTCTTCTCTTTTACCTCCTTTAGTACTTGCCCTATATATCTCATGCGAGACTTACATTGCCATTCTTTCCCGTTCACTTGCCCCTTGGCGATTGCTTTCATCGGCACATCATGTCTTAATCTTGGCCGATTAATTTGTCCTGTCTTCTTCTCAAAGCTTTCAGTAGACCTCTCTTTTCTCCCTCTCTTCTCAGATCTTCTTCGTTTGTCATTCGATCGATCCATTTGATCTTCATCATTCTTTAGTAGCACCGCATTTCAAATTCCTCCAACCTTGACTTCTCTACTGCTGTTATCGCCCATGTTTACTGCTATATAGAAGCATGTTCCATATGTATGCTCTGATGAAATGTTTCCTCACTTCCACGCTTGTATTTCCAGTTGTGAATAGAATATTTATATAGTAAAATGTCCTTTACACCTTACAATATCTCTCTTGCTTCGTTCGTCGCTGGTTACTCGGATTTCCAGATAAAATTATTTAAATGCTCTTATTGTCTTAAATTCATTTTAGTAGAATTTTCATCCCTCAATATCTAATAAGAAATATCAATCCCGAGTCGTAAATCTTAAACATAGGGTGAATGGATGTTTAACACTTTCGAGTCTATGCCCGTACGTGATACGGGCCCAGTCACTTTTCCATGCCGACTATTCCCGTATCTGCTACGTTCATCATTTTTTTCTGTCGTGTACAATGTTTTCGCATGGGATTATCTTTTATTCTCGACTAATACGTTTCTTTGTATCATATAGTAACTTCAGAGTTTCCGAATCTCACTATGACAACTATGTCTGACTTTTCTCAGCAGTCGTTTTCTATTGCTTCCTCCCGTGTACTACCGGATCCCTTACGTGCTGCGAGACGTCTCTTTTTCACGCGTTCATTACTCGTGTTGCTTTCTTCCATTGCTTTTGTGCGTCACATAATATTATTCTCTATGGACCGACTATTGATGTAATATGTTTATTTTTGTCGTACACCAACTTCAGTATTTCGATCCTTCCTACTACATTTTGTCCAATTTTTAGTACAGACACTATGTATGCAACTCACTTGACCTGCCACCAACCATACGATCGGAGATTTTCTAGCTGTTATTTCTTTACGTAGAGATTGTTTCTCTAATTTTTTCCATTCCTATCGCAAAATGTTTTATCTAATTCTTGGGTAATATGGCGGGAACTCAGATTTACGAATCGGAAAATAAGGATATTTTAGCTGAAGATTCAGGAAGTGATTTTGATGAATCCAATGACGACATGGAATAGGAAGGATTGTGAATATTCATTATATTTTATTATCCTGCCGGAATAAAAAAAGAAATGGAATCCAAATGCCTTGATTGTTCATAAATGCATATACTTTTTCTTCGGACGATGCAAATATTGTTCCAGCTGAGGATGCGGTTTTTGGAGGCAGCAGGGATTCAGGTGAGAGAAAATTACACTTACAAACGAAATATATTTTATGAGTTTTACCTTTCAGTACCTGAACTTGTGCACAGTTAGACTTGATGTTTTTATTGAATGAAGATCCATATTACCTTTTTAGATACTACCCAACATGTACCGCCAATCGAAATCAACTCTTCCTGGTCAGAGAGTGGCGTGCAACTATTTCTACCAACGTGTGAAAAAAGCAGTGAAGTTTTGGCTGAAATTGACAACACCAAAAATAAATGGGACTTCTTATTACTCTTCACCACGGACACCATCAAGGCAATGCAAACGAAGCAAACCGGTACTCATTATCTTCCACTGACCTTCTAAGATGAAGACAGAAATGTAATTGTTGGCTGAAACCAGAGAGAGACCGGAGTTGATCTAGCATCAGTAAATGAGTTACTATACTTTTCATAGAAAATAAACCAAATGGTGGAAAAAGATATTTTTTCATGGATTTATGATTACGGTCGTAAATTCATTTATAATTTGCAAAATGAGGCCACTGAAACCACCTAAATCCACCACGCTGGATTGCCATTGGCTGCATTGCCAAGTTAGCGAAGAAGTTTGCCGAGAAATGAGAGATGGGAATTGAATCTTCATCCTCTTCATTCACTTCTCCAGGGAATCACTTATCAGGGCGACATTTTCCTAAAAAAATGTCTCAGAAGTGAACAAAACCAACCCAGCCAGTGTGCAAATTCTGCTCAGAGAGATGGAAAGCTACGACCGGCAAGGAGACACTGAAAGAAACACGTTGGTTTTGCGAGAAGTGCGATGTAGGACTGAGTGTGCCGGATTGTCTTCCACAGTATCACACAAAAGGCAATTATCTAAAACAATCAATACCTGAATTATAATGGATACAGTTACATAAAGGAGGTGTATTTTGGTGACTTGTTGAAACGGAACCGAATTTGTATTCATTTCAACGCTTATCGAAGAAAATTATCACTTTGTGCAGTGCGGGTTGCATTGTCATAGTTGTAAAGTATGTATATATGAAAAATTTGATGTTTTGGTAAATTGTAAACCATTATAAATAATGGAAAATTGTGATGAAAATAAATCTATAATCCAATTCTCATTATTGTTATTGAAAGTAACAGTTTTCCCGGCGAAATTGCGCTAAAATACACGTAACGAGTAGGTAGGAATTTTTTCTGAGACGCAAAACAAGCAAATGTTTAAAAATAAATGTAAAAAAAACTATAAAATACAATGACTTGAAAACTGTTTCATTTGAAAGAAAAAAGTAGAAACTATAATACACATTTAAAAAAAACAACATTGAAGGTAAATAGTTTATAACAAATGACTTAAGAAAACCATTGAAAAATGGCAGTCCAGGAGAGTTCAGCACTTCACATTCGGTCAGACCGGAAAGTGTTAATAGTTTCTTTTCATAGTAGTAGACACTAGCTTAATATCTCTGGGATTTAATTAAGTTCTCTTTTTTACAATGAAAATTGTGAAACCGAGATTAAAACCCTAACTTCGAGGATTAATGGTCACATTTTGCCTTGGTCCTTCCCTTAGGCGCAATAGTTTGAGTATAACCGAGAACTCAAATTAAAATCGGTTTTGCTTTGAAAGCAGTAGGAACAAGAATACGCTCCAATATCCGAAGTTGATGATGTGGATAGGTACGAATGCCGCCCTTAAAACTTGAACAATTCAGGCTTCAGGATGTTAAAGTAGCATATTGACACCATTTTTTCGCTGACATTTTGATGCAGTACGAGTTTCAACTCACTGAGTCTGAGACCTTGTTTTGTAGAAGGACTTGCAGTACATCTACACCTGCGTAATACCAAACGAGCCACCGCGAGGGTGTTTTCGAGGGGGGAAAAGTACCATACATGATACGAGCTACGATGATACTACTGCATGGAAACAAGTTAGTTACAAGAGTCATGTGCACCTGGATTGTTAGTGTCTACATAGTAGCGAAATGATAACTGGTTAGAAAGATTTTCACTGAATATATTTATCTGTGTTTCCTTAGCATCCATATATTAGTAATATTATAACATGCTTCATACGCTATAGACTCCTCCAACAATTTGTTACCTATTTAACAACAATCATAATTAAACAATTTCAACGGTTTGCTATACTGCCTGTTGTTCTCGCTTAGGGTACGCGGGAAATATTATATTTTTGATCTAACGGTATGACAATCCATCTCTCTAATCATGCTTATCTAATCAAACCTAGTATAATACGCAGGGTTTCCTAACGCATTTCTAACGTCATCTGCAAACAAATTAACTTTGAAATTACTTCAAAAATTTAGCATAAATTTTAAACGACCAATTTTCTACCAGAAGATGGCTTAATAAGTTGAAACGGGTTGTAAATTAAAAATTCTATAAATAAGGGCGAGTGGTGTTTGATTTCATCCTAAAAAATACTTACAGAATTTATAGTGAGTTGATATTACTTTAATTTGCTTCTCTACATTCAGAGAGTAAGCGAAACACCATATTCCAATTGACGTAGTCGGGGATTAATCATAAAAAGTATATGTGCTTAATTTATTTATGCATGCAAGTATATGGATACAACGACTGGCAGTAAATTATCGCAGAGAATTCCTTAATGTTCTGCAGTAGAACTAAAATATAATAATAAGCTTTTGTGGGAAAAAGTTGACTAATTTTTGGACGAGAATAGCAAATTACTGTAGTAAACATTTATTCACAAAAATATGGTTTATAGAGTCGCGAAGTGACATGGAATATCAAAAAGTCAAATGAAAGCAAGTTGTGCCTTCTTTAATCGTAAAAATTGTAAAAGAAAGGGGCACCTCATTCTTAGGAAATTCGTTTTCTTTTTAACTTAAGCTTTAACCAGAAATGGTAGGTAGTAGTAAAGAAACATTCCACTACGCTCATGCGTTTTAATGCTTGTTTATACCCTTACACAAGACGCTATCCTGGCAGAATAAAGGCTGTCAACTATTAAAAGGCTTTGTTTATATAAGTCATTTCTTTGGCGAGCGTTCATCAGAAACTATTTTGGACTCCTGTTGACACAGCGAAAGGCTAGTGTCCCCTGACCGTGATGCCTACGTGGTGACTCGAAAGGAATGATGAGAATGAAACATTGGCGCTTCGGGCAGTGTGATGAATTCGTCATCTATCGGTCACGAGCCTTTGGAGGTGCACAACTTCATTGAGCCACCCGAAGGCATCCGACTTTCGATTTTCAGCGTAGTAAGCGGGAGGGAAAAAGGCCAGAGCAAAGATCAAGTGCCGGCGAAGCTCGAGGGTATTTGCGCGTGGAAATCCGAGCGCATCACTTCCCTCCCCCTAGGCGGTCGCTTTGCCTCTTCGACTTCCCTCTCCCCACCACTCCCACTGAACAATGACCGGGATGCGTGACGGAGCGGGAGGTGCTATGGAAATCGCTTGAGCCGGCGATCTGGGGAGGGAGGAAAGACGGGCGGGCAGAGAGGGAAGAGACCATAAATAAACCTCGTCAAGCAAAAAAGGAGGTCAGTGGGGGTGTTTTGGGATGGCTACTCGGACTCACGCACTCACTTTACTTTCCTTCCCCCTTGCTCCCCACCTGCCAACCGCCGCCGGCGCGCGTACAACAACCCCCACGGCACTGGGTCAGGGCTTCCTGACGGAGGCGGTGCGTAGAAAAGGCTCGCGATATACCCGAAACGTCTACCCCTGCACTCACTTCGCGCGTGTGAGCACACAACCCGAGGCGCTCGCTCTTTTCGCTTCCCACTGTTGAAAGGGGACCTCTTCCGCAGTCCTCGGGAGGTGAAAACGAGTGGAGGAGAAAAGAATATGGCACCCGAGGTGCTCGGACTCGGTGGCCACGTTAGCCCGAGCCGGACCGACCAATTCCCTTCAAGCCCCCTCACTGCTGGGAGCTTATCGCCTTTCTTCGACTTCCCTCGCGAAGAAAGTCGGTCCCTTATGGTCCCGTAATTGCCAGGGAGATTGCCCCCTGAGCGGGAGCGAGTGGAAGAATGGGAGCCAACCTTAAATTTGGGACACTCGCTGGGTACACTTAGAACGGCCTGGTAGGGAAAGAGAGAAAGATTGTAAGATGAGGTTGTCAAAGGAGATGGATAGGGAATTATTTTGTCTTTTCGGGGTGTTCATAGAAGTCCCCTAATCTCACGGGTCCTACTCATTTGAACGTCACATCACTCGCTGGAGAGGTGTCTTCCAAGCCATCAACATAACAGATAATGGAGGAAAAAGTGCCAATGAAACTATAAAACTATTCCTTCACCGGCTCCACACCTCCACCAGGTACACAGTCAAATACTATCATAAGTAAAATGATGCTGTCAAACTGTTTGTATCCATTTACACTAGTTGTGGAAGTGCCCTGTGGTGACATGTTGATGGGTAACGGCAATAAAATCGTACATAGCCATTTAGTGGTTGCTTATTTCTGTACGAAATAGAAAATTGTGTCAAGTGAATCATAGTGGATTGCAGTAATTAGATGGGTTTAACCGAGAGGGTGCATGGCAAGGGGCCAAACATGCATTACATGCACTCACAATTAGACGTAATTTTTTGATGGCAGAGGAAGATTATAAACCAAGGAGAGAGATGATAAGGCTAAAGAAAAAATATGCTCATAGGAAAGTTTTTGAGGCAAAAATCACTGCAGAAGTTCGGCCTTTGAGAATTGAGAGCCGGAGAACCAGATTTGAGAAGAATGAAATATTTTATGAACGTATTAAGCTATTGAACATGAGGGATTGAGGGAAAAAAAGAGTTATAGGATGAATAACAACGCAATTATTTACAAAGCGGTATTATATACATGATATCACTATGGTTTTATAATTTAGGATATATTTGTGCTGAAGAAAGGTTAATTTGTCCCTGTTCAAAATGATAAGAATTAGAATGAGCCCAAAACTCTCTATAAAAGTTTATAAACTATTGTTGTGAGAAGAAAGTAGATCAACTGGATTTGCGGTAAATAATATTAGGCTTACACAATGTATTGATAGATATGACCATCTAAATAAGGGGAATGTATACGATATATTATGTACTTCCTATTGATGCGAAGTTTTCCGTGGTGTCTGTCATTTAGCATTGCATGAATATCAGTTTCTCGCCACGTTGGCTTTATCAGATGCATTGGTTTGATAAATCCAATTCACGCGATGAGAACCTGGTTATTATGAAGACTGTGTATTTCCTAGTTCATTTCCACCATATCATTCGCGATAGTTGAAGTACTAAAGCACGCATCCTAGCATTTAAGACGGAGTTAAATTCAATTCATTTTAGGCACATGTATTCTAAGAGATTAAGGTAAAGCATATCATTAATTATAATACTTATACCGGTAATACAGAGGAGTGAAAGTGAGCTAGTCATGGTTTGGTGTGGGACATACGATTCACCACTTACAAGTTTTCGGAATGAACACCATTTAGCTTGATTCTTCAGGGGCGATCATTTCACTCATTCATGGTGAGTTGGTCATAGAATTATAATTTCAGGTGCTCCAAATTCTAATTAAGTCGTACCATCAAATCTTCTTGATGTCATCTAAGCCCTAGCTAAGCCTAAGGTAGCTTTTAGTTGCATTGAAGATGTGAGTGCCTATTAGAGCTATTATATTTTATTAAGTTTACTATTTTTGTAAGGTCAATAATCAATCGGAAGAATCTATCGTAGGATGAAGTCAGGCGGCGGATACATGAAGATGATAAGAAGACTTTAAAAACAATCTGTGAAAAAGATTTCTTACACCGATTTTTTGCTAACTCATATTTAAAAATAGGCAATTTCTCACATTTTTTATCTTCGCCTTGTAACTGTAGAGAATTTCTTGTCCAGTAGGTAATTCAATTGTACTCGTGAAAAATGTCATCAATGAATTTCAAGAAATGTAATTTTAATGAACATTTTAATTTTTTGACAGCTTATATTTCAGCAAGATTCTTTCGACTACCAATTAGAGTATCCGGAAATTATGTCTGATAAGGTGTTTTAGCAGCAATCCCTGAAAAAACCAACCAGCATTTTATATATTCCTCACATTACTTTCGTAGGAAACCACAGGCTGTATGGGTACATGGGTCGATCGATACCATCCTACTTGTGACTGGTTATGTCTCGGGCGTAGGTGTCTGCACGCGAGTCGTGAACTCTCTCATCTATCAAAGTAGTCCTCTCGTTGAAGTTAGTAAATCTCTCATACTTAGAAATGAGATTACGTAGGAAACAACTGAATATAACAACAAATCAATCAAAGTAGTCAGGCAGAGGGTGGCAAAATCATGTTTCAATTAGCGCCGCTGTGAACTTTTGGCAGTATTAGAAAATATCCATAGTAATTAGGTTTAAAGTAATAAATATATTTTTATTTTACAAACTTAATAAGCTTTGAAGTGTTTAAGAAAAAAAGTTTGAAGTAAGTAATATCCAATTAAGTCAAATTTATATATAAAACACAACTTCGAATTCCAGTGATCTATTTATTTAGTATTAATTTTATTTCGAATAAACCTCTAAGGTGACCGTCCTAAATAGGTGAATCAGAAGATTTCCGTGCTAACATTACATAGGCATAGTGATGGCCCGAACACAATGCCCACTCAAGAGGAAAATAAAATATAATCAGAATAATAAAGACTTATTGCGCCATTGCCTCGTTCCTCCCATTTACAAATAATGCTCCTACATCAACTTCTTCATGGCTTCCGAACGTGAGAACGTCTGGGTTTATTGCACAGGCCGTAAAACTAGATTCCTCCGAAAAAACCCAAACGTTTAGGAGAGAAGGAACATCTTACTTCCAGGAAAACTTAGCTGGCCTATTTACTATATGACTGGAATGCGTTCTCGTTAAGGGAAGCCCTAAAAACTTCTAGCATCCCGAGAGGGTAAATGATGTGCAATTGGGAGCGCCGAAGGAGTAGGGTGTGGGCGTTATGTGTTCAATGGAGAGCGGGCGAGGAGAAAAGGGGAATATAATGTGAGGAAGGCGGCCGGGTTGTGAAGTCGTCAGCACGACCAATTTGAAGAAGTATGTCGTCGGATTGACGCTTGTGGGTCCGCGTGTGCTTTGGGTGAGTGAAGAGAAGCCCCTTCTGTTCCACGATTCTTCCCTCGTCCCTCCCCCGCCCTCAGGCATCCTTCTGGGGCCATTCCATCCTTCGCGGTCCTCTGCCTTTCACTGACCATCATTCCTTCATCCCTTTCCTCCTCTCTCCATGGGAGAAGAAACCTCTCAAACAACATCAACCATTCTCGAGCTTCTTTCTCCTTCTCCGTTCGCTTTCCGCATGGATCCGATCGTAAAAGCTTTCTCACCCTTTTCCCTCTATTTCATCCCCTCTCGCTCGCTCCTCAGAGAGTTTTATTGTCCTATGCCAAATTCTTCTAGAACTTCCATATTGTTCTCTCTTCCGTTCTCTTCTTCGCGAGACCCCTAGTCTGCTGCGTCTCGGGGAAGCGCTCGCACGTCTGGGGCCATCTCAACTACTACCGTCATCACGAGTGCCTCCTCTCACTCACTGTGCCATCCCCCTTTGTTTACCCATCTATATTTCGCCACACTTTCCCATGCTTCCGAGTCCTCCCCTGCCCACCTCATCCCCAGCGTCGAACTATATTTCACTCTCTCTCTCACTTCCCCCCCCCCCTCCCCTCGCACACTTCCCCCCTCTCTTCCCCCCCTTCGCTCACTTCGTTCCCATGGAGGCGACACGTTTTCCTCCCCTTCCCCTTGCGACATTGTCTCCTTTTCTCTCTTCATTTGTCACACTCTCTCCTCTGCTCGTATGATTTTTTCCGAATGAGTCAAAAGCTTCACTTTCCCCTCTTTCCGTGCGTTTCCCACGAGCCCCGCCTCGCTCTTGCCGCTTGGTCAAAAATACGCGACCAAGCTCACTTTTAAAATTCCTCGACAAGAATGACGTTTACAACGCATTTGACAGCCTGGAAATTCGGCAGGCGACGCCATGGATGATTTCCATGCTAAGAAGGAGCTTGTGAACCTCTTAAAGTGTTTGTTGTGCAGGGTTTCAAGCTAAAAGGAAAGCTAGGATACTATCATTGCAGGTTCACTTTCGTTATCAAAGAATAAGTGCAGGTGTAATGTTTGGTCACTTTTCAAGTTTGTAAGCGGTGCGTGTACGAAAATCTTTCCCCCCTGCAATATACAATCGCGCTGGCTCGCAGGGTATTCCGTAGATGTGGAAATATTGTGACACATGATCTTTCTTGGGGTAAAAATATACGTGAAATAATGGGTCAAGCCAATCGTAAACTGGGTTTCATTAAAAGAGTATTGGGTAAATGTGACGATCATGTACGAGAAATCAGCTACTTTTCCCATGTTAGACCTCATTTAGAATATGCTGCCAGTGTATGGGATCCCTACGAAATCGGTCTAAGTAATGAACTTGAACGTGTGCAGCGAAGATCGGCAAGATTTGTAAAGGGACGATACGATAATTATATTAGCGTAACCAGTCTATTAAAGGAATTGAAATGGGAATCATTGTCAGATCGCAGGTTGAAATTTAGATTTAATCTCTTAAACAAATTCCAAGGCAATATTTTCAGTGATGATGGTAAAAATATATTACGAACCCCAACTTACTATGGCAGACTGGACCATAATCATAAAATTAGAGAAATTGATTGCCGAACTGACCGATTCAAAATGTCCTTTTTCCCTCGTACAATTAGAGGTACGAATAGCGGTAAATATGTCCTATCGGAGAGTAGCAATGAATAGCATTGGTAGCTGCATGTTGGTATGAGTACTTAAAGCTAACCCTACTAACAGAATGTTTTTGCATGTTTTCTTCGCAATTTCTATCTTTTTTAAATAGTGTAGTTCTGACTACTATATTAATACTATTCCTTTTTTATGCATGATATGTAGTGCATGTTTGGTGAGAAATCACCCCCTGCCACACACCCTTGTGGTGGATTGCAGGGTATTATGTAGATGTAGATGAAATAGATGAGGAATGACTCATAAAATAGGGATGTAACGATGATATGAGACTTTATGGGCAGGTTTAACAAAAGGAATCACTTAAGGGTAGAGGTATAAAATAACTTTAAAGCTCAAATATATTTTAAATGTAATAGCTAAGCGATTTCAGTCCCCCATAGTGGTTCTCAGGTTTTCAGAAAACTTCTACTTGTTGAGGGCTATTATCCACTTATGCGTCTTCTGTGTAGTACACACAGTGTGTGTACACTGTAAGCCTGAGGAATGTAGCAGGAGTTGAATCCCCATCAAACACGCACTACGTGTATGCTCCAATAAGTATAGTACTACTAAAAACGATAATTGTATTAGTTAAAATTATGTCCTGTTAAAAATTAAACACCTTTATCAATAGCTGAAAAAATATTAATTCATTACATTCATTCTGCCAGTAAGAACTAATGATAACATATAATCTCCTATAGTTATTATACTCAGGGGGTGCATGCTTTCACACATTCCAGACATTCAGTAATTTTTCACACATATCTTGGAAATTCTAATTTACCTATTTTTTAACGCAACTATGAGAAACCCTCGTTGAACCTACCCAGTGTTTAGAATAAAATTCTATTGAGCCACGAGGCAGATTCCTTGTGGTATCTATATCTAGCATCAAGTGCTCATTTGAAACCGAACAATGTGTCCACTTGAATTATTCCACTTCAAGCGCGTCTCCTGTTCATGCTTCATTGACCCCTCAAGGACTTCCCTGGGGAATAATGAGTAAACGAAAAGCTATTTGTTCCGCTTTTTACTTGTTTATGCTGTCTCTCCATTTTCAAGGACGAAGCCAGACACCGTGGACCCTTTCATAAATCCTCTCTCACGCATCCGATCACCTTAGTTCCCACACTTTTACACCTTATATTACTTAGGGATCTTTTGAGAGGCTCATGTTGCAAAGAAAGAGGAAAAGGTCTTGAACTTTGCGCCCGCAGCACATCGTGAACTCCGGTAGTTCTCCAAGAATGATACACTCATCCAAGAACATTTTTGCGCATGCTTACATTGAAGTGCAAGTTTAATGGAGACACGGATGAAATAATTTCCTGTTTAGTCATATCAAGGCTTCAGACCAAAAATATATGATTCCGTACGAAGAATGATCGAGATGCATCGCATTAAACCACTGATTTCGGCGTCCATAACTGTGTTTATTCGCGTTTTTTTTGTTTCCCAAGTGTATGTCGAGTTTATGTGATACTTCGCGTTTTTTGTTTCCTAAGTGCATCTCAATTTTATTTTATAAAATCTAATTCCAATGACCTTCATTAATAGCAGTAATTAAGAATAAAAAATAGCAAATATCCTTAAGGGGAAGCTCCCATTTCTTGGAAAAAAATGCCTGGATTCATTCAGTATATTTTCTTTTGCGGCATCGTGCGTGGTGTTTGTGGTGAAAAATATCTTATACTGTAACAGTAAATGCATAAAACGTTATTCCAACAGAGAAATTTGCATAGTTTAATTTGAATATTCCCGAAATATTTCAGTCGTCGTCTCAATGCATTTTAACGATTGGTGCATAAATGTAGTGATTTTTGCTGCTGATATTTTCCTTATCACACACTGTCATCTACATCTACATAAACATAATACCCTGCAAGCCACCATAAAGCAGGGGGTGAATCCTCACCAAACATGCACTGCATATCATGCATTCAAAAGGATTAGTATTAATATATAAGTCTTAACTGCACTATTTAAAACGATAAAAATAGCAAAGAAGGCATGAAAAAACATGCTATTAGTTGGGTTACGTTCAAGTCCTTACACCAACATGCAGCTATCTATGCTATGGATTGATTCACTCGTATTGGACATATTTTCCACTATTCATACCCCTACTTGTACGAAGAAAAAATGACATTTTGAATATGTCAGTTCGGCAATCTATTTCTCTAATGTTGTAATAATGGTCCAGTCTACCATAGTAAGTTGGGGTTCACAAAATATTTTTAACCCCATCAATGAAAATAATATCTTGGAATTTATTTAGTAGAATGAGTCTACATTTCAACCTGCGATCTGACAATGATTCCCATTTTAATTCATTTAATAGACTGGTTACGATGTATTATAGTTATCGTACCGTGCCTTTACAAATCTTACCGACCTTCGCTGAACACGTTCAAGTTCGTTATTTAGACCGATTTCATAGGGATCCCATACACTGGCAGCATATTCCAAATGAGGTCAAACAAGGGAAAAGTAGCTGATTTCTCGTACTTGATCGTCACATTTACCCAATACTCTTTTGATAAATCACAGTTTACTATTAGCTTGACCCATTATTACACGTATGTGTTTACCCCAGGAAAGATCATGTGTCAGTCTTATTCCAAGATATTTAATGGATCCCACGTTTGTTAATTCATCATTACTTATTTTGTACATGCTAGGAGGAGAGCTATTCTTTTTCCAAAAATTCATTGCCACACATTTTTTAAAAATTTAATTCTAACTGCCATGTATGACACCATTTTTCAAGTGCTTGTAGATCATCATTTAAATATTCTTTATCATTTGGTCATAGAAATTCCCTGTACACTACTGCGTCATCAGCAAATAGACGAAGCTTACTTTTGACCACCTTATTGATATCATTTATGTACAGATGGAACAGGAGTGGACATATCACACCACCTTGTGGGACACCTGAAGTGGCTTCAATGTGACTGTCGATGTGGCATGAAGGGCATTAAAGATATAGAGATGAAGGACGAGTAATAGCCATACATATTATTGTGAATTTATTGGTGTCTATGGAATACGATTTGAGCCACGTCGAGGATGCGTGGTAGTGGAGGAAATATTTCCAAACTTAGTTAAATACAATTTAAAACGCTGTACTATGAATTAAAAATATCTGTGTTTGTGAGACATTAACTAGGTACTACTGAACTTCAAGAAAGCTACGGAGGATTAAAATAGCATGAAATATGCCAACGAAAACTGCATTCACATCAAACGTTTTGACGATAAATAAGGTGAAAAAATTCCGTTACAATTAAATACGGTAGCGTAGTTGCTAACTCAATACATTGCCTCACACCATTGTGATGGCTGGAAGGATACTACGTATGTCTAAATGTATTTGATGTACGTGTGTTATTATTTACCATATGCTAAAAATTATCAAAGTAGCATGCAGATTATTCTTTTAGCGGTAGATATATATTTTCTTGTGCCCGAATTCAGCAAAGCCTTTCGGGCACTATAACCAATAAATAATACAGTAAATAGACGAATAAAGTTTCGTTGCCATTGAAACTGGTAGTGTAGTTACTAGCAATAAGATTCTTCATTCGCTGGTGCCCAGTAAAACTACAGCCATTTCCTGGGTGGCGTCGGGACTCGAACTGGCGACGTCATGAATATCAGGCGAGGACTTCACTCCGTCATCACCGGGACCGGAAAGTTTTGAGTTTTAGTGTGTCTGACGCAATGATACACATTTTATATGCTACTCATTTGCATCTTCATCTAGATGGAACGATAGTTATTTAGAACCTCTGGAGTACGTGGCAGGAAGTAAATAATCACCAAGGCATTACGTACTTGCATCTAGCTAGTAGATACATTATGGTTTCATTACAGGAACATGCTTACTAAGCACCCAAATGACAAGTGCAACTAAATTATTATCTACTTAGGTATATAGCAGCAATTAATTAGGAGAGATTTATTTAAACAAGTTAATTTTCGATGCACATTATGCACACAAGACACTCTCTTTGTGTCCCGTTGCATAATCCTTATTACTGTTGTTATCGTGTCGTTATAATACGATAAATTACAAGTATTATTTTGGATTAATGGATCTCCATCGGTTGGGGGTGAGTTTTAGTGATCCAGTCTTTCCATACTTATGGCATTATTTCATACGTCATTATATCATTAGTTCAGAATAAAGCCTCTCGAGGAAGGATTCAGTTAATATAGTTTTAGGCATCCTCTTTCTAATATCAATCTTCAATAAACCGTCGTCTTTAAATGCTGAATGTTTTCTCAACTATTTGTCTAGGTTTTCCTCCACGAAATACTCTGCAACTGCCCCAGAAAGTTCATATCCTCGTCCTTTCCGTCAATTAAATCCTCTCAATTCTTCTCTATTCTTACATCTCAACAGTACCCTTCATCCTTCTTTGCCAGGCCAATGTTTGGAGATTATAAAATTCCCCGCTCTAGAATGGACCACAATTTTATCATCACTACCAAGCCTACATTAATTCATTTTCTCCTATTAGGAAATTACTTTTGCAAAAAAAATATTCTGCGTTTATCTGCGGCACATTATCGGCACTACGTGTACATCTACGTGAGTCACTCCGTGAACCACAGCAAGGGTGTAAGGCAGGGGAGAAGGCCACGAAACATGCACTATGGCATTGCAAATAAGAGCTAAAATGCTACTATTATATCTACATCCACATGATACCCTGCATGCCACGCCGGGGTTGTGTGGCAGGGGATGAAGATCACCAAGCATGCATTACCGACATGAAAACAAGCAATTATAGGGTCTCATGCAATTAGATTGATAGTATCTATAGTATTTAAGGGTATACATACATCATATATAAGGCATACATACATCATGCACTACAGACTACCCTAAAATATTTCCCCCACCTATCCCTTTGCTATGCTGCTTATTCTGTTCTCTAATCGTATGGGGGACAAATGCCATTTTAATCTATCAGTCCGACAATCTATCCCTCTAATCTTATTTGTCTGGTCGAATCTAGCATAATACGCTGTTTTTTTGATATGTGCCTAACATCCTCAGTAAAGCTATCCGATTGAAATTCCTCTAATAGATTTAATCTGTACTTTAACCTACACTCTGATAATGATTCCCACCCTAATTCTTCAATTAATTCTGAAACGCTACTCAACCTATCGTAACACCTTTTAACGAACCTAGCTGCTCTACGCTGCACACTGTCTAGTTCTCTGATCAACCCTAATTCATTAAGATCCCATACACTGGCGTCATACTCAAGGCCGGGCCTAACTAGTGAAAAGTAACATCGCTCTTTTGTCTTCTCATCACATTTCCCTAGCACTCTTTTATTAATCCTAGCTTTCTCTTTCACATGTTTCCCAGATGTGTCTTCCCCACAATAAATCCTTAGTGATTTTTACACCTAAATATGTTATGGCTTCAACGTTTTCGATCTTCGTGTCACTGATTTTATAGGTACGCTCTATCGAACAATTTCTCCTCCAAAAATTGATAGCTACTTACTTATTAAGGTTAAGCTCTAAATGCCATTGTCGCACCACTCTTGAATTGCATCTAAATCCTTGCTTAGCGATTTCCTGTCTTCTTCTTTTGATATACCCCTATACACTACCGCATCGTCTGCAAGAGTCTAAACTTACTACTAACTACGGTACCCAAATCGTTTATGTATAAAAGAAATAGGAGCGGACCTACTACGCTACCCTGGGGAACTCCCGATGTGACTTTGATTGTGTCCCACATGATACCATCTATGACAACCCTCTGCTCTCGCCCACTTAAGAATTCTTTTACCCAACATAAAACGTCTTTATTTATACCAAAACTCTCTAACTTTAATTTAAATTTGTCATGAGGAACTTTATCGAAAGCCTTTTTTAAATCTAAAAATATCGCATCAACTTCAGTACTGTTTTCGCCGTAGAATAAAATATCATGTATGAATTAAGCTAATTGTGTCTCTCAAGATCTACCTTCCTGGAAACCATGTTGGCTGTTTATTTGCAAACCCTGACTATTGAACGCCCCATGATCGAACTGACTACAATATGCTCAAATATCTTACAAGAGATTGACGTGAGTGAGATGGGTCTGTCGTTACTAGATTCTTCCCCATCTCCGCTTTTAAAAATTGGTGTAATATTAGCTACTTTCCAATCCTTGGGTAATATGTGGTTCTATAGAGTTTTATTGAATATTATTTCTAGATAGTGGGCTATTTCAGAAGCTAATGTTTTATATACTCTGGAAGGAATTATATCGGCACCTGCTGATTATTTTTTACTAATGTTTTTTTAACTGCTGCTCTATTCCGCGACATGAAGTTATTATTTCGGGCATTTGCTCACTGAAAATGTCGGCGGTGGTTCTACTTCGTTTTGTGATGATGTGTTGAATACGCTTCGGAAGAAGGTGTTTGAAGTGTTGGCTTTTTCTACACTGCTGGTAACTCTAATGCCTTTATCGTTTTTAATTGTTTACACTGTGTACCTATTTCGCTGAAGCTTTCTCACATATGAGAAAACGCTTTAGGATCTCTATCTAAAAATTCTCTTAATATCTTGCCGCTTGCCGATATGATTTCCTTGCTACTGCTCTCGATTTTTTATAGTTTTGAACTAACTCATTTTTTTCCTCTTCCGATTGACCCCGTCCTGCATTTTTCATCCTAGCGTGGCATACCCTTTGACAGAAAGCGGTCGTACTTTCGTGCAAGCCTCCGGTGGGACAGCTCTGAAGTCCATTTACGGCTGCTATGATAACGCTTGCTCCTCCGCACTCGCCTGCCAACTACTGGATAGCACGTACACTATAAGCAACTAATTGTTGACTTTCAGGGCAGTAGCATCGTATAGAGAAATTTTATCATACATTCACTGTATTCATTTAATCCACCCGAATATATTGCAAGACATTTTATGGGGTCGTAAGTCATCCGAGGTTTTTTACTAGACTTGAGACAGTCGTAAAATTATCAGACATTTTTATATGATACGTATGCTTGAAAGCTTCTGGTTTCCATGTGGGTGTTGCATTTTAGTTCAAGTTGCTTGGAAGCAGAGAACTTTGGTGATCTTCACCCCTGCCATACACCCTCGCGGTGACTCGCTGGATATTACATAGATGTAGATGAAAGTCTATGCGTATGCTTCCTCCATATATTCGCTCACCACTTTTCTGATCGAATATTTGTATTATGTACCAGCGGTGTTTTCTAAATTAGACCTGTTGAGGGAGAAATAACGTGGTTGAGGTAAAATGTAAGCTTAAATCTAAAACCATGACCATGAAAAATATTTCGAATATTTTCTAATGCACATTTGAATGGAAAACAATAAAAATGATTGGGCGAGAGAACTATGGAGCGACAAATCTGGAGTAGAGAGTGGATTGTTGGCAATGTACGAAAAGGAAAAAAATAAATGTAAGAGATTAGGAGAAAGAGAGGGAATCAAGCAATTGTCATTACTGAACGGTGGATGTTGTGTAATTACAGTAAAAGAAAAGGTCATGGATAATTAATCTCATGTGAGGTTAGAAATAATAGCCTTTGAAGGGGTAATTACTTAGTAAAGGTGTTTTAAAACACTAAATATAAATATCACCCACAAAACCGCATAAATATGTGACAATTAGGAAATATCTACAAAATATTTTTCAAACAATTCTGGCACTGCCAAACAATGAATTTTATTAAAGAATGCGATAAAGCGCGTCAAAAGATAAACTTGTATCATATAAATTCATGAAAAAATCGAATCAAATTTTTAAGGAGCGTAACCTACTTCTTCTGGCCGTAATTACATTTTCGTTGGTAATTTTACGCCACCAATTCATTATATGTCAATTCTTCCTCACTGTTTCCACTACCAAAAGTAAACGACGTTTTCCCTTCGAGTAACATTAAGTTTTATAATTGGAATAAAACTAATGCATGAGGCACTATTAGCCTTCCAGGATACAGAGACAAAAGGAGAGGGAGAGTTGAGGAGAGAGAGAAGTGTTCGGTAATGAAGAATGAATTCAAGACTAGCCAGGGGTGCACTGACGTACACTTAGGGTCCTTTCTCTGACGATGGCAGATACCAAAAACACGCGTGGGAACAAGGCCAAGGTGAAATCGAGAGGATGCGCGGAAAGACATTGCACCCCAGTGCAAGGTCAGGACCGAGGCCTAAAAATTTCGAAAAAACGAGAACCAAGTTCTCAAGAACTCGCGTACTGGTCAAGAGCGTGAACTCACCCAAGCCCACGTGCCCACCAATAGGCACAAGACCACAGTTCCGCTCAGTTTGTAAAGGTACTCTTCCTTTCCTCGAATTTAGCGTTCTAAAAACGTCCTTCGTCTCCCACTTCGGACACCCTTTTTCCCTTTCCCTCTCGTAAGTCAGCAACAGGCTTCCTTCCCCTCATCTCATTTGTAACCAGCCATTTCCCTTTTCGTGACGGACGGAACGTAGGAGGTGGAAGGAGAGGGTTTTGTCTTCTCCCTTCTCTAGATCACCTGGTAAGACCTGCGCCGCCATACAAGCGATTCACTCAGTTTCTCAGAAAAAAAGGTAAAAGGGAACGAGGGAAGGTTTTATTTTTCTATTTCGTGAGCGAAATGCTGAGGGGCGTGACTGAAAGGGGGAGCAGAAAGTGAACGTGGGGAGCGTAGGGAAGGTGTGGTTACCATCCATCCCACTCCCCACGCCCACCCTCCTCCCTTTTCCTCATTCTCTTCCTGCTCTTCCTCCACTCAGCCAGGCGGCACGGACTGTGGATTCCTGAGAGGTGAAAGTGAAGCGGCGCAAGTTTTCCTCATGGACGAGACGACGATGGGATCTTACGTGTACGTGTGATGATGAGTTTCAAATACGTGTGTGTGCTCGGAGGAAAAATGAAGAAAGCACTTTTTTGAGACTTCCTCATCGTAACCGCTTCTGAGAAAAATGTCCGTATCTCACAGCTCTTCTCATAGTTCCAAGCCAATTTTGACCAACATAAATGCATTGCCTTTTCTCCTAAGACAAGATTCGAGCTATAGGCTGCCATAGGATTTTCTATTGTTTATTTATTTTCTACCGGTAGGTCTAAATGGACATTCAATTTTCCCCAACAACAGCACATTTCGCATGATGTCCCACTTCAGTCCCTCATGCTTCTTACCAATCATAATTCTATTCAAACTACCCGTTCTTCTCCTGATTCTACCCTACCTACTCTATTTCTTCTCCCTCTATCACGTCTTTCAAAACAAATCGCCCTCTATCACCTTCTTTATCCAGACTTTTTTCTTTCTTCTAATTTACCCAACCAACTTCCTTTCGTCTCCTACCAACTATAACACTTCATCGTTGGTGCTTCTTTCGACCCACCTTTTTTTCTCCATCCTTCTCCATACCTACATCCCAAAAGCCCTAGTCATAAGGTTATATTTGAAAATTTCTCTCTTCCAGTCAACAGTAAGATGTTGTAGGTGTCATGATCACTAGATAAATGGATGTAATGCTATAAACTTAGTCTCTGTGTGGAATCACCCCCTGCCTCACAGCCTTGCGGTCGGTTTCAGGGAACTGTATAGTGGTGGAAGTGGTATATCTGGAAAAAGTTTTTTACTTAATGTTTACTTCGCCCAAGCATGCCCAATGTAAAAATATTTTTTTACAGTTGGATATAGTCTTAGTCATATAATATAACTTTTACCATTTAGTATATCAACACCTGAGTAATAAATACCCTGTAAGCCACCGCGAGGGTGTGCGGCAGTTGTTGAAGGTCATCATACATGGACTACTGATATGCAATTAAGGGATACAATGACACTACTGCATGTACACAATTTACTATTTACTCAACTGTATGTACGTGATTCACCGACTAACTATCTAGCTTGTACCTTGGTCATACTCTGTGATAATTCACACCTCCCTTCACACAGTCTTGAGGTGGCTTGCAGCGCACTATGTAGGTAGTGAACAGAAAACCTAAGTTAACGTCTACAGTTTTCTTATGTACGTTTGCGTGGATGACTTTGTTGGAATTCAGAAAACCTTTGCAATGCTTGCGAATCAATCTTGAAGTTAGAAGCCGAGAAAATATTGCCTCGTAGCCGACTGGCGAGAAAACGACGCTACCCTTAATTAATAATTCAATTTCTGCAACGTTTCTCCTACAAAAATGAATCTTGCCCATTTCTGGGCCAGTGTCTCGTGTCAGTATCAGCCTCGAGCCCCTGAGATACGTCTTCGTAATATCTTACGAGCCGCTGCGAGGATGTGTGGCAGTGGGTGAAGATAAAAAACATGTACTTCTCACATGCAACTAAGAGCTAAAATGATAATACTACATGGAAAAATGTTAGATATAAGAGTTTAGATGGATGTTAGGTATAAGAGTCACATGTAACAAGATGGTTAGTGTCTACATAGTAACGAAGTGATTACTGGTTAGAAAGCTTTTCTCTGAATATATTTATTTGCTTTTACCCAGAATGCATGGGTTAATAATTTTAAAACGTACTTTATGCGGTACAGACTACTCCTTACTTTTTACCTACCTATTACTTTGCTCTGCTACCCATTGTGTTCTCTTATGGTCAAGCCGCGTTTAAACTATGTAGCAAAATCTGCCATATAGAAAATTTGTATAACATATAGCAAGTTTATATAACATTTGCTAAAAGCAGAAAAAGTCATTTCTGAAAATTGCTATATAACATTGCTATATGTAGCAGATTCTGATATATGTAGCAAAAATTGTGCTGTCAGAATCTGCTACATATAGCAATGTTATATAGCACTTTTCAGAAGTGACTTTTTCTACTTTTAGCAAATGTTATACGAGTTCATACTTTATCGTATGAACTTGCTTTATGTTATACAAATTTGCTATATAGCAGGTTTTGCTACATAGTGTAAACGCGGCTTTAGTGGTAAAATTGAAATTTTAAAACTATCGGTAAGACAATCTGTCTCCCTACTCATCTAATAAAACGTATCATAATACTCAGCGGTTCTTAGTATATGCCGAACGTCATCTGTAAACAAATCATCTTTGAATTTACCTAAAAGATTTATCCTAAATTGTAACCTGCGTTCTGATAGCAATTCCCATTTAGTTCTTCCATTGAACTCGTAACACTAATGCAATTATTATAATGGCCTTAAACAATTCTTGTTGATCTCCATTACACACGCTCTAATTCCTTTATCATTACCTCCTCGTACGGATCCCATACATAAGCGGTATATACTTCATAACGCCTGACAAGTGAAAAGTATCATCTTCTTTGTACTTTCTCATCGCATTTTCCTTGAACTCATTTTACGAACGTAATCGTTGAAACACTTGTTATCTCCTTGATTTTGTTACTCCCATGACATATCTTCAGTGATGGTGACGCCTAAGTATTTAACATCCTTTTATGTAGTAATTATTTCAGGGAAAGCTATTTTTTTCAGAAGTTCATCACCGCGTAATTCTTCAAATTTAATTCTAAATGTCGAGTAGCACACCATTCATAAATCACATCTAAGTCCTTTGCTAAGGACTGACTGTCATTTTCATTCCTAATTTCCCTTTACACTATTGCATCATCGGCAAAAACCTTTTACACCTGTGATAGCAGGTTAGGGATAGGGACTGAATCGTTCCTGTTTACCGACATTTCGTGTGAGCAAGTCATTTATCTTCTCTTTCTTTACCTTTGAAGTTACCAGTCCACATTCAGGCTCCCAATATGTTTACCATTCTCCTCCAACCCCTTTAAGCTACACTCACCACCTCCTCGTTTAGTAGACGTGTCTTGTGAGACGTGGGAAGGCCCGGAAGGGAAATGCTGGTGTGGTAGAGCTCTAAATCCTAAGCTTGGGAACGAAAATCATGAGTAATCTAGCCGAAAGCGTTCTCGGGCAGACAGTTGATTGGCGTGAGGTCAGTTCTGAAGGTAGAATACGACGCGAAAGGAAGAGATTGACGCCTTAAGGAGATCGAAAGGATGTGTTCAATATTGTGCCGTGATGTTTTGCTATCGGATAGGAGCGACATGAAAGAACGCCGAAAAGAAATAAAAATGCGGAAATAACTGGCATCAACCTAGTTTAGAGACTTGGAGATTTTCCAAAACGATGGGGGAAATCATCTGTAAAAAAATAAACATCAGTATTAGTGCGGATACCTGCTGATAAGTAATTAATAAAGGAACTTACATTCAGAATTGATGTTGCAGGCCATGCATGCAACTTTACTTACGACAGCAAAAATAGCAATATAACCTCAAATTTGAAAGTATGCAACTCAATATTAAACCTTTATTTGGGTAGAGATTTGATATACTCATTTAGCTTTTCGGTATGTTTAAAAGCTTATAATTTTTCTTTAACCAGCTATTAAGCAGTGCACAATTATTAATAAATTCGTGTCACAAAAATTTGTGATTGTGGAATAAACTTTGTGCACACATAAAATTTACATCTACATCTACGTAATACACTGTGAGCCACCGCAAGGGTGTGTGGCAAGGGTGAAGATCGCCAAACGTAGACTGCTTACATGTAACAGAGTTACAATGATAACGTGTTTCACATAAGAGTCAAATGCAAATCGGCGCAAAAAAGGTAGAACGCTGCACTTTAAGCATTTGTATGAAATTCTGCCAAAGCCCCATAGAGTCGTGTATTTTATCGTTTTAGTCCTTGTTTATTTGACTATAACCATAAATCATTAAAAAGTGTTTAAACGTAAACGTTTAGCTTTTACGGTCGAAAGAGTGCAGAAGAACACGCGAAAAGCTAGGAGAACGGCGAAACGGTCTTCTGCTTCATCTCGTCACGGGCAAAATATTTGATTGGTGAACTTCATTGTTTTTTTATAGAGAAAACGACATATTCGCATTACAAATATTTTTTTTTAAATTAAATTTTATCCATTCTTTGATTTTTTAAATGGCCTAAGGTTAGATTTCAATTTCCGAGGTGTATAAAAATACATGAATATCGAGGTTACGTATGCTATTTGGAAAAAATATTTCAAAACTTTTCATGTAAGGAAATGTTGACATTGTTCCTCTTACTTAAAATAAATCACAAAGACGAAAATCGCTCCGCGGCAATGCACAATACCATTTTACACTGTTGGCAATAGGGAACTCCTGGTCGCGCGCGGCTCAAATCTCTGGTAATACGTCCGTCGAGGGCCACGTAAGAAAAGCACGTATATTAACTACCTAAATACCCCATATCTCTGTATCTTTTTGTTAAACGCAAAAATGTTGTTCGTTGATCCTTTATACCCTGAGATTTAAAGCAAACAGCTCGGGAGTTGTATTTTATCACGTAAAAATTTAAACACTTCTAAATTTTTACGTAAATCATTAAAAAGTGTTTAAACATTTACGTTTAAACACTTTTTAATGATTTAATGTTACAGTCAAATAAACAAGGACTAAAACGATATAATACACGATTCTATGGGGCTTTGGCAGAATTTCATACAAATGCTTAAAGTTCAGCGTTCTACCTTTTTTGCGCCGATAGTAGATGCTTAGCATCTACACAGCAACAAAGTGATCACTGGTTAGAAATGATTTCTCAAAATATATTATCTGTATTTCCCAAGCATGCATGGTTTAGTAACTTTGAAGCTTTTCATACACTACAGGTTACTCAAACAATCTTTCCCCTATTTATCACTTTGCTATGCTGCATATTGTGTTCTCCTATGGTAGGCGGGAAAAATGATGTTTCAAATATATTGATACCACAATCTATCTCTCTAATTTTGTTTATCTCAAAAACCTAACATTTTACAAGTAGGTTCTCAATATATATCTAACGTCATCTGTAAACAAATCAACTTCCAATTTACCTTAAAGTTTTAGCCTAAATTTTAACCTGCGTTCTGGTAGTGATTCCATTCCTGGGGCTTGTGTCTTGAATCTTTCGTTACTCACCGAATAAATATTGATGTTTTCGTTAACAACGAAAACGTCATATTCTGTTATCAACGTGGATAAACGAATAACTAGACACGAATGACGTTATCATTACGACAAATTTCATTCGTTATTGCGAAACGAAAGATTTAAGACTTGGGCCCCTGGTTTTTCTATTAAACTCGTAACACTAATACAATTATCTTGACGGTCTTCAACTAATCTAGCTGATCTTATCTGCACATGCTTGAATTCCTTCATCATACATTCTTCGCATATACTAGCGGCATGTTCTAAATGAGTCCTGACAAGTGTAAAATAGCTTCTTTCTTGTACTCTATCATCGCGTTTGCCTAAAACCCTTTTTACGAATCCTAATCTACGATTTGTTTTTAATTTTCTGACCTGTTTCCCTCATGAAATGCTTTCTGGGAGGGTGACACCTAAGTAGGTTTATAATGGATCTAAGTTAGATATTTTATTTGGTTTGTGCAATGCGTCTTTCGGGGGAAGTTTTTTTTCAACAGTTCATTACCGCGAATTTCTTCAAATTTAATTCAAGCCGCCATGTATCATGCCAACTTAAATCACTTCTAAAGCCTTTGCTAAAGACAGACTCTCATCTTAATTTATAATTTCCCTATTAACTACTCTATTTTCGTAAGAAATGGGGATTTTTCTACTTAACATTATGTATTCAATTCATTTACGTAAAAATAAAGTGAAATCACATCAATACGCAATCACGATTCCCCAAAAAACATCTGGTGTTACTAACACCCGACTTCACCTGAGGTAACACCACCCTTTGAAGGCTTTCATTTAAAAAGTCTCCTATCCAGCTTATTTATGCTTTTGTGCACCCCGTATGATGCAAACTTCGTGAGTAACTCTAATTGGAGCACCTTATCAAACGCTTTTCTGAAATAAAGAAGCGATTCGTCTACCTGAAAGTTACGTTGTACAGAAACTAATATATTCTGAATAAAAGATATCCCTATCGCCGTTTTCAAAACATAGTGCTACTTTTGCTATCTTCCAATCTTAGGGATCTACATTATCTTGAAGGGATTAGTTAAATATTCCTTTAAAATATGGAGCCTAGTGAGAGCTAATTTTCTCTACTCGGGAGCTGTCAGTCTATCAGGATCTGAGGACTTGTTCTCGCTAATTTTTCAAATAAGGAATCGATTCTGCTACAAGAGATATCGATCGAAAATCACGGAAATGAAGAGTTTCCACTGTTCTAGAATGAGTCAAGAAATAAAAGAGAGACAATTAAAAGAGGACATCGTGATCATAAATTAAGAGACAATGTATATTTGTTTGTATATTATCCGTGCTGAATTAGTTAAATGGGGCAGGGGGTGAATTCTCGACAAACGTGCACTGCATATCTTACAAAACATAGGATTTTATTTATATATTAGTCTAAACTTCACTTTTTAAAAATATAAAAATAGCACTGTAAGCATGCAAAAACGTACTTTTAGTTGGGTTACCTTCAAGCCCTTATACCAATATGCAACTACTTATGCTATGGATTGATTCACTCGTATTGGACATATTTACCGCTATTCATACCCCTAATTGTACGAATAAAAAATGACATTTTGAATCTGTCAGTTCGGCAATCTATGTCTCTAATTTTGTAATCATGGTCCAGTCTACCATAGTAAGTTGGGGTTCACAAGATATTTTTAACGTCAGCACTGAAAATATTATCTTGGAATTTATTTAAGAGATTAAGTCTAAATTTCAACCTGCGACCTCACAATTATTCACAAGTTAATTCATTTAATAGACTGGTTACGCTAATATGGTTATCGTACCGTCCCTTTACCAATCTTGCCGATATTCGCTTCACACGTTCAAGTTCGTTATTTAGACAGATTTCGTAGGGATTCCATACACGGGCAGCTTATTCCAAATGAGATCTAACAAGGGAAAAGTAGCTGATTTCTCGTACATGATCGTCACATTTACCCAATACTCTTTCAATTAATCCGTCTACGATAAGCTTGACCCATTAATTCAAGTATGTGCTTACCCCAGGAGATGTGTCAGTCTTATACCAAGATATTCAATGGATTTAACGTTTGTTAATGAATTTTTACTTATTTTGTGCGTTCTAGGAGGAGAACAATTATTTATCCAAATATTTATTACTTCATATTTTTTAAATTTATTTCTAACTGCCATGTATGACACCGTTTTTCAATTGCTTGTGGGTCATCATTTAAATATTCTTTATCATTTGGGGATAGCAGTTCCCTGTACACTACTGCGTCATTGGCATTTAGACGAAGCTTACTTTGACCACCTTATTGATATCATGTACAGAAGGAACAGGAGTGGACCTATCACACTACCTTGTGGGATAACTGAGGTGACTTCAATAGAGTATTTGCACGTTTTTGGGAAGCGATCTTTAAAAAAAATTTAAACCTCACTTAGGCTAAATCCCGAGTCTGAGAACAGTGAGGTACTTTTTAAGTGAGATATTTATTATTAAAATTTGCAAAATTAATGTTGCGCTGAAACACCAGGCAGCCATATTCTCAGAGCTGTGACGTCATTTCGCACTATGTGTTTTCAGGCATAGCTTGTGCATTGGAGTGAGCCCCTCTACAGCGTATACTGAGTTTGGAAACTATCTACCTCGAACTTCCTACTATCCTCGCTCTTCGGTTGCTTCGGTTTTCGTTCGTTTGCCGATTTATTATTCGGGTGTTTCTTTTAAGAAGAGGAAGTCAACAGCAAGATTATTATCTGACGGACCTGTCTCCGGTTGCAGTCTCCATCCGCTGCATTGCGAGGGTCGAAGGAGGTAAGTATTGTGTTAAATTGTTTTCCATTAGTTAAATGTGTACGGTAATGATTTATATATGTGTAGTATGAAGTCACACAGTGTCGTAGTAAAGTTGATTGACGTTTCCAACCTCTTGGACCATGCTTCATGAAATAGTTGCACGTTGCGTGAAATTTTTCTCTCCTTAATTCCAAGTAACTTGACTGAAATTTGTTCTTAATTATCGTTTTAGGATACAATATTGTGGAGAAAGTTATCTTTGCTCTTTATCTACTACCTTACGTTTCATTCTACTTTGATTATAACGTGGTCATACTTTCATAGGTTGTCCATTTATAATAGCTGCCTGTTTTCTCTCCGTGTTTCAGTATAGTCACGGGGTTAACCTCTTCGGTATGGAAAATCAAACGCGGGATGAGGGAATACCTACCAAGAGGCCTTATAAATACTGTTTCGTTCCAAAATGCACGAATACCAGCATATCAACGCCAGAGAAGACGTTCGTGAGCGTGCCAAACGACCCAGTATTGAGGAGGAAATGGCTACTTGCAGCAAGGCGAGACCTGATGAAGATGCCATTATCCTTATCCTCCCATTTGCGATGCTGTGAGGATCATTTCAACGTGAGTCTCAATCTGGATATAGGGTATTGACATGTTTTCCTAAATTATGTAAAACTCATGAATCATTGTCTTGGTTGTATTTATGCACTGAGATTTCATTTGTGTTGTTATCGCCTGGAGTACTATGGGGTTATCACAATCTTTAGTCGTCATTAGGGTCGGTTTCACGCTTCAACTAATGTCCAGAGTATACATTTCATTTTAGGGGTTGTAGTGCGAGACACAATGAATCGAATAATGCCTAGTTAACCGTTCATGGTACTATGTTAACGATCCTTATGCTATTGGTTGCACTCTCTAAGTATTAGATATGATAGTTTGTTGGAATGAGAGGGATATAGCTTTCATCTTGCTTTTGTCTGCAATGTATCATCTGGTACTAGTTTTCAAAGTAAATGATGAAATAGTTTGTGGAAGCCCCAAAGTTTATTTGTAGAAAGTTCATCGTGTTATCCTTCTACAGAATTAGGCCTGAAAACATCAATGTCAGGAAATGGGCTGTTTGTCACTGAGCATTGTAGTAAATCATTGGGTGGGTTTTCAGGTTTTGTTCAAAGTCTTTTTTCAGAAAAACACTTTGAATACAAGTTTTGGACAAAATAATTGCATCAAAATTTGAACCTCGCTCTTAAATCCATGGACTGAACAGAAATGGTCGGCAGAGAGAAAGACTAGCGAGGGCTAGTCTTTCTCTCTGCCGACCTAGGGAAAGACTAGTGGAAGGGTTGCACTCTCCTTCCCTTACCCTCCACAGAGTGTAGGATGAGGGTAGGCAGATAAGCGAAGGCATTCCCAGCAAAGGGTAGAGGGTCGGAGGGTACAGGATGGAATGACTCCAAAGGAAAGGAAGTGGCCCCCCTACCCTGAATGTGTGAAAGTCACATGCCTATGGCTAAGTTTAGGGTGAGCTCTACCTTCACATAGGTCATAGGACATAGGTCAACCACCCTTCAGGTTGAAGTACTGAGTGAATGAGTGCTTTAAAAATTTTTTTTGCTGACCTTCTTTATAGTGAATTCTTAAATTTGTCATGCATGCCATTAGCAGTGTTATGTAATGTGGACTTCTGATTAATATTCTAAAAATTCTATGCTCAGCTATATTTTCTACAGTCTGTATTTCATTTTTTTTCCTTCTTGATGACTACTAATTGCAAGTCCTATTTATCAGCTTCGTTATCTAACCTCTATCAGTAGTACAAATTTTTATTTCACTACTCCACATAGGAAATGTTCTTACGGGAGTACTTAGGTTTTTGAAAATAAACATATTTCACTGCCCACTGATGCAATCTTACCTTTCATTTCACTGACATTTTTATTTTAATGAGCCAATCCTGGTCCCACATCCTCTTGGTTACTTTTAAATATATTTACTTTTCATTATTATTAATATACCGGATTTCTCCTTGCTCTAGCTATTGTTTGTTATCTGCAGTTGAAGTTATTATAAAAATGGTGGTCGTGGTTTATGATATACAATAAATAAGAGCATAATTTCGTGGTTACGATGAGATGTTACCACCGCTAACTGAGCCACATGTTTGTGAAAGCCTTATTTTTAAATATCAGTGGGGAATAATCAGTAGTAATGTACATGTTGTAGAGACCGAAATATCATGAGAGTTAAAATGTGTATTGTTTCCTTACAACTTATCTTTTACTTTGCAGTTGGAAGATGATACTGAAAATTTTATGCGGTGGAAGTTGATGGGTTGCAACCTCCGCATGAGGAAAGGTGTTCTGCCTCACATTTTCACCTGTCAAGATAGGCCTTCTATCCAGCCCGTAAGCGAGAGAGCTGCTGTGCAAAAGCGGAGGCGGAAGGAAATAGTGGCAGCTATGGAGGAAATGGATGACACCCAGGAATTTGAGGCTCTACCGGATTTCCCTCCTGTTGATCCTTCAGATCAGTGGGAAGAAAGGGAAGAGCCTCCTTGCCACCCGCCCACGGCTGTACTTAAAGTTGACCGGGGCATTCAGGTACGGTCACCATACCGAAGTAGGCCAACCCAGACTGGGGAAATTGATAGAATCACTGTGGCTACCTCCCCTGTTAAGCAAGCCACAAGGAGCACCCACACTTCCCCCATGAAGAATGTGCTGGCAGTAGCAGGAAGTACCTGCTCCTCAGAAGAGGACAGACTTTCTTCCGATTATTCCTTTAGTGGCCACTCTTCTGATGAGAGTTTTGAGGGGGAAGAAGCAGCAAAGTACAGGGAGGAGAGCTTCCGTACTTTATGCTTCTTTATGGAGAAGGATCCTAAGCTCTACCTTGGGGTGTGTCCAAGGAGCTACAGAATTATTTCACTTTTATGTGAAAATATACCTGCAAGTCAACGTACGGTCATGCTTTGCCTGAAGAAGATCAAATTGAATGACCAGGTGAAAGTGTTGGGCAATGAGTTTGGCATGCATTACTCGACTGTAAGTCGTGTACTAAGGGATAACATGCCATTAATAGCCAGCTATATGCAGGACTTAGTATATTGGCCGAGTGAGGAGAGCAGACGGAGGACCCTGCCAACTGCTTTTATCGCCAATTTCTCCCATGTCACATGTATTGTAGACTGCCTGGAAATTGCAATAGAGAAGCCTAACAACCCTCTGCATCAGGCCCTGTCCTGGTCACAATACAAGAAGGCTAATACTATTAAATATTTAATTTCTTGTTTGCCAAATGGCTTCATTACTTTTATCTCCGAGGGATACCTGGGAAGGGCCTCTGATGAAGCTATAACCTCTGACTGTGGCTTCCTAGAGAAAATACCTCCTGGGAGCACAGTCATGGCAGACAGGGGGTTCAAACATCTAGAGGGTGCTCTTGCCACAAGGTCTTGCAAGCTGGTGAGACCTCCATCGGTTTCAGCAGGTGAGGTGATGAGCCAAGGCAATGCTCGCCTTACGAAACAGGTTGCAAGCCTAAGGATACATGTTGAGCGAGTGATTGGGCGCATTAGGGACTTCGCGATGTTGAAACCCTCAACAGTCATGGATCATAATCTGGTTAAGATGGCTGATTATATGATCATCATTGCATGCGCTCTAGTAAATTTAGAGAGGCAAATTGTTCGCACTTGATTTAATTCCTGAAAAATGCTTTTGTAAATAGCCTACTATTTAGATTGAGCCATGAAATATTGCTATTGCATATGTGTAACTAACTACGCTAATATTACAAACCTGTTTTACAATGGTACATTTATTTATATTATTCTACTATGCTTTCTGGGTAATGTTTTTTATTATTTTTCTGATCCCATGAAAAATTGTAATTTAAAGTGATTCATTACTCTTATATTTCAATAGCAATAAATTATTACATTTTACTTTAATTTGTCTAGCGTTGTGCCTTTCTTAATACCATTAGTGTTACCTTGTGCTTTGCCCAGCTTTCTATCTTTAGGTATGTCTCTGCTATTGCATATGTGTAACTAAATACGCTAATATTACAAACCTGTTTTATAATGGTACATTTATTTATATTATTCTGCTATGCTTTCTGGGTAATTTTTTTATTATTTTTCTGATCCCATGAAAAATTGTAATTTAAAGTGATTCATTACTCTTATATTTCAATAGCAATAAATTATTACATTTTACTTTAATTTGTCTAGCGTTGTGCCTTTCTTAATACCATTAGTGTTACCTTGTGCTTTGCCCAGCTTTCTATCTTTAGGTATGTCTACATGTGGCAGCATCTGAAGCTGCAGCAGTAACCTTAAACGAATAATGGAAGAAGACGTAATCCATTCATGATCATTTAACCAGTGGCTTTGAACTTTTTTTAGAGGGAAGGAAAGGAGAAAGGGGAGGGATTAGGGGGACTGGCAGATCCAGCAAACAGCTATCGAGCAAATTGTCGCTGTACTGTACAAAGTAATCTTTCCATGAGAGGAAGCATTAATTCAAGGAAATACTAGATAAACAAGGACTGTCATATTTGGTTCCGGTTACTTTTGCAGGAGGTAGCCAAGGAAAAGGTTAAAAGTCTTTGCATGCACCCTAAATATGAGCAATAATCTTGGAGGGTTAATTAAAGGAGGTAATTATTTATTTACCATTGGAAAAATAGTGTCACACCAAAATTCCTTTGTTTCATTCACAATTTTCTGGCAAAAATGAACATCAAACTTGATGATACAGGTAATAAAGCTCTTATTTTCCTCAAAATGAGGGTCAGCCACTGTGTAGAGGCACTCTTTCTTCCCTGTTAGCAACATCTGCACCATCATCTGTGTCGCATATTTCGCTGTCGGTGAGCCATGTACTATGTAGTGACGTAGCCTACTGGCTTTCTGGGGGCACTTTACTTCCACTAAAGTTTCCCCAAAAACTCCATCGGGAGAAGCTGCCAGGTATGGAAACTTCGGATCCAATGCAAGTCCGCACTTGGTAATTTTGCACCCCAGTTGTTTCTGGAGTTCCTCCAGAACCTTGCCCTCCAACTCCCTCCCTCGCTTCATTGCAGTAGTGTCTTCCAACCTTCGGGCACCAAGGATCATGTCCACCAGCACCCCATCCTTCTTCTTGCAATGCATAGCCTCGTATGCCCTTGAAGCAGATATCCTGCCCAGCCGTAGGTGGTGCCAGAGAGGTGACTCGTATTGAGCCAATGTGCTCTGGAAAACTGTGTCACACAACTCTTGCTCCCTCATGAACAGCTCTGCATACCTCAAGAAACCTAAGGCCGACGTGTCATCATCAATCCTTTCCCGGAATGAATTAATTAATTGGGGAATTGAAAATTGATGGGCATTCAGGCAAAAACTCAGTGACATGAGCCCACTTTCAAATTCTCCCTCCTCTTCTAATGCAGCAACAACTTGCCTTCTAAAACTCCCTTCTTCCACAATGGCAATTGGAGCTGCCCCAGTCATATCTTTGACTTTCATTACTCCGGTAGTGCCCAAAGCTGAAAGTCTTGATCTTTTCCAGTAATTCTCTACTTCTGTTGTAGATGGCTCCTCACTCCGCCTATGCAGCCACATCAGAAAAGCGACTGAATGCTTACAACCTCCTGAAAAGAATATGAAAAAGCATGTTGTTAGATCTAAATAAACGAATGTCTGTTCCAGCACCTAATTTCAATTCTTTTCCATAAATGTAGTTAGAGGGCTTACAATGCTGATGCAGTCCCTTATCTGTATGAAATTCTCACACTATATTTCCTTGGTCACAAAGGCATTGGATTTATGAATGAGGACTAAAGCCAATTTTAATAAGTAATAATAAAGAAATTCATTGTCATTGAAGGTCTTAATAGCAATGCACTATGGACCACATCAAACATTCATGCATCATTTATTTTGCAACATTTTGATGTAGGATAATAATTTAACAAAGCCGGATATATACTGTAGAGAAAGAAGTACCATGCCATTTTTTACTCTTTCCCCTCCTATTGAAAATCAACAGGTTTTTCAGCTAGTATAATGTGGACACTATAATATAGCTACTCTTTCAGTAATTCCTCAGAACCTTCCGCGCTCTCATCCTAACTTAACCACATATTTTTAGTGCAAGAATCCAAATAATTAAAAAAATAGCACAAGCAGCACACACTTAGGGCTGGTTTTCCAATGTCTTGTTAACGCTAACCATAAGATGATAAAGCCTAAACTTTCATCTAGAGTTGGATGTAAGTTCTGGTTAGCTTAAATTCTGGTCCAGGCTAACCAGAACTAACAGCCACCTCTTGGTAAAGGTAAAGGCTGCATCATCTTATGGTTGGCGTTAACCAGACATAGGAAAACCGGCCCTTAATGTGTCTCCTTACTTACCAATAGCTGCTGCACAACCATAGCAGTTGGCACTTTCAACCATCTCCCCATCCTCATCTACTGTAACAATAACAGTGTAAGGCTTCACTTTTAGTTTGTGCTCTGGAGTGACTTTGGCCATAACACTGCATTTTCCACCATCCCGCTTCACTTGAACATAGCCAATGGCTGAATCGCCATAGCTCTCCCTGGCTGATCTAAAATATACATAAAATTTTATAAATAAAACAGTTTAAGACTAAAAACATTAATAGAGACACTTTTACAGTACAGATCCTTGTAATATTAAAACTTAATTCGTGAAAATAAGTCACTAAGTAGAAGTACAGTTGGTGGATAGTTGTAACAAAAAACAGTAAAAACTTGTATCTTGAAAACCTATAAGCTTATACTGCGAAGAAATGCAAAAGTGACGAACCAACTTAAAAACTGTGATAACAAATACTAAGAGAAGCATATTAATACCGAATGAATGAAAAGTAATCGTCTGGTCATACAATAAAACATTAGATTTCCAGCCCGAGAATTTATTTCCATCAAAAGTATTAATACCCAGCCAGAATTTTCAATAACTTTATTTTAAGATATACTACCTCAAAAAGTTATTCATAAACCTCACACGAGCACATGTATAGCTGACTGACATATCTATATTGGCGAAGTGTAATTAATCTGTTCAACTTTGAGATAATTAGAACTCTACTTTTGAATACATTAATTCAACGGTAGAACGAATACATCGATAACAAGTGCGTTTTGTCAAAGAAATGGAGGTCACATTACTGCTTGGACTGGACCTACATTTAACTCCAGTTAATTATGCTTACTTTTCAAACCTTATGTAGCCCAGAAGCTCCAAAATTTAAATAATGAATCATGGATATTCATTCAGTCCCTATGGGCCAAATATCAATATGAAGAATTATTTTCTCGGGGGTAAGTAGGGCAAATAATAATAGTAGAGAAAATAATTCTTCATTTAACTTAAGTTCGATATTTGAATTAATGAAACAAATATCAATAGTTACCTACACACCAGCACTTTTACTTGGGTAAATCTTCTAATCGTGCTTACACACTTTTGCACAACTACTGTTACAAACACTTTTCATCCATTCTCTTTGACTTAACTTCTGATAAGGTTTCCCGTCGATTATTCTTGATTATGAATAAGACCACACAACGGAAAAGCGCCAGTGCAACATTAAAAATTAACCATGGCATGTATAAAAGAGAAAAATAAATGTCTATGGCAACTCACCGTGCTAGTTTCACTCCTCGTTGCTCTGGTCCAACATAATCGGCATGGCCACTAAGGAAATGGCCAATCATTAAAGCATCCACCGTCGGGAGATTATTTGAAGAAGCCTTCACGAAACCTGATTCCATGATATGCACTTAAACGTATTTTCCTTTACTCCGATCAGATCCACCACCACAATTCACCGTAACTGAGTCCCGAGCTGATGAGATAGTACGAAATGACGTCACATATTGAGGAGCCAATAGCTGAGCGTTTTCGTCTACATAATATTGATGCGAAAACAATGCATATTAAATATTAATTATTACACAAATTAAGCAACAATTAATGCTATTAATCGACAGTAATGTTATTTATGATACACTTCATCGAATCAACCGCATTTCAATCGTAATCCTCCCGGGTGCAAATACTCTATTGCCGGGGATGTAACACCGTTAACACCGACCAGTTCAACGCCCACGACTCCACTCACCTGCTTCACCTCAGAGTCTAATTCCTTGAAGGAATACAAAATCTCCTCGGGTCTGCGGTCGGTGGCATCGTTGACGCCCACGTGGACCACGACCTGCAGCCTAGAGCTCTTCCTGCCCGCAACCGCCGCTCCCATCGCCTTCGTCACCTGAGGAATACCGCCACTGGGGATGCACCAAAACGTTTAGCCCTGGCTAACACCCTCGTGGTCTGCCCTTCTCCGCAAAGGAGCCATCACATCTAATTTAAATAGTTGCAGGAATATTTAAATTAGATCACTTCAGTGCAACGCTCAAAAGCTAGCAGCGCTCGATGCTAGCAACAACTTCATCTACATCTACATCTACATAATACCCTGCAAGCCACCACAAGGGTGTGTGGCAGGGGGTGATTGCTCACCAAACATGCACTACATATCATGCATAAAAAAGGAATAGTATTAATATAGTAGTCAGAACTTCACTATTTAAAAAAGATAGAAATTGCAAATAAAACATGCAAAAACATTCTGTTAGTAGGGTTAGCTTTAAGTACTCATACCAACATGCAGCTACCAATGCTATTCATTGCTACTCTCCGATAGGACATATTTACCGTTATTCGTATCTCTTATTGTGCGAGGGAAAAAGGACATTTTGAATCGGTCAGTTCGGCAATCAATTTCTCTAACTTTATGATTATGGTCCAGTCTGCCATAGTAAGTTGGGGTTCGTAAAATATTTTTAACATCATCACTGAAAATATTGCCTTGGAATTTGTGGAAGAGATTAAGTCTAAATTTCAACCTGCGATCTGACAATGATTCCCATTTCAATTCATTTAATAGACTGGTTACGCTAATATAATTATCGTATCGTCCCTTTACAAATCTTGCCGATCTTCGCTGCACACGTTCCAGTTCTTGCGGCGGAGGAAGGAAATCGTACTTTAAGGGAACGCATTTCTTTGTTGACATTGCTATCCTGTATGGAGATAATACCATTCCTATCCGTGCCCACAAGGAAGTCCAATTATGTGAAGTGTCCCCTAGATTTTGAGAAGGAGGGCTTCAATTTTACCTGTGACCGGGAATCAGTATGTAATGTTGGCGTACTTGCGAAGAGAAACACGGATTAAGCCACTGGCCAAAGACAATGGGTGTGGAATTTCAGAACCAATTAGCTCTTTTTGGGATTTTATAAGTGTAAATCCAATGGAATGAGAACTATTCAAAAGAAATGACAGGAGTAGCATGAGGTGTTTTCTTTTTTCTATATGGCAATTTTGCCCAATTCTTCGTCAGTAAATCTAAGCAAAGAGGATTTGTAGCTGTTAAAATGAATGAAATTAAAATTATGGCTGAATTACTGAACTTAGGGAATCTTTTTTTGACCCGAATAACTACGGCCACAAGTATTTTCTTCAGTACTTTAGATGGCCATCTGTGATTTTCCACTAAGTTCCGACAGTCAGAAAATGGCACCGCGACAATTTTAGGTGGGGGTGTCTTTACACGGATATGATGCCGGAACCCTCCAGTCCGTAGTCCAGTGCTCTACTCACCACCACCACCACCACATATAATAAGTATTGTTGATGTTTTAAAGAGATGTAAGAAATATAAGTACATACAAAAGATTTGATCTTTTGGCCCAAGAAGACAATTGTGGTAAACAGAGCTTGTGGCATTTAATATAAGTTACCCTCAAACTAGGGTCATCATTGACCTTCAGCAAAACTTCATGTGGTGACAAATTCCCTGAAATCTTATGAATTGATTTAATGGTGCTGGATTTTGTTAGTAATTCCAGTCACATAATTGCTCAAGAAGAGCTATTTTTCCTTTTAAAAACTCATAGTCTCTCAAAATTGTAAAATATGAGCTCAATTTTATATTTATCACGATAACTGGATCTCATATTTCTCCTGATTCAATTTTATCGACTAATACGGTAGCTCATATTCAAAAGTTTTTAAGTTCAAAACCTTAAATGCTGCGATAACGATGGAATTGCTTGTTCTTTGATCATGAATGTGAGATGTGGAGTCGTTTTCTTGTCGTGTTTTTTGTTTGGGACCTTTGTTGCATATAGTCTCGCAAATAAAGAAGTATATGATGGGTAATGAACACCTACTTTTGGAATCACTTACTTTTGTGCCCTCTACAATGCCGCACGAGAATCAGTCGTGATTGTTAGTTTAGTCGGACACTGAGTAATTAAATAGATGGAATTACCGGCCACCGCTGTGGCAACGTTAGGAAAAAGAGCTACATGAAGGAAAGAGCAATAGAATGAGGAAAGGGAAATATATGATAAATGTTGAAATAAATTACTTACTTTACTGATCAAGTAAATCAAAATGAAATTAAAAAGGAATTGTAGAGTAGTTTCCATCCATTAAAGGAGAAACAAAATTGGTTTACGTAATTGTATTTTACTGAAAAAAGGTTATCTTTTTATTGAAAAGTAGAAAGTCGTATTTAAATGAGCATAAACGTATTATTCCCTCCTTAAAAGGATCTGGCATCTTAAGTGCAGAATGAGAGTTATTGGGATTCCCTTGAATGGTAGAAGCGAAACGCAATGAATGAAATATCACTAAGTATCAAAAAGAAGATAATGCCTTTATTTTTCCATGATAGGTGCCCCCGCTGATGACTTCAGGTTGGGATCGAGCAGGAAAAGGTAGTATGTAAATCGAATCGTTTTTTAAGTTTAAACTAATATTAATAGATAACCTTTTTCAATAAAATCCTAATAAAATACTGATTATTTTGGCACGTAATATCCAGGTGATGAGTTTCTAGTAGCTCGTGAATAACTGACATCAAATTTTTCTACAAAGTCGTATTATACGTTATTGCATGCAATCGGTGCATATTTTGAAATGCCTGTGTTATTTTTATTCGTGTCTTATATTAATGATTTTTCAACGGGTGGACCAAAAATACTTGCATGGTAGTTGGATGCTAAAATACTCGATATTTGTTGAGTACTTATGATACCAAATGTACCTTGCGTGGTCTTGCTATATAGTTTATAATTTTTTAGTGTTGTATATTTACTTTGAAGGTATCGTGAATAAATATGATTGGTGTTATTTGATATAAATTTAGCTGTGATTATGGAATTTTTCTGAATCGGAGTGCTGTATACGAAATGATTTTAATATGAAACATCTGATATTTTCCTTTCATAGTTCCGTTCCCTTTCTCTGGTTGGCTCAAAATTCGTTGACAGTTCATCCAAACTGAGCTGAGTCTGGTCAGGTCTCAGAGTCAAGTGTCGGGAATTTCAATACTGATGGTGAAAAGAAAGCGTTCAGTATTTCGTCTTGTCAGAGTAGTAATGCCTTAGAATTTGAAAAAAATAGTGTTTCATAGCCCATAAATACGAAGAAACCTAAATTTTTACGGCTAATTTTTTAATAAGGGTGGTCCTTAGGTAAAACATAAAAACAATATAGCTATGAAAATACTAAAAAAATTAAATGACTAAAATAACTTTGCTAGTTCTTAAATACATATTATTGTAATCCTCCGTATTTGAAATAATCTATAAAACTTTTCGATATCTGAGCCTCTAAAAGGCAATGAGAATCGTAGAATCATTTTCAGAAATCTTAGGTGTCTTGTGGCTTCCAATAACATCGTTCTTCTTCTTAATCGTCGATCATGGAGGAGCAATTCAGAAGAGGAAAATGTTGGCAGCAGGAAGAACCTATGCGTGTAATACCTGAACACTAAATTTTAAGAGCACATGAAAGCGACTCATGTTACCCTTGGGGTAGAGATCATTATAATTCTACCAAGGACATCTTTCACTTACGTGTAGAATAAACAATTACGTTCTAGACCTCTTGGCGGTGACAAAATAGTTTTCCCATTCACTTTCCACATGAGATATATACTTGTATGAGTGCTGTGAAAATCATGTAGCTCATATTCTCGGAGCTTTTTCCCTTCGTTGGCAGGTAGAATAGAAAAACTTCCCATGTTCGTTGAGTGGAGAGGTTTCCGAGGGAAGCTGGAAGTTGCCGAGGGGGTAGAGATTGTACAAAACTGCTGGGCATCATTGTTGTGCCGCCAGCTTTACGAATACCATAACAAAATCGGTGCCTTGCCTATTTGAAGAACGCGTAAACACTGTTTGAAAATCGAGCCTTCCAACTAACCTGCCGGGGGCTAGAACGGCTGAACGGAGAATATGAGATATAAAGATATCATAGCTAATTACTGCTGGGTGATATCTATTGTAGCCTAAATATATGAATATAATACTTGAGGAAAGTGAAGAGAAGATAAAAGAGTAATAAAATTAGCATTGAAAATATATTATCCATCGTCTTCATAAAAAATTCTTAACTGGAGGTTACAATACGCACGCATTAATTTGTAACTACAATTTGTAATTACAATTGTCGGTTACCCATATTCATTTATCGCTTTCAAGTGTGTGTACTGTGAACTTTTTTCCCTAAAGATCTCTTACGTATGACCAAAAGGCTTTAGGATTGCTGTCTAAATACTCGCAAACTCTGCTAACTAAATAATCCTAATATCTTGATCTTCAAATTTGGTAACGCTTGCAGACTTGCTGTTCTTGCTAGTGCTGTAGATTTTTTATAGTTTTGAACTGAATTGTTCCATTTCTCTACAGATAGGCCTTGTCTTGTATATTTACCCTAGCTTGGCATGCCATTTATCGCTTTAATGATTTCCTAAACTTCGCTATGTATCACCTTGGCCCTGTATTATCACTTGCCAATTTAATTTGTATGGATTTTTTAACTACTTTGCGGGTGACCTCAAGAAATGCTCTTCCCGAATCTATTTTATCTAACCGTTTGCTTTATTACCTAAATACCCTCACGGTGGGTTGCAAGGTGTTACGTAGTGTTGAAAAGATAACCGAACAACTTAATCAGCCATATCTTGATTAGACAATCGGCAAGGGAATAGTGATTGGAAAGAATGGAAAATCACTGCAGTGCATGAGGATTATCGAACAAGGGTTGAAAAATACGATAAAGAAGGATTATGTTAATATAAAGGGATTTACCGATAGGAGAATCGAGCTCGATCAAACCAATCTTATGATCGTTGAATTATGGTGATGATGATGAAAGAAAAACAAAAAAAGTCTCTCGCTTCCGTTTTGAACAATGTAGAATCCCTTAAGTTGCCATTATTTTAAGCTTCTTGAATTTTCCCCTGCTTGATTCTCACAGTATGTGGATTATATTTTCAGAAGACATGATAAGAATTGGTCAAGTAATTTTCATGCCTGATAGAGACTCTCGATGCAATTATGCTTTGAAGTCTGCCAATCTCTTCTTTCTCCACCATCATACAAATCACAATTTCTCTACGATGCAATAAGCTGAGTAAATGGGCTATTCCAGGAGAATAATGATTCCTATTCCGTTGAACTTCAGTCGAAGTTGTAAGCGTGTGTTTACTCCGAGGCTTGTAATATTGCCCTTGGCGTGATTCTGCGGGTTGAGAGAGGTCTGTGGTTGAGGAGCTCGTGAACGAGACGCTCGTTTATTGTGAGTTGTCCTTTCAAGAAAATAGCATCATCGTGGGAAAGTAGAATTTCCTTTCGGGTACTCAAGGCTTCGAGGAACGGCGAGTCTTCCAAAGACAGCAATGAATGCAGTAAAACTACTGATGTGGAACAGACAAATGCTACAATCGATCTCTGTATTTTTCATGTTTTCTTACGCTTGTTTTGGCTTTACCGATAAAGGTTTTGCTGGCAGTATAGCCTGTTACTGACAGAATAAACTGTAGTCAGCAGCGCCATCACCTGTGGAGGAATACCTACCTAAAATGCCGGGATTTTGCCGCAGAAACTCACGAGTGAACATTTGCGACGATTTTCCGGCACTATTTATGTCGGTCCCTGATCAGTTGTTATCTTTCAGAAGAAGACTATGTATTTTTCCTTAATATTTCAACGTAGTTCGTGTGCCTACAATTGTAACGCTTTTGTGAAGTTAAAAAAAACTCTCAATCTTTTTGCAATGAGTACCTAGGTATTTTAAAATGCGCTTTGGCCAATTTGGTTTACCCAATGGGCCCAGGGTCATCATCGGGGATTCATTGTAAAAATACTCTTTGATATTATCCATCTTATTTTCTTATTGTCAGATCTCTTACAAAAATCAGGAAAGATGACGGAAAGGAACTTGCTTTATACCTTGCGCCATTATTCATCTTTATACTTACTAAGGTATAGCTACCCGTTCAAACCAACTTTTGTTGAAAGTTGAAAGTTTTGGTTTGAAAAGTCATTTATTTTTAATGCCAATTAATTTTCCACGGATTGTTTCAGTTTCTTGAGTGTTTAGTAAATTGAAGGAGAACATTCATGTATTTTCTTCTCAAAGTGATGCTTAAACGCAGTGTTTACCGACAGCATTCCGTTTTGGAAAACATGCCTTAAATATTCATTATGTTTATTTATTTCTGAAGCTGTTTTCTTTTTCTCTCATACCATCTTTTTGTTTTTGTTTTTTCCGATTGTTATTTTCTTTGGGACATGGTATTTATTGGCTCCAATGAATCACACGGTAACAGAGAATAGGGATCTACCAAACTGAACGAAAACTTTCGCCAAGTTGTTTTCCATTGTTTTAATTTCTGAGTAAGGAGGTTAGTTTTCTGAGCGGCGTGCATCAAAACTTTGCAGTAGTGTGCTATAAACTCTGCTGTGGCTTGATAATAACTTTACAATTCAATAATAGGTATATTATGTTGATGCTGCTTGTAATGTTTTCACTGCCATTAAGGAGGCTGAGTTAAATTTGTCGAACAATCGTGCTGACTTTACAAATTATGTCTACACCTTCATGTAGATGCTGATAACCACTATGATTCATCAAGGCTATAAAAATTTTGAGAAAAATATTATAGAATTTTCAAGGCCTAAGCTTTAAAAAAATGTTTATGTTTACTACCCCGGTACCATCTATTCACTCACTCACGCAGTGATTAAACGCAAAGGTTGGTCTTTGATAGGTGAGAGTAGAGCTCACCCCGTATTAAGCCAAGCCAAGAAACAACATAGGAAAGGACCTACCTGAAAAACCCGATAAAAGCGTTGGGGAAACATTAAATGTGGACTACAGGAAGCCGCAAAAAAAGTTCCTGGAAGAAGAAAAGTTATTAAGACGAAGCCAAAGATCACGGAAGATGTGTTAGAATTGATTGAAGAAAGAAGAAAGTAAAAGAATGCGAAAACTGAAGAAGGGCAGCTTTGCTACAAAAGAATAAGGAACGAAGAAAGTCACAAAGCCAGGAAAGCTGGAGAAATGTGATTGAAGAGTCTATGCAAAGATGTACAAAAACATTTGCACTTGGAAAGGTGGAAGCTGTCTAGAGGATAGTGAGGAACCACTTCAAGCAACGGAGCGCAAGATGCAATGCCATAAGAGACAAGAATTGAGAACTTTTGATTGAAAATGAAGACAAAGTGAAGAGATGGAAAGAATATCTGATAGAGTTATACAACGAGAACAATCTCAGCGCGAAAGTGATTGAAGAGGAAAGCGAAGTCGAAAAGGATGATATGAGAGCATCGATATTAAGATCGGAATTCGACGCAGCAGTAAGGGACCTTCGGATGAATAAGGCTTCTGGAATTTATGATATCCCCGCAGAACTAATACAAAATGCAGGAGAGAAAATATTAACCCATCTCTACAAAACCATCTGCGACATGTACTGGAAAGGAGAAATACCCAGGGACTTCGAGAAAAATATCATAAATCCTATACCCAAAAAGAAGAGAGCGGAGAAATGCGAAAATTTTATCACTATAAGCCTGACGACACATGCATCGAAGATATTGACAAGGATTATCTACAGAAGAATAGAACAAAAAGCAGAGGAGTTCCTGGATGAAGATCAGTTCGGATTCAGGAAGAGTAAGGGAACAAGAGAAACAGTATTGGCCCTTAGGATGCTACTGGAGAAGAGAATGGAGAAGAACAAACCGACCTTCATTGCATTTGTGGATTTAGAAAAGGCTGTTGGCTACGTAGATTGGACTTTAATGCTTGGCATTCTGAAAGGAATTGGAGTGTCGTACAATGACCGAAGCATTATCCACAGTTTGGATATAAACATAGTAGCTGTGAAAAAATCTGGACCCAGCTCTGAAGAAGCAAGACTAAGAAAAGGAGCGAGACAAGGCTGTGCACTGTCTCCCGTAATTTTTAATGCTTACATCGAGAGAGCCATCAATGAAATCAAGGAAAAGTGTTCTGGAGTGAAGATCCACGGAGAAACAATCAGCAAGCTACAATTCGCTGATGAAATAGCTCTCATAGCAAACACAGAGAAGGATCTAAATAAGATGCTAACAACCATGGAAAGGACAATGGCCAGACATCAGCTGAAGATCAATAAGAAGAAGACTAAAATATTGGTGTGCAGCAAGAGAGAAGAGGCCAAAACAGACGTTATGCTAGGAAAACAGAAACTGGATGAGGTGAAAGAGTTCTGTTTTCTGGGAAGCAGAGTAACCAACGATGGACGAAGCAAGAAATAAATTCTCAGTAGAATAGCCAAGGAAAAGAGCGTTCTATCAAAAGATGAATTTACTTACAGCTGGAAATACAAGCATAGAAGTAAGGAAGCAATTCATCAAAACGTGTATCTGGAGCATGCTTCTTTACGGCAGTGAGGCATGGACGATGACAGCAGCGGAGAAGAAAAGGGTGGAAACATTCGAAATATGGTGCTATCGAATAATGATGAAGATAAAATGGATCGACCGAGTGACAAATGAAGAAGTCCTAAGAAGAGTGGGAGAAAAGAGAAGTTTGCAGAAAACTATAAAAAGAAGACGGGGCAACCAAATCGGCCATATCTTAAGACACGATGGCCTGATGAAGACAATCATCGAAGGAAAAGTGAACGGGAAGAATGGAAAAGGCAGTCCTCGTATGTGTTATATGGAACAGGTCGTAAAGGACGTGAAAGAGAGGAACTACGTTAATATGAAGAGGTTGGCAGATAGAAGAATCGAGTGGATAGCTGCGTCTAACCAATCCTAGGATGGTTGTCCCATGATGATGATGATGATGATGATGGATCCTGTTTTCCATTTACGATATTTAGATCCCAAGAAAGGTAAAGAAATGATATTTTAGAGAGTAAGGAAGTTAGGGTGATGGAATACGCATGCAAGTGGGAGTGGATTAGATCAAGAAGAGTGTTTTAATTCTTTAGTCGTATCTTGGGAGAATATCTCGCGTCGGTCGTACCGATGATGTCGAGGGCAAAACTTTGCCTGCAAAAGGGGTAATATATTGAGGAAGATTTATCTACACCTATATCTACGCAGTACGCTGCAAGCCTCTGCGAGGGTGTGTAGCGTGGGGTGAAGATCCCAAATATATCCCAAATATGCACTATTGCACTGGATAATAATAAGATGGATACTGGATTTTAATAGGCAACTGCAAGGAAAAATTATAGATTAAAGGGTCAAATGCAGCCAGATGGGTTAGTTAGTTATCTACATGGTAATAAAGGCAGTATTGGATTTAATGGCATTTATCGAAATATATTTATCTGTAATTACCTATCATGCATGGTTAGTAACGCAATACATCCATAATGCACAACAGGCTACTCTAACAATATTTCGCCTACCTATCCTTTTGCTATTCTGTCCATTGTGTTCCCTTATAATACGGGGGAAACATGACATTTTGAATTTATCGGTGCGACAATCTATCCCTCTAATCTTATTTTATGGTAAAATCTAGCATAATACGCAGGTTTATTTAATATATATCTAAAATATTCAGCAAAGCTATCCTTTTTGAATTTCTGCAGCAGATTTAATGTGTACTTTAACCTACGATCTGATAATGAGTCTCAACCCTATTCTTCTCTTCTATTATTCTCATACACTACAAAACTTTTTTAAAAAACTTAGCTGCTGTACGCTTCACACTGTCTAGCTCTCTGATCAAACCAAATTCATTCGGATACCATACACTGGCTGCATATTCTAGGTGGAGCCTAACTAATGGAAAGTATCATAACTCTTCTCGTCACATTTCCCAAGTACTCTTTTAAGAAATCCTACCTTTCTCTAGGCTTGGCCGCAGAGCTCCCGAATGTGTTTTCCCCATAATAAATTCCCATGGTAGAAATTGTTACACCTACTTAATGCGCTGTGTGCTTGAGTAAATACGTGAAGATAAACCTAGCTATAAAGTCTGATGTGAAGTATTACATTGCTCGGTTGCAAAACGCTGATGCTCACATGAGAAGATGACAATGGACCGGCGGAGTTTGAGAAGTGGTTGAGGAGGAGGAAGGAGAGGGAATTGTCGAAGGAAATCAGGAATCAAAGAAACTGCATGTAGAAGGCAGTAATCTATCTTGAAAATAAGGTAGCAATTAATCTATCAAGCAAAACTTACTTTATGTATCGTAATGTGACAAACATAGTGGAGGGAACAACTTCAAATGAGTGGACAAGAAGAGGGAAGAATAGGGAATGTACAAGAATAGAAAATACGTGGAGCATCAGAGGAAGCGTGTAAATTATAAGTGAACCTCATGTTATGGAACATATCATTTACCTGTCAATTTAAAAGTCCGTCATCCATAATAATGTCAATACTTTTCAGTTTTCATGAATTGAAATAGGAATCATTGTCAGATCGCAGGTTGAAATTTAGACTTAATCTCTTACACAAATTCCAAGGCAATATTTTCAGTGATGATGTTAAAAATATTTTACGAACCCCAACTTACTATGGCAGACTGGACCATAATCATAAAATTAGAGAAATTGATTGCCGAACTGACCGATTCAAAATGTCCTTTTTCCCTCGCACAATTAGAGATGCGAATAACGGTAAATATGTCCTATCGGAGAGTAGCAATGAATAGCATTGGTAGCTGCATGTTGGTATGAGTACTTAAAGCTAACCCTACTAACAGAATGTTTTTGCATGTTTGCTTTGCAATTTCTATCTTTTTTAAATAGTGTAGTTCTGACTACTATATTAATACTATTCCTTTTTTATGCATGATATGTAGTGCATGTTTGGTGAGCAATCACCCCCTGCCACACACCCTTGTGGTGGCTTGCAGGATATTATGTAGATGTAGATGTAGATAATAGAAATTATGACTTCCAGTGAAGGTTCATATTAAACAGAAATTCTTCATATTTACCATTTTAAACCCTCCTTTTGCCTTAATTTAGAACAATTCATATGCCCTCACTTTCATGCATAGAATACTTTTTAATGCACGTAAAGCCTACCTTCATGTATATTTGTCCATGCTCTGTACTAATTTGGTTTAATTTATACCATTTAAATTTGAAGAAGAATCAGGGCCGGTCCGAGAGGATTTTTCCACACAAGCGGGATAGCGTTTGGCGCCCTAAGCAGTTTTTTGATTCCCCTCGCAAAGAATTGTGTTTTTGCTGTTTTTTACGATATTAATAGGACATTCGAGCCTTAAAATAATAAACTCTTACTTACAAATTATGGACATGAATTATTTCTTCATTTGAATTAAATATTGCGAAGACATTGCACTGTAATTTTATTTAATTATTCAATGGGCTACTGCCCTTTTTCAAAATTATTACAGAATAAAAACAAACGCACAAAGAACTACTTTGTTGATTTGGATACATTTAAAACATTGAAAAAAGATGTTTTAATTCTAATTAATAAACTAATAGGAAAATAGAGAGTAGATAGTGAGTTAAAAGATCAAAATACTGTTTTTAATAAATTATATAGAAACAAAGTAATACAATAGCTTATACATTTGTTAATATTTGTATCGTGTATATACTAAATATTGTTCCTATGAATAAAAAAATAATACTGAAAATTTTCTAGCCTTTAAATTCGCAAAATATTTCAAAAGAGAATCTGTGTCAATTAACTTCAAAGTGTCGCTTTCAATGGCTAATTTTGACAGCCCATTCAATCGCACTTGAGAAAGTGTTGATCTAAGGTATGTCTTTATCAACTTCAATTTTGAAAAACTTCTTTTGCCAGTAGCTACAGAGAAAGGTCCGGTCAAAAGGATTCGCAAACTTACAAAGGTATTGGGAAAAATGTCAGTAAAATTAGTTTTTGTAATATAAGATGAGAATATTCAGCGGGAAAAATGGGCGTTAACATCAAAAGTCATGCATGCAGCATTTAGTTTTACACGATCCCATTTCTGCAGACCATGAATATCGTATAGAAAGCTATAATTATCACAATGATTGTCCATTCAAATCTTTTGTTTAGCGAGTTGATAGCTGTATACAGAATTGCGTAGAAAAAATTCACCTTAAAGTTGCGTTTTACTACTTCAATAGGATCATCGTCAGATTCTCACGTAAATTGCTTGTTCGCTCTCCTGGAACTGATATGCTTTTCTTTTTCAAAATCTGAATGATATCCAAGTTTGTCGGCAAGCTTTTTTGCATCCATTATCACGCTATTGAACCCCTCTTAAGACCTCATTTTCTTCAAAAAAACTGCAAACACTTTCAACTAAATCTATGGCACTTTGTAAATTTACGGTAATATTTTGGAGAACTTTTCTAACCTTGTTGATTTTGAATAAAATTTCGTACCAGACCACTATGCAACAAAGAAATTAAAATTCTTGTTTTTTCTGAGATACCATTAGCAGTGCTTCTTCCAAAAGCATCTATTTTACGATATTCACTGGCTTCATGAACAGCATCGTACACTTGATCAATATAATATCGAAGAGGCTCCAATGCATTAATTCGGCTTTCCCATCGGGTATCGCTGAGAGGTTTACAGTTACATTAGATAAATGCTTTTTCAAAATACCCCATCGATAGGTAGGTGCAGAAAAAAAATTTGAATATCCCTTGCATCGAGCTAAAGAAATTGACAGCGGCAGGACATGACAGCGCTGCATCCTTCACGACAAGGTTTAATGAATGACTTCCACATGGAACGAAAAAAGCTCAAGGGTTACGTTCGAGCTTTTGAGAGGGTTAAGCTAGAGGTAATTGATTCTTTTTTGAACTCCGGTCTTTTCCCCTTTCATATTTTCATATTCCATTATCATACCCTTGTCCTCGCATATTTTTCAATTGAATCTACCGTCCTATCAACTCGTTCAAGAGGATGTCAGTTAGACCATCACCAGTAGTGCCTGAGACTGGAATAAAACTAAGAAAATGTTCTTTAATAGCTATTTCTTCACCAGGCTCAGCTTGAACAAAACGAACGATGATCGAAATCCGTTCTGTACGATTGGCATCTGGGGTACAGTCTATTACAATTGAGTTTTATGCCGCTTTTTTAAGTTCATGTAAAATATAATCTTGAATTCGTGTTGATAACACAGTAATGAATTTATTTAGTGTGTTTTTACTAAGATAATGAGCACTGGCTTCATTAGAACTTGCTTTTCGCAAGTGCTCTTTCAAGACAACATCAAATGTGGCAATGTGCTCTATTAATTTCAAGAAATTCCCGTTATTCTCTTTAAATAGTGTATCTGTTGTTCCTCGAAATGCCAATTTCTGAGTTCCAAGGTATTGCGTTATACAAAGCAACCTTTTCAATACTTGATACCAATGTTCACTCTGAGCATGAATGAGTCTTCTGCATCATCAACTGTTTTACCTAGGCGCAAACGCAGATGTAATTCTCGCCATGATTGGTATGCTTTTAAATGGCATGGGGATTCCTCGTATTGGGCTAGAAATCCGGACATATTTCGCCAGTCTGAAAATCCGGATGTGCCAGAAAGTGAGATAGGTACTTTCAGCACTAAAACGTTTTCAACCTTTTTCGTTTTTAGCACTCAACGTTTTCACTGTCATCACCTGAACTCGGTGTTTCCCTGTTAGATGGTTCGATGCTTGTAGATGGCAGCGTGAAAAAAATTCCCATCGCCTTAGCTTGCTTCTGATTTTCTTCAATTTCTTGCGCTCTTCTTTTTCGATAAAACGCACCGGACGATTTCTTCTTGTCATACATATTTTCTTCAGTGAATCACAAGGTTGTAATAAAAAATTGAAATTCTCAAACGCACCCGAAAAATATTCCCAATGTAAATTGGTAAGGTAACACGTATACAGAACAAGAGCTCTCCACAACATTAACTGAAATACTGCGTCGTTTGTAACTTATACAACGAGATTATTTAGTATACGACCGGTTTCTTTGCATAGGCGACATCTCAGGTGCCTATGCGCTGAAACCGGTTGTATACTAAATAAATCTTGTAGGATTTTACAACGTATTCTTTATTAATAACTACGAATTTCCAATAAGTTGAGCCTGTGACATTGAATAAATCTACAGATAATTTATTCTTCGTCGCTGAGTGTTTGCTCTTTCGCGAAACGCACACATAGTATCCCTGTTAGTGCCATAAACAGTATTGTTAAAATTTTCTTATTCACTTATTGTATATTTACAAAAAATTACAGGATATTTTTATTCTTTTGTCACGCTTTGGCGCCCCTCTCAGCTCAAGCCCCAAGCGATCGCTTGTGTCGCTTGGGCCTAGAATCAGCCCTGAGTAGAATATAATTTTACTAATATAAATGTCCTTCATGTGGAAATAGGTACTCTTAAACGCTTTACGATAGCTGATTGAAGTCGCCTCAATGACTATCAAACTCTTTCTCTTAACTTTTCTGAAGTCATTTTCGTGGCTGATTTTTTTTACTATTAATTCAATAGACATATTATAATGAAATATTACAAGTATATAAAAATGTTTGCATTTGAAATAACGAATAATCCGTTTATGTATCCATTTTCCATAACGGTAGCTGAGTCTCAAACCACTTAGAGACGCTTCAGGGCCATAACGTTTTTGCCCCCGAGGGCGCATTTAATTCTTCCGTTGGCACCATATATTTATTTATGGCAATTGAACGTCTACTTTTGGGGCAGATTTTCTCCAATTTAATCGGTGAGACATCCAAACACTTGATCTAAATAAGCGAGAACTAGGTGCTCAAACTTTCAAAACCTTTTCGCTGGAAATTGAAAGTAGGGCATATCATGTCTGTTGGCGTTTCGTTTATACTCCCCTTGCCTTCCTGTCTCGTCAAGAGTGGTGGCGCCAGGCAAAGCGTGCCAAATCACAGGCGCCATACCTAATAATCGATTCAGTGGCTGCCGCAAAATGGAAATGTGCACCGAAGTGGACTATAGATCAAACTGGATCGAGAAGTGGTGGCGTTTCAATCCTGTCACCTCCGCGGTTCGGAAGGGCGCAGCCTTTCAACTGGAAGCCTTCGCGTTCCGGACACGGCTATCGGATACTCACGTGATCCACCGCAATGAGGAAATGGCCGCGTTGCAAATTGGGTGTGGTCAGGGTGATTGATGTATTCCCCGTTGGCGACATTCCACCTCTCCGAAATTGTAATTAGGCGGTTCGCGTTGTGTGGATGTCTCAGAATTCCACTGCATAAAGAGCGGAAGTTAAGCTAAATGATCCCTTGCAACAGCTATCAAAGGAGCAATGAAATCTGCATGTGTCGTGTGAGAAAAACATTATTTTCTACTATGCAGTTTACAGGTGTATAAATGACCATATTGCGAACACAAGGATTGATTATTTCTACTCCTTCGGGCGTAACTTTGTGGAAGTACATCGTAATAATTATCTAACTAATTTTCCAGTTGCCTCAATATACTTCGAACTTTTACCTAAGTAAGTTGATAATTTAAATCTATATGCACGTTAAACACAATTTTTTAATCAGCCTCTTTCTGTTTACATAAGGTTAAACTACTCATGGATTTAAGTAACAGGAGGCAGCTTGGCCAAATGTCGAATAACTAGCTAAACTTCAAAAGATTGTCTTGGTTGGAGAAGTTGGATTCTTGAGAATCTTTTTTAATCCTTTGATTAAATTCAAGCTTAGGTACATTCTTATGACTTATAAAGTAAATATTTTCTTATTTTACAACACTACGAGTGTCAGAAGTCTGCAGGATCATTAGCTTCTTATCTCAAGTGGTCTTCCTTACAATAATGATATCAGTAATTGCTACCGACTAGCATGATCATACAAATACCCAAAGGGATGGCCCTGCTGATATTGTGTGATTATATAACAGCAATCCTACTGTGGCCAAAAACAGATTTGAAAATAAAGTAGCTGCCTCGCACAAAATGTGGCGTTTAATTTAGGGCGAATGAACTCAGCTGGAAACAATTTAAGTTGAATTTAACATTTTATTTAAAGTTATCTATTTCTAGTATGCATTTAAATGTAGGTACTGATAATGAATGAGGAAGGTGGCTAAGATCAAATAAAAAATTATCGCTGGAGAAATGTAAATCCTTTTCCATAAATCAAATTGCCATTTATTTGTAGATGGCGAAGACACTTTTCTTCAGAGGTTGAAGGAGACTTGCTATCCTTCAAGCTATGCCCTTTATGAACTCCTTTAGTTCAGGTGTAGAGTGAGTCAGGATGTCTTCCAGAATTGTTATGACCCCACGTTTTCTTTCGCAGCAATGAGTGCAGTTCCGAGTATGCCCACAGGTGTTTACTTTCCTTGGGTGTAAAATAATATATATTCCATGGACTTGTTGTCATCACGAAGACAAGGAAATGGTGAGGGAGTGAGTGCCACTTTAAATCTGTTTGTAAATAAGTTTTACTGAAGCAGCCACGTTCCGTGTTCGTAAGTAGAGGGGCGGTCTTTTTCCCATCGTCTGAAGTTCTCGCGGCGATCATCCTAGTTGGTGTTTAATGAGAGGAACTTAACCTTCAACCTTTCTGACTTATTTTGAGGGAAGTTCATCGAACCTTTCTTTAACCGGAGGGCATTTGGGATTACTCAGTTTGGTCTTTCTCGAAAGTCTTCCTCACTCTCCCGAGGAAATTACTAAAATGGCAATGAACTCGCACAAAATGGCTTGGGCATTGGGTGTCACCATAGAGGAAAGATTGCGTAGTAAACTCCGCAATTGGTTTCATCCGGTTCTGGTGCGTTTAAGTAGTTTCTCTGAATGGAATTCCTTGAATTTATTTCTTTCATATCCTGATATTTTAGTCGGAAAAATGAATTCCTCAGGCTTACTTTACTGATGTCATTCACTTTTCTTATCTTTAGAAGATGTATTATTTTTATAAACGGGTTTGGCATGCGTTGGTATTGGCTAAAGTATTTTTAAATTTGGCACGCCCGCACCTCGAGAGTTAAAATTGATGGACATCAATACAGTCAGTACAAGGTGGTGTCTTCCGTATACTGACAATTTTATTTTTGACTGAGAAAATTTGATTGAAAAAAGACCTAATATTATGCTAACTTAAGCCTGAAGTTATCAGCTATATTAATATTTCCATTTATCTTACAATTATACTCTCCGTCGCGATAAGAAATCCTTTAACGTGATGATTTTCTAGATATTTCCCATACATAGTGTATTTTACCATTGACGAATTTCGTTGGAAGGCTGTCGAATGAATTAATATTTGGATTTGTTTGGTCGAAATCGGGGATGTAAATTTTTGAACGGCGATGAGTGTCTACTACTTTGGAATTGTGCCTGCACCTTGTAGTAATATTCTCCTCTTTTTGAAGACTTGAGATTTTAAAACTTCTGAAATGTTTGTAAAATTTTGTGACATGTTTTGACTCCTATGAATGCCAATTTTAAACCTTTTTTCTTTAATATCGGCTGTTATGCCAACTATGAATTGAATGGACCAATTTATATGGCAAAAAACTCCAGAAGATAAAAGAAATCAACTCAAATGATCTTAGGGTGAAAATTGGTGCAACGCACTCGTATAAATAATGTTGAAACGTTGTAATGTATTGTCCCACCTTGTTTGGCTCATAAAGTTTTAACATAACGCTGAAAGATAATTTGGAAAAAAACATGAAAAATTTTATTTTCGATAATTTGAAGGTGTATCAATGGATACTTATAAAGTTCCTTCACAAAATTAGGAAGTTGGCCGTTAATTTAAAAATATCAAAATAAATATTGATTCTGACTTAATCTTATTCAAATTGACTTTTAGGGTGGTGTTATAATGGTAAAGAGTAGAGAAGAATGTCAAAACGAAAAGTGCAGTAGTTATTCATGAAATTTATGGAATTAATTTTTTCTGTTTCTGAGCATAATATGAACTTTGGTTTTAAGTAATAATGTAAGGTTTAGCATAAATTATCAGCAGGAACCATTACTGTGTATCTTATCTTGCTCACTTTTCAAGGCCACTACAACCTACAAAACTCCTGCACCCCGTATCATAGGAGGTGAATACTTAGTAGATTTACTCTGCGTTGCCTGCTTAAGAAATAAGAAAAAAGGTTTCTTACACAATCCCCTGACAATAATCACACGGTTGTGTGGTTGTCCTTGGATTGAGCTATACTTTAAGTAAGGTGTGGTACAAGCCAAATAAACACTGTTGGAACACAGATATATTCATATACATGCGTGTAAATATATAGAGATCGGAATTGAGTAGTTGAAGTAAACACATTTGAAGACAAACAGAACGCTGGCGGAGATGAAAACATGGCAGGTTTCAGCTGAATGTTGTGCGACTCTGCTTGGTATTGAATAAGGGATACCCAGTTATCCATATGGCTTTAAAGACATCTCTTTAGAAACCTTGCATAGTGTAATATATGGTTATTTCTAATCTCTGCGATCTATATCTATCATAAATTTACAACCAAATGGACTTTGTACCAAATGCAACCTTTGTATAACGGAGTTTTTACAAGGTTTGTACGATCTAAGGCTCTAAATTTAGTTGAATGATCAATATTTTAAACCGCAGCATTATTTTTTACATCCCAGTTCTATTATTTGTCTTCTAAACTCAGGGGAAAAAGTGAAGAGGGTATTTAACGCAGAGTTGATAATGAGATATACGGACGGGAATATGCTGTTTTTGAGCTCCACGTCCCACCTCGCTCCCCGTGACTCGACCCTATGCGTGTCTTGCAATATCAGATTCTCGGAAGATGTATGCGGATGAAAAATTAATGAAATCAGTACGCACTGAGATCTCGCATAGCTCAAAGCAGTGTGCATCGAGAGGGCATTGAAAGGGCTCAGGAGAATGACCCTCCCTCCTACCTATCTCGTGGAGAAAACTTCCTGGTGATAAAAAGCTTTTATGGAAGAAGAGGGGGCAGTCGGTAATCGGTCCGGTGTGAGAACTAGGCTCCATCGCGGAGCGCGCGTGCTCTCCTGACGTGGTTATCGTGGCGGGGAGGACGGGAGTGAGGGGGTGTTCGGAAGGGGGGACAGAGGTGCCCCGAGGGCCGTGGGGGAAGAAGGGGAGGGGTCCAGGAATGGAGTTAGCGCCGCGAGAGGGAGGGAGGGCCTCCATTATAGTCCCCCACAGGTTTGCCGACCAATCCACAGACTCGTCAACACACCGTCCTTGACCCAAATTCGCTTCTACCACCTCGCCGCCCTTAACTCCCTCGACCACCTCTCCTCCTCTGGCCATCCCCCAGGACAGCCTCTTCTCCCAGCTCCCCCACTCGAACCATTGTTGTCAAGGAGGCTCCCCTTAACTTTCCCCTAGGCGCACCGAAATGGCTTGAGGGGGAGGGACTCGAGAGATTTTTTGAGGGTCTGAGGTCCCCACCGCTTTCCTAGGAGGCGACGCTTTCGGCCGTCTGGCACTTCCGAATATCCCTTCCTCACTTTACCGCACCTCGGCGCGGCAAGCCGAGCCATCTCTCGTCTCCTTCTCCCCCCCAACAGTCCAATCCCCTCCGCCGCCTCGTTGATAAAGCCTCCCCCCTGATGGAACGCTCCGAAGATGTGCATTTCGTCTCTCTGGCGCACCTGCCCCCTTCATCCCTCCTCCATTACCTTCATTCTCTCCTCCCCCCACGCCTCCCTTGAGTGTAATCTGGGATGAGGCCACGCTGGGAGGATGCCAAGTTGGCTCCGATGCGCGACGGCTGGACGTTTTGCTGCCACACACTGATTTGGATCGCCTATTATTCTACACTCGGTTTCTCCGTAGCCTTTCTCCCGAAAACATCCTTGATTGCGTTCGAAAGTACAGCAGTCCACGAGATTGCGCACATATCAGCCGTTTTGTAATTATCTTAAGCATATGCTATACCTATGGTATATACCATTACTCCGTAGTTAACAGTGAAAATGTTGTCACATAATGTAAATATGTTCTCTTTTCGAAAATAAGGTACAAATTTGCCGGAATCTACTGAATTTATGTTCTTTTATTTTTTGAATCCTAGTGGCCCTATTAATTTTTTCATCTTACTTCCGTGCGATTGATCGCATTGCGAAATACAATTTGTATACAAAAGGGTGAAATGATACCAAGTTGTGCGTATTGAGTGATAATGGCTATTCGAACTCGGGGATAGTTTATCTCAGGGGAAAAATGGCAGTTGAGAGTCCACCGTAGTATGAGTCCCCTGCCCAGTAAGATGTCAATGGCAGTTAGAATTAAACTTGAAAAAATGTGTAGTAATGAATTTTTGGAAAAAGAATAGTTCTCCTCCTAGCACATACAAAATAAGTAATAATGAAATAACAAACGTGGAATCCATTAAATATCTTGGAATAAGACTGACACATGATCTTTCCTGGGGTAAACATATACGTGAAATAATTGGTCAAGCAAATCGTAAACAAGGTTTCATTAAAAGAGTATTGGGTAAATGTGACGATCATGTACGAGAAATCAGCTACTTTTCCCTTGTTAGACCTCATTTGGAATATGCTGCCAGTGTATGGGATCCCTACGAAATCGGTCTAAGTAATGAACTTGAACGTGTGCAGCGAAGATCGGCAAGATTTGTAAAGGGACGATACGATAATTATATTAGCGTAACCAGTCTATTAAATGAATTGAAATGGGAATCATTGTCAGATCGCATTTTGAAATTTAGAATTAATCTCTTAAACAAATTCCAAGGCAATATTTTCAGTGATGATGTTAACAATATTTTACGAACCCCAACTTACTATGGCAGACTGGACCATAATCATAAAATTAGAGAAATTGATTGCCGAACCGACCGATTCAAAATGTCCTTTTTCGCTCGCACAATTAGAGATACGAATAACGGTAAATATGTCCTATCAGAGAGTAGCAATGAATAGCATTGGTAGCTGCATGTTGGTATGAGTACTTAAAGCTAACCCTACTAACAGAATGTTTTTGCATGTTTGCTTTGCAATTTCTATCTTTTTTAAATAGTGTAGTTCTGACTACTATATTAATACTATTCCTTTTTTATGCATGATATGTAGTGCATGTTTGGTGAGCAATCACCCCCTGCCACACACCCTTGTGGTGGCTTGCAGGGTATTATGTAGATGTAGATGTAGATGTCTAATGTTTGCTAACAAAGTAACACACTAATGTTTTCAAGGTGCTATGAACATCTCTTCGATATAGTGCCTGTAACACGTAGCAAGCAAGTTGTTACTTTTTAAAACCTGGAAACCTACCAATCACACGCAACTAGCTTTAGCCGTTTGCTGGATCTTCTGCATAAACGTACTGGATATTTTCTTATGTTTAAAGTTTTTGTACTTCCATGCTCATTATATTTTGCGGCTGGCAGTACTAAACTCTGAATCCCGTCTAAAACAGTCCAATTTAATGGCAAAATAATGCGCATATTATGGGGAAAAAACTGGGAAAATGTTCCGCATGACAGACATCAATGTTGAGATTGGTCATATCAATGCTCATGTATATCACGCATGAGCTCGCCACATCAGCCTCATTATATTAGAGAACATCGCGAGGCTAGTTTATTGAATACGAGATGGATGATAGTGGTCAAATTATTATTTTTTATTAATAATAATATCTGTACAAGAAATTTGACCCTTATAACTGCCTAAAATTAATTCAGAGGAAGCATCATTGATATGTGTTGTTGTTTTTGTCGCAAGGATATGGCAGTGCTAGCGTGTGATTGGAGATTGGCCAGCAGAAAATAGAACTTGCTCTTAAATGTAATATTGGGCTAGAACTTTTCGATGAGATTGAGCGATGCGGAATGGACGGGAAATTGGTATGTGTCAAGTGGCAAACAATCCAATTTTCAATCGATTTTCCAGTAAATTGGACCGTGTCAAACGGGCTTAAGATGGCAGGAGCAGCAATCGTGGGTCATTAAGTATACATGGTAATATTATTTCATCTTCATCTACATAATACCGTGCAACTCACCATAAAGGTATGTGGCAGGGGGTGAATTCTCACCAAACATGCACTACATATCATGCATAAAAAAAGGATTAATAATAATTAATAATATTTGAAGAACGCATCAAAAATACTTGGACTACATTTAAGTTGAGTATGTACAAGTAATTACTCATGTACTTACCGTACATGCCACGATGGGAATTGTACCAAAATTGTGTGATATATATTTATGCCTTAATTAAAGCATGTTTTGTCTTAGGATAACAAAGAATGTCATAGTTGCTATCGATAATTTCCGCGCGGTAAACGAAACTAAGGTGAACACTATATTTTAATTTGCTTTTGTATCTTTCAGTTGGTGCAACACCGTGATATTTGCTTTTTTTGTAGTCATTTTAATAATGTGATATTTATTATTTTAAGTTTAGAAGAAAATCTGCTCGAGTTATAGGGAAATTTATCTCATTTACCATAAGGTTGAGTGTTGAAAAAGCGTCCAATTACCAAAAAATCAAATTGGTAAATTGCATTTTTTTACACTTTTACCTATAACTATCACTAATGAGGACACTTGTATAAAGTTGCTCGTAAATCTGTGAATTGACAAAAATCCATATAGTGAAGCAAAAATTGTCAGTATGATAAGAATATAGGAACTAATTTTTGCTGCTACTTATTCAGTGCGTCTCGCCTCCTTGAAGGAACTGATGTTAGATGGTCCCTGATATCGCAGTTGCTTTTTCAAGAATCCTCATTGAATTCCTGAATTATTAGAATACCATGGGCTTTTAAAACACATTTTCCATTAGCTCCTAATGCATGTTTCCTTTACGTACCTTAGATATTGCCACAAAGGAATACAATTTCAGCCTTATCTACGATAAGAAAACAGGATGCCAAACTCGGTGACCAAATCGACGTCTCCCGGATTTCCATCTAAATGGTTGCCTTACTTCAGGAAGCTATTTATGGCACTAAGTGGTGAATTGTAACTTTGTTTGCCCCTAAAGTTTTTGCACGCAAATTAATTGTTCTTCAAATTAGCGATAGGGCACCTCGTCTAACGTCTCCTGCCTTGCGCACTTTCGGTGACATTGGTGGCGACATTTCTTATGTCGATTTGTTGTACTGAACTCGATAATTTATCCCACAAAGTATACTACTAAGATATGTCGGTGGGATCAGCTGCACTGTGTTAAACGAAATTTACAGCCATAATATTTGCATATTATTAACCAAAAGGACGTGTGGTAGATGGTGTTAGGTCATCAGCCGTGAAAATTGAGTAATAAGGAAAGCAGTCTGTGAAAAAGGATGCAAAATAAACTGTACATTTAATGGTTATCATTTATCTGTATATTGTTATCATTTGGTATCAATGGTTATCATTTATCTAGCACCGTCTTTACTGTTCGAGTGTGTTCACTGTCGTAGAGGAGTACTTTCCTCACATCTCAATGCTCTCTGCGGTTATGGAAAAGCTACTGCGAAATTGGAGATCATCCTTAAAAGCAAGGTGCTCTGTTTCCCTCCGGTTTATGTCTTCCGCTTTCAAAATTCAGCCGTCCCCATCTGCTTCCGGAAATCTTGTGCATGAGTGCTTACGGACGCCGTAGCCTACAGACGTCCCTCAAAACGGTCCACCCCGCAGCGGTATCCTTCCGTGGAAGCCGCCTCCCTCTGGCGAAATGCAGTTTCTTCCGTCAACAGGCGCCCCTGTTTTCCGATCGCGGGCGACCGCTGGTTCGCCTTCGCACAAAAGCGATAAGCTTACCCCCGCCCCCCATTCCCATCAGAACGGCCCGTTTATCCGTTAATAGACGTCCCACTACTCCTCGTTCCCTCTCGGACTCATTCTCGAGGGCGGTCCACGCTCGTCTCCTGTCACACCTTGCTGCACTCAACCATTTGCTTCGTTGATCTTTTTTTTTCTTCCCACTGACCACCGACCCCTCTCCTTCCGTTTTCCGTGCTCATCGGCCACATCAGTTTCCATCGCTCATTTCCCTTAAGCTGCAGCAACAGCACGTTTGCAACCCTTTTCTTCGTCACCGGACTCTCCTTCACCTGCCGTCTTGGGCGCGACGTCGTCGTCGCCACGAACGGCCGTGAACCGCTGGCGAGCGGCCGTCAGCAGGCGGTGTTGAATGCGGTCTGCGGAACAGACGCGGACGTCAGCGTCTCAATCCTCCCCGCCTCTCCATTTGAACCCTTTACCGTCACTCCTTCCTCCGTTGCCGTCCACCCACGCACCTGCTCTGTCTCTCATCCCGGGCTACATTCCGTCGTCCCTGCCATTGTGTAGGTGTTTGTGTATCCCGGATGGATGGGTGAGGGAGGCAAAGTCTTCAAACGGTCCCTCACCACCTGCTTTCCATCCTTCGCCGTGATTGATTTAACCGAAACGGTTTAGCTTTCTCCTCTCGGGTAAAGTAGCGAGTCGCAGGACGCTGGCGACCGAGATGGCGGGAAGGTTGGGGTTAAGGAACGTTTGCTTCCTGTACATCCCATTCCCCAAGGATTCATTTTTGGAGGGCAGGAGGGAGGTGAAGGTCATACGGCCTGAATAGGGATTCATCATTGGAAGCGCGCGACAGCTGAAGTCATTCGTTCCTCTGGAGATGACCTGGTTTGTTGGGCACGTGTGGGAGAAGAGGGGGGGGGGAGGGGGGGAGGGATAGGTGGCGGCGAAAGAGGCTAGAAGTTTAGCCTGGACAACAACCAAAAATATTCTCAACTTTCTGCGTTCTAAACGGGAGGCCACATGCATTGCATGTGACCTCCCGCATTTAAGTAAGAAATAGCAGAATTAATGGCGAAAATTTTAAATCTGAGCGCCGTATATCACTAAGCGAGGAAGTTGAAAAAAGTATGAGTATTTTGAATTATAAATACGATTTGAATATACGGAAAAGGATCTGAGATGCGCTGATTTGAAGACCAATCTAAGAATCTGATGAGATCTGAGAATGCAGGAAGCGCAGGAAAATAGCTTTGGGATAATGAATGCGCAGAGGAGTAGGGGGACTCAATGAAAACTCACCATTACCTAACATTTTGGTTTGGCTCATATTTACCTTGTTATGTAAAGGTGACGAGTAAAATGTCGTTAAAATTTTTGCGTTTTGATTGCGTTGAAAGACAATATTTTGGGGCGTTTTGAGGCTACAATTCCTATTATCGCGTTGTTTCATGACTTATCTTTGAACTGCGGTTTTATGCTTGTTCTTTAAATCAAGAGCATTTTAAAACAGCGCGAATCATTTTCGATCGAAATTTTCATTCGAGTCTAACTTTGTACAGTAATTTAGTTTGAACATTTCTAATTAACAAACAATAAAAATGAAAACATTTAGCAATGACTATTAGCATAGAGTTTACTCTACTCAATTTCAACACTATGAAATGTGAAAGTGCGAAAATGGATATATACATTTGTAATTCCTCCTTAATATTGCTCACAAAGTGATTCTTTGTAATTAAGCAATAGAAAAAGGTTTTATAGGGAAATACATAGTCGTATATGATACATATATATAGTAAATTAGATACGCTGTGCAAATGGGGAAAATGTTTTTATTCCATTTATTCTTTCATTAATCTTTTATTTTTTCGAGTATATCTATGGCAGCCTGCTCGTAATTTGTGATTACTACTAGTGATTGGCGTTGACGATTATTTAACACGTAATTTGACTTTTTGGCCTGAAATATTCAATTTAATAAAATGCATGTCAATAGTGATCTTCACCCCCTGCCACACACCCTCGCGGTGGCTTGCATGGTGTCGCGTAGATGTAGAAGTACCTCCCCCGCAATTGAAGTCACTTCTGTGTGCCACAGGATAGTGTAAGGTCCTTCTGTACATAAATGATATCAATAAGCTGGTAAAAAGTAAGCTTCTTCTATATCCCGATGACGCAGTAGTGTACAGGGAAATTCTAAGCCCAAAATTTTAAAAATATTTAAACGACCACCTGTAAGTACTTTAAATTGTGTTATACAGGTTGGTTGGAATGAAATTTCAAAAACTGTAGTAATGAATTTTTTGGAAAATAATAGTTTTCCTTCTAGCGCTTAAAAAATAAGTAATAATAAATTAAAAAAACGTGGGATCCATTAAATATCTTCGGATAAGACTGACGCATTATCTGTCTTTGGGTAAACACATACGTGAAATAATGGGTCAAGGTAATCGTTAACTGGGATTCATCAAAAGAGTACTGGGCAAATGTGACGATCATGTACAAGAAATTAGCTACTTTTCCCTTGTGAGACTATTTGGAATTGCCGGTGCATGGGATTCTAATGAAATATGCTTAAATAATGAACGTCTCATCAACGGAGCCATTAAAGTATATTAATCTACGTAGTCTGCGCTTCTGTGAGCCTTCCCTTTTACTTTAGGCTAAAAAAAGACAATCTTTGAAGTAAATTTGAAGCCTATCCTTGTTGGATGCCCATAAAGACGAGTCTCTTATTACGAAAAAAACGTGGATATTACTTTTATATTTAAAGTACATTATGATTATCTGAGTTTATCGCTGGTTTTTCATTTGCAAATCTAGGTGGGTTGCAGGGTACTCCGTAAATGTAGATATGAAGGAGAGCGGCTAGTTACTTGTCTCCAGAGCTTCACGCCCTAGTTCTAGGCGGCAGACTTTTGAAACCTCGTGGCTTCTTCATAAGGCCCCGTTTCCACTACTGACATTTCTACGACGGTAACTCTCTACCCGCGCAATGCTAGTAATGGAAACGCTCGAAAACGCCTACCATGGTAGATAGTCCTACTAGCATTGAGTTACCCTTGTTAGATCAGGGAATAGTGGTTACCGTCGCGTCTCTTTTGTAATCGGAACGCAAGTTAGTCAAAATCCTGGTAAGAATTATGGGAAAACAGTTGAATCACGGATAGCGGTGTAGGATCGCGGCATATGCATCTAGGAAAACGTGGTTGGTGTGGCTTTGTTTGGCTTAATACTTGATTTTTGTCTATGCTCAATGATGCTCCAGAGTTGTTATTACCTATGGTTTACATAATTTAATAATATTTTCCGACCAATGACCGAACAAAAGAATTGCAAAAACTTTGCTCACGAAGAGACGGACTTGCTCCTTGGGCGTACGCGATAAGCCCGACGACATTTGATTATAACAGTCAATATAGATTCTTGAATAAAACTTCAAGTGCTTACACACTAGTGCTTACAATGTGTTACCATCTTTGCGCATTTCTATAACGATCGTCGATTTTCTTTTGAACTGGAATACTGGTAACCGCTATGTGACGAAAGCAGTGATTACAAGGGTAACTTTGTAGCTAACTGGAACGCAGGTAGGTTATGAGGGCTGAAATAACCGTGGTAGAATGTCAGTAGTGGAAACGGGGCCTAAGACTCAGGTCACGTCACCCTTTTACTCAAAAAAATGTTCTTTCTTATACCGACTTTATACGCTATACCTTTTTATATCTATATTTCAACAGCTAAATTCCGTGTTGTAATCATCTACGTATGGACTTGTCCATGTGCTGTCCTGAGTCAAGTACCGATCCCATCCGATTTCTGTGCATATCGCGTCCTGTTTAAGCTGATGGTCGCCATCTCAGATATCCCGTTTGGCATTCATACTATATTTATCAAGTGTACCTAAATTCAGTGTACTTGGAACTCAAGAGTTCGATCATCTTAAACGCCTAATATAAGCTACGTCTCTATTGCGTGAATTATATTATATTGTGAAGCATATTTTTGTGACATTTAAGCTATGAACCATTTTTCGCCTGAGTAATTAGGTGTTGGTTTGCCTCCAACCAGACTTTATTTCTGTACAGTACACAAATGGAAATCGCCAACATGATAGAATAATATTTTTTTAATCATAAAGGAAAAAGGGATGAAGTGGGAAAAGTAAAAATTTAGATTTTGCCATGATTTCTAAATATCGCTGCTGGAGTATTTATGAAGAGCAATCACTTTCTTAGGATTCACATGGTGGTATTCCATCATGAGAGGAAGAAAATGCAACTATTACTGATACCACTAGATTTATTATAAAACTCGACCCGGGTTTCGATGTGGTTTCACATCATCTTCAGGTATATTGTGAGGGAAGCGCAAGCCTTATATACAGTAGAATGTGTGGTGGGGGGGGGGGGAAAGGAACACAGGAGGTGAACGCGAGAGGTGGACTAAGAGGGCAAAGAGGAGGGGGTTAAAGCTTTGAGGGTGGGGGAAGAGGTCGGGAACATACATTCGTTAACAAGGAATTTATCATCGTCGAATTGTTGTTTAAAATGGAACCGACAGACAACTGGACAACCTTTTTAATTTTATTAACACCTTGCATCCAGCTATTTCTTTCACTCGTGAGATGGAACGTAACAAATCTATCAATTTTTTTAGATTTGACAATCCCCTTAGAAGAATGGAGCCACAAATGTTCAATCTTCCGAAAACCCAAAACACCGACCATATCATACCCGCAGATTCCAGACACCCTTACCGCCAAAACCTCTCCGCTTTCCACGCCCTCGTCAACCGTATTTTTATAATTCCCCTGAATGACTCCGAATTTGAAAAAGAATCCCGTACCATCAAGCAGATTGCAGGCAATAACGGCTACCCACCCACACTAATGGACAAACTCATACACAAATGAGAACGCATACCCAACGCATACGAGAAAATTAACGGTAGCTAGTTTGTACAAAAAAAACAGAACCCCCGGTTAAAAAGTGGTGCTCGATTACGTACTTTGGGGAGATTTCCTCTCGAGTGACGAAAATTTTACCAAGTGACCGTTTTAAAATGGCATTCAAAACCCAATTTTAGTGTGAAGAACCTTTTATCGAAGTGTAAGGACCCCATTGACCCTTAGAAAAAAAGTGGTGTATACTTAATGGAATACAGTGATTGTGGTGGACGGTATGTTGGACAGACGTGCAGAAATGTTATAACGGGACAAAAGGAGCACACAAGGGATTATAAAAATTTTAATTTTAACAGAATCAACTTCGCCAAACATCTTTTAACCCACGGACATAAAAGTGATTTTATTATGACACCTCTCCATTTTGCTAATAATAGACGAAAGCTAAACTTTTTAGAACAGCTGGAGATTTCTTGTTGATGAATGTATGTTCCCGGCTTCTTCCCCCATCCTCAAAGCTTTAACCCCCTCCTCTTTGCCCTCTCAGTCCACCTCTCGCGTTCACCTCCTGTGTTCCTTTACCCCAACCTCTCCCACACCACCACCCCCTCACCACACATTGTCCTGTATATAAGGATTGTGCTTCCCTCACAATATACCTGAAGATGATGTGAAACCACATCGAAACCCGGGTCGAGTTTTATAATAAATCTAGTGGTATCAGTAAAAGTTGCCTATTCTTCTTCTCTGGAATATTTATATTCAATCTTTACCTATTCCGTTTCAGCAAATAGATATATCAATATTCAATGACCTCTTTTTATCTTTCACGATAAATGTTTCCTCAGTCATATTTTACAAATCATTGTAAGTTTAATTATGTGCCTGTCAAAATATTTTGCGAACCCCAACTTACTATGGTAGACTGGACCATAATGACAAAATTAGATAAATTAATTGCCGAACTGACAGTCAAAATGTCCTTTTTTCTCTGTACAATTAGGGATATGAATAGCGGTAAATATATCCAATGCGAGTGTATTGGTGGATAGCATAGGTTGTTGCATGTTGGTATAAGGACTTGCAGCTAACTCAACGAACAGCATGTTTTTGCATGTTTGCTTTGATATAGCTTTTTATCTTTTTTAAATAGTGAGGTTTAGCCTAGTATATTATTACTAATCCTTTTTTATGCATGATATGTAGTGCATGTTTGATGAGAATTCACCCCCTACCACACATCTTGATAGTGACTTGCAGGGTATTATTTAGATGTAGATGTGAATGTTTATCATGTCTTATTTCCTGCGGAGAAGAATTATTCGCAGATGCTTTAACGTAGTTGAAAATTTGACTCGTCAAAATCCCGTATATCCAAGTCCACTAAAGCTCTTTCTTGAGGAATACTTCATTTCCAGCCATTTGGAAAATATTTGGGGTAATATTGCAGCAACTGCACCCACTCAAAATTTAATAATGTAGTGAGAAAGTCAGGGCCCACCTACGTCCCCGAATATTCTTCCAAAAAAATTGCGAAGTTGCATAACGGGTCCATTATTTCGGAGTGTACCCTTTCAGGAAATCTTTTTTTATGGCCTCTCCTCAGCGCACGTGTCGCTCTTAAAAACCCATTTCTGTCCCATCTTTTCCCCACGACCGAGTTTGCAATGTCCCTCCATCCCCATTGGTGTCACATTTTTTTCACGGACCTTTCCTGACCCCACCCTTACTGCCCTACCACAAAGGCTTGAACCGTTATGTCGCGGCGTCTTTTAAGAGGCCATTCTGAGGCGGAAGATCGGCTGGTTTTAGTGGCATCCTTGGTGTAGACAGCAAGAAAAAAAAACTGCCAGGCGCCACCCGGGATACTACAATGGGGGTCGAATGAGAATATTTTGTGTTCTCCTTTAACTCACCACACGTCACCCTCAGATCCATCCTTCAGTCTTCGCAAAGATATTGCTTGCTTAGGTACTTTGCTGCTTTGCGGGCCGCTGTAGACCGTCATTATCGTTATAAATAGGTTCTGTTAATGAAGTTTTGCGAGGTTCATGCATCTTTCCAGGAGTAAGTAGCTGACGTAATAACCTGAACTATTTAAAACAAGGTTTTCAGAAGAAAAGATATTCTCTACTGTCCAACTATATATACACAATACATGCCACCTCAAGGGTGTGTGGCCGGGGTGAACCAGGCTTGCATTAATGTCACAGAAACATTACTTTCGCTCGCAACTACATAGTGGGTTGATTAATCTACAACGACAAGTTACTCAAATTAAATAATAGAATAAAGAGTTGAACATGAAATGCTATCCACCTACTAATTTTCAATCCTAACCGTACTAGATAAAAAAAACTATTAAGGCCGTTTTACACGGTACATTTTTGCACGATTTCTTGTGCAAACGCTTGTATGAGAAAAATTGTACCGTGTAAAGCGGCAAATCGTGTGAACGCTTGTGCGAATGTCTGAATGAATGAACGGAAAATAGAACCTGTTTTAATTACATTCAGTCAAGCATACAATTTTGTTTAGTTTCATACATTCGTTTGTACAAAAAATCGCACCGTGTGAAACGGTCTTTAGAGTCTTTATGATGGGCTCATATTGCCTAGTGAGATTTCATCCTTATAAATAGGTGATTGATGGAAGAGTTTTTATTTTCCAATTAGATATTAACGTAATGAATAGATAGTAGAATTCTATTTGAAAAGCGTCTACTTCAACAGAGAGAAAGAAATTACCTGAAATGCTAAATCAGGTTGCCTTATGTCAAACTAATACTATTTTTCAGGTCTTTAGTCATATTTAAACAAGCTCGCTTAGAGAAATAACATGATACTTAGCGGCATTGAGTTTTTTGTGAGCTGTATGTAACTTTAATTTTCTCTAGGAGATTCACGTGTTTTGTATTTACAATGAGTGTTAGGGTGCCCTGGGCGGAATTAGAACGTTGAGGCCTCTGAGGACTATGCACGATGCATTTTTTTAGGACACAATTAAATTTATTTTTAAAATAATATAAATTATAGTATCACAGTACAATAATACTGATTGAAATGATAGATATATTTTACATTATAACATGACATAATTATGTTGTTTACCTATAATACAATAAGTCATGAAGATGCATCTACTTTTGTAAGAAGTACCGATCAGGACCTGCTAATCCTTAGGCTTGTCAGCAGGTGCCTCTTTTCTTACATCAAAATAATAATAAACATTTATTGTAAATTTGTGTATTTGTGTTGGTACACGTAGGGGATTGGAACCCACAATCTTAGGGATACCGATCTTCTTCTTCACTAACCCGACCACCGTCTCACCTCGAACCGGTAAATTCATTTCAAAATATGATCTAAAAATTGCGATATGGAACCCCAGCTTATTGTTAATACTACTGAGAATTCGGAAATAGCTTAGAGTGGTGAAACATTTAGGGTAGGATATTGTTTAAGAAGGAATAATTCAGTTGCATCACTGGGACACCAAAAAGCAAATGTACAGCAAATGGAATCACTGACTCAGATTAATGCCCCCAATTCCCGAGTCGAAAATGCACGTATATATAAGGCATGCGTCCGTGAATATGCTTTAGCCGGTTTTGGGCTTCAGCGTTGGGACATAATGGCCCGCTCACATCAACCATAGCATCTGGTCCACTTCCATGTCTCCCCCACCGGTAAGCTCTCACCCCCATGCCCGCTCGGCACCGAACAAATCTTTTCTTTCCGAGGAAAGCCCATGTCCCTCCCATGCGTAGGAGAACTCACATAACGGTGTTGTACCGCGGGATGAGCTAGCGAGAAACCGCTCCCACCCCCTTCCCATTCGACATGTCTCGGGTTGGGTTGTAGGTGGAGTGCTGAAAGGGGAGAGGTTTAGGGGGGGGGGGGGAGGTTGGAATGGGTGAGATGTGGGTGGTGGAGATGTCGGAAGCCGATTGGTGGCGGGACGATAGGAGAGCGGGCCGGGAAGAGCTAAGTGGATGGATGTGTATCCGAATGGCCGGGTTAGCGCAGGCGAAGAGGGCGGTTGGAATGGGAGGAGCGAGTGGATGCCTAGTCGAGACCGTTGACTCCCTGGAGGCCCGAGGTCAGGGACCCAAATCGTTTCATTCCATCCGCCCGGCGGGTGTCTGGCCCATAAAACCCCAATATCGCCCTTTTCGCGAGGCATTTGCATTTCCGCACGCGATAGTGATGGAAGATGCACCAGATCTCAAACCATTGGCCAAATGAATTTCATTCATGGAGTTTACTTACTTTTTTTGGCATTAAACGTTTTCCGCACGCTTCAGCTCTTCGTATGTCATGGCATGTATTAAAATAAATTTTCATAAACAGAATTCTACCTCCTATCCTACTATTCTACCACAAAGGTTTGTGGTAGGAGGTAAATTATTTTCTGAACTGAACCAGGTACATTTAACTTAGGGACTTATGTCTGCGTAGTAAGATTTCTCATTGCATTCATGCACTCCATATTTCACTCGCTGATATCATGGTATTCATCATTGGGGTGATTTTAGTACCTATATTTAGCCAATTCAAGGTGTTTCCTTTTCTTCAAGATTTCCCACGACTTTTATAACTTTATGTGTCTGTATTTGAACCCATCTCTTTGCTTTTTATTCATTATTTTTTTCGTGAGCGGGAAACATGTTTTCATTTTTTCGTCCTCAATTTATTTCTCTAGCTGTATTCTAATCGTCAATTCGACCGTAATGAATTTTTATTCTAAATTATATAACTGAACATATATTTTCTTTAATCTTGTTCTAATAATGGTGTATCTGCGTATTCTAAATGTCAACAATCTTCATTGAAGCCGGTCTAATTTTTTATTCAAGCCAACCTAGTATGAATCCACCAGAAAAGTGGCCCGGTGAGGAAGAAAAATCTTGCAAGGTTTACATGAATCCCTCGTACGCATCGTAAAGATAAAACTGGATAGATTTAAAATGTTGTTTATCATGTAAAATCATCATCAGCAGCTATCAATCCTATTGGTTTGACATAGCCCTCCACTATTAATTTTTGTATTGCTATCATATTTACTAATATGATAGCAATAATATAGTTATATTATTTTACAACCTTTACTACGTGCTTCATATATTTCATAGGAAGCCTTCGTTTACAGTCCGCTTCTTTTCTTGAAAATAATAGAAAATGATTTGTTTGATCAAAGGTACGTGGGAAATAATTAGGAAAAGGCCGCTAAATTGTGAACTCTATTGCATATATGCATGAAACAAAATTGGTAATCATTACTGTAATTGAATCCTTAATTTCAAAAAGGGCTCATCTCGGATTTTTGGACATTTTCAAAGGATATAAAAAGCTAAATTTCTATCAAACAATTTGAAGTGAGAGCATAATTTTTTTCTGAAACACCAATGTAAATTGAAACGGATCGCCCATAAAAAATTGGCTGGGTGTGTGTGCATGAAAACAGGAAAAAGTCCGTTTTCAAAATTTTATGAAAACAGGCCTTTTCGAAATTCATGATGGGTGTATTTTTTGTTGTTGTCCCTGTATGATTGTCATGCGACTATGCATATTTGCACAAGCTTTGTGTTTTGTATGTTCCGTATGATTATTATTAGAAATTGGACAGTGTGAAGCTGCCACGATTCCTTGGTTAATTTAGGTGTTCTTAAAAACCGATAGTATGATTATTGATGCAAGGATTGTTTGCTCGATGGTAATGAATGTCGTTTCCTATCGCACTCACGTTAGATGGCTCGCAGGATACTATGGGGATGTAGATATGAAGAGCACTTAATGCTACTAACACATACTGACCAATACAAGGTGTTGTGAATGAAAGCTAATGATTGACCTTTTAATGATATTCCTTCGAAGTTTCTTAAATTTTTATAACCAAGTACATGCCTCGTTGATGTCTCACTACATAAGTTGCTTTTAGTGCATAGTGGCAGGTATGTACCTTTAAATTGTTTTATAACTATTCGTTCTATGCCACTCACCCTTGCGGTGGTTTCCAGCGTACTATATAGATGGAGATGTAAGTTCCGTATTACATTTCATTTTTGATGATTAGCCATACATTGGCAATCTTGCACTGAATTTAGAGGGTATTAAGAGTCGAGTCTCGACTTTCATGGCAAGGTCACAACCTGTTGTATTTGGAAACCTCATATTTGATATGGGTGAAATAGTCAAAACAATTGGAATTATTTATATTCTTTTAGCGCCGTAAATTACCATTGCATTCAAAGTTCTCAAACCGATTGAAAACCTTGAGATAAGAAATATAAATCCGTAAGGTTATTCTTGTAACCTTGACATCAATATGTTATGTTACTGCTTTATCGGTCACTAATATAAATTTATAATCACAGATGTTAGAAAAGGATTATTTCCCTGAAAAATGTATCCTAAACAGGCATTTATTCCAGTCAAATAAAGAATCCAAATGCTATGTATATTTCCTTTTAAATTTATTTTGTACAACTAGTTTCAACGAATGGGCGTCATCTTCAGATACCCTGAGTTGAGGTTGAGTGACCTGAATGTGACACCCATGCGTTTAAACTAGTTGTACCAAAGAAATTTAAGTGGAAATATACATAGTTTTTGGATTCTTTATTTGATCATGAATTTCCACATAGCTACGCCGAAAAGTATTGAGTGCATTTATTCCAGTGTAATTTTATTTTCTGGCTCGCTAACAAATTTCTCTATTCAATCTTTGCATCAATAACAATTCTCTTTCCTAGGCATATGGCAAAATGATCTAAATAAACTCATACTTATGAATAGCTATATATGCACATCTCAGCGATGTCCACGCAATTGCTATGACAACCATCAAGACGTGTTAATGTACGCAATCATGGAAATATTCCTCAATGTTTTCATTATTTGATCACAAATAGGTTTTTTAAGAACAATAGCAGAATTTACTCTCAGAAAAATCATCTACCTTGACCGGGACTTGAACGCGGAAGCCCCTGATTTCTGGCCAGATGCTCTAGCCTCTTAAGCTTCCAAAATGTCCTTTTCCACTCTGGATTTCCAGTGCATATTCTGCTATTGTGCACTTAAGTGGGTAACTTGGTTAAGGTTTTACACGACAAGTACACAAACCTTGAAGTCAACCTTTGTTGCCTTAATTTGGACCTCATGGCAACTTCTTTTAGTTTATTTAATGCATATTTTATTTATAAGTACGAAGTACCCTCCAAACTAACCCGAGGGTGTGTGACAGGATAACCATCAATCATGTTTGCGCGCATGAAAATAAATGGTACAATCTGCGTGAATTCTTCTCGGTTTTTATCTGGGTTAGGCTCTCCATCGCCGCCGAAATTTCTATGACCGCCTCGCTCATCGTATTCAGGGCAATTAAAAAAGGTAATACTACTTCATGGAAATGTCATCAAATATTCTGCTCTTTGTATAGACATTGTAAGCGGTATACACTATTTTTATGATTATATTCACTGTCTTGATACGTCTAATTTCCTCAACATTTGATCTCGATCGCCCAACGTCAATGTCATTCAACTTACAGTCACCCTTCCTTAGGGCCGCTTTACACGATACAATTTTTTGTGCAATTTCTTGTACAAACGCTTGTATGAGGAAAACTGTACCGTTTAAAACGGCAAATTGTGTGAATGCTTGTGCGAATGACTGAACGGAATATAGAACCTGTTCCAATCCCATTCAGACAAACATACAATTTCATTTAGTATTATACATTCGTTTGTACAAAAAAATGTATCGTGTAAAGCGGCCTTTACAGATTTTATCATTCGAGATCATCAGCCAGGGTAGGCTCTCTACTGCAATACTGCAATTCCCTTCTTAGCGAGCGGAGCGCCGAAATTTAGCGCTTGAACTTTTTTTGTAATCCGCTTGGCAGCTTCGTTTTGCACGTCTCACATTTAGTTCTTCGTATCCTTTCTTCCCCCACCTCATTCCTTCCACATCCCTCAGACAGCACTCATTATTTTGGGAGAGCCGCGCCATTTTTTTGTTGCAGCCTCGCGCCAAGGGTCGTAAACGTCTTTACAACGTAACCATATATGCGCTCCGCAACCTCCCCAAGCTGCGTCCAAACACCTCGCCGGCGGATGTGTTTTCGACTCGTCAAAAGGAATGAATGGTGGGGGTGAGGGTTGCAGCTGGAAGGACCCAGAGGAGGGGGCAATCACCGATGGTTAAATTTTGTCGGCGGCGTCTCGTGTGCGGAAGGGTGCTTGGCAGGAGTTATAAAGGCGGCAAAAAGTTGCCGAGGGAGAAAGGGTCTTGCCCTGTCGGGAAGAGTGGAAGGAATTGAGGGGTAGGGGCTGTAGGGGGGTGCAGCGGAGGAAATATTCGTGAGGATCGGGAAATGGAGATCGGAAAAATGGCGACGCAGCCGTCCGTCCACGCACCCTTTCCTGCCCCTTTACTTCAGGAGGTCGTCGACCTCTCCGAACCACCAGGCATACCCTCCATCTGGGCAAAGGCAAAAGAACCCTTGAACCATCCCGGGACTAGGTTATCTGCCTATCCCTTGCCCACTCCCGACGTCGCATGCCCCAAAGAGCTTTTCCCACTGTTCAGGAGGGTGGGGTAAATAATGCAATATAACAAGCAAAGGAAGAGAAACGGAACTTTAGGGTTGCCGAGAAAACCATGCGGCATAATATTTTGGATGTATGTACCTGAAGAATATGAGTGTCAATAACCTCTCCTCGTAACGGGAAGTAAATTTTGTGTGCCTGCACTTAACTGTCGGAGAGAAGGCAAAGGGTGTCACTCCGAGAATGAATGAGAATGCAACCTGGAACTTATTATGCTAAAACTTTTGGTAATTGCTGAAAAATAGTTTCTAATGCTTGCTGCGCTTATGCTCTTAGCCTTATTAGAATGCATGATTTTTAAATGCATTTTTACTAAACTAATGCTGTCCCAAATTTCCTTCATCACTACTAATGCAAATATCATGGCAACAGAACAAAGGGTGAAGTTGTTGATTTTAGTTTTGACTGCCTATATTTTTTGTGAAAAATGGTAACATGTCAGATGAAATATATATATTAGGCCATGTTAGTAAACATGAAAAAACGATCAGTACTTTTACTACTTCCATAGATTCAACCTTTTAGTAATGCACTAAACATTTTCGTTAAGCTGGAAATTGTTCTTTTCACGGATGGAATCAAGCTGTCGTTAGTGTAATAAATTTAATTTTTGGCAGTTACTTGATTTTTCGATATTGGTTGGCACTAAACATGCATCACAAAAACTTGTTAAATAGACTGAGGAGTCTTCACATTTATCCACAATTATTCTATCTTTAACATTTCAAAAATCGTCCTCTTTTCACCTCTATTAAAATTTTGTTCGCTATTTCCCTCTATTGGAAAATCGCTTGCTACTTTTTGCCGCAATTTTCAAGAAACATTTTCTTTGGCGGTACTTAGTTCTACTAGCGTTACTGTAGAGATTATTTTAGACTTTGCATATACATTATATTTATCCCCATCACCTACTTAGTCTATTCCTAAGTAATATTGTAGATAATATTAGAATATACCTTTGATAATCATTAGGCGCGGGTGGAGATCATATTTGATAATAATTTAACCCTTTCCAGTCACCTTTCAGGTGGCTTGCAGGATGCTTCGTAGATGTAGATTTCTGAAATAAAAAATTTCGATAGTCGCAAAATACCATTGTTTAATTTTTTTCCACGATAGGCCTCTATTTTCATAGCCTTCTGGCTCATTATTCCATGCTGTCGTTGATATTCTACTTCTTTTCGAAATTCTTCCCGAATTGCCTACCCATCGCAAATGTAGTGGCAAATGCAAGAACGAATGAGTAAGTGAACGCTACAAGGAAGGTATCGTCCCGTTTCACTTCATTGATTCTCGGCCAGTCAAAAGTCGAGACGTGCGCACGAAATCCATCGCCCAGTCCCGTTAAATCCCTCTCGCATGAATGGAGATGGCAGATAAAGCATTCCTCGATCCATTCAGACGGATTCCACCGTTCCTGCCGTACTCCTGCGTAAGTCACGGAACGCGATCATTCGTGCAACTCCTTTGGAATTGAACGGGTAATTCCAAGCGGCGGGAGGACAGCGTACTTCGCCCTTTCTCCCTCCTTACTCCTACTTGCCTCCCGTTCCCCCTTCACCACTCTCCTCTCAGACCGGTTTACCGCGGCCACCGCGCGCACGCTCCAACGGTTCTCCAGCGGAATCAGTACCGCCGAATTTCCGCGAGGGAGGTGGGCGACAGGAAATAGGCATACGATCAGAACAGCGCGGTGTCTGTGTGCAGTAGTTATTTGTCCCACTTGCTTGCTGTCGAACGCTTGCTGCAGGTAAAGTAACTGGAGGTGCGAAAGGCAAGTCTTTATTAATGGCTTGATCGTAAGTGCGAATATTTTGCGTAATATTTTGTGAACCCCAACTTACTATGGCAGACTGGACCATAATCATAAAATTAGAGAAATTGATTGCCGAACTGACCGATTCAAAATGTCCTTTTTCCCTCGTACAATTAGAGATACGAATAACAGTAAATACCTATGTTCAATCGGAGAGTAGCAATGGATAACATTGATAGCTGCATGTTGGTATGAGTAGGTATTTAAAGCTAACCCTACTAACAGAATGTTTTTACATGTTTGCTTTGCAATTTCTATTATTTTTAAATAGTGAAGTTCTGAATAGTATATTAATACTATTCCTTTTTTATGCATGATATGTAGTGCATGTTTGGTGAGAAATCACCCCCTGCCACACACCTTTGAGGTGGCTTGCAGGGTATTATGTAAATGTAGATAGAAGAGTCTCGTGTCCACATCTGGTCCCCCTATTTTCAAGAAATAAATCACGGGATTAATTTCGTGCAATTTTTTTAAATAAATATTTTTTCCTCCGTTACCCTTGATATTCGAACCGCGACTGATATTAGGGATTGGATAGCTTCTGACTCAATAAGGCGAGTTCTGAGCGAGAAAATTCCGTACGACAGGAGGTAATTTATTGCTATCTCGCATGATTTCGACTCACCTATCTTCTTCAGTAAGAATTCTAAAAACCCTACCCTGAGAGAATGTTTGAATTTAACATGACTTAAAATAAACAAGTCGATTTGTATTACATAGAAACCAGTCTGTGTTCCTATGAAGACAAACATATGTTATTATTCCATCATATTACAGGTAATTTGATTGTGAATAGAAAGAAGAATGTATTACTAAAAGGAGGCATCGAAAATTTCTTTCAATCCGTATATAACAAATCATCAAAGCAGAAACATTTAAGGCCGAAAACGCTGGTCTGCAAGCAAGTTTCCCGTTTAATAGAATACCTTCAATTTTAATATGTGACTAGCTGCTCAGGAGCTATCACATTAATGATATTATTAAAGTAAAAAAATTCCACAGTGAATGAAGAGTCATTCTCACCTAGGTATGTTTTTCTATGCCATACCTAACTTAATAGTGGACAATGTACTAATCTGGTGATTACTCACTCCCTGCCACACACTAGTGGTGTATTTCATGATTCTATATGTGCATATGTACCAGGATAGGTACTAAATATGACTGTCAGCAGTGTCATATGTTAAGTGCACGGTTTAACCACCTGAGGTCTACCTAATGGGAAATAATATTCTTTGATAAATGTCAACAATATGTATAAAACCATTACTCTATATGAAAAGGATTTTGCTGTACTCTTTACCTTACTATATTCTCAGTCACAATATTTAATTATGATTAAGGATGCTAGTTTCTAAGCTTGGAGGAGTACTTCAAAATGTAATGCGATTCGTTACTGTTTCGTGGCAATGGTGGCAAGTTTCATTCGAGCCGTTATTTCCCACCCTTCATATGTTCTTAGCTGCTCCTATACGCAAAGCAATGGTTCAATTCTTTCTAGTTGTACATATATCTCAAAGGTTCGTTACATACACATGAATATCCTATGACTGACTGACTTCGTCAATTGTTGCATGTCAATAGAGCTTTGATGGTGATTTCACCCCCTGCCAAACGTCTTAGAGTCGGCTTGCAAGGTATCGTGCAGATGTAGATGTAGATGAGTTGGATTCTCTCCCATCTAAAAATTGATTCCTCTTTCTTTCACGTACTGGGATTTTACTGACACATTTATCTGCAAGTCTTATTCTCTTTTCTTCTTACTGATAAATCTGTGCGCATTACTAGTGAGTACTCGATGTATTTGCTTTAGTAGACATGCCTGTTTACCCCCCTTTACGGACATATATTTGTTTGTTGTTACCCTCACACAAAAATGTTAACTTGGAGATAGATGGAGTTGGCCTCAGTGGCGATGATACGTGTGATACATATTTTTAAAAAAAGCGGAAAATTACCAATCGACTGATTTACTATTTACATATTAATTAATTCCCACATAATTATTTTATATTTTTGCTGTGATGCTTGACTTTATAGACATACTTTTATTTTATTCTCCTATTGGAGTTTTACCAACACTCCATATCCTTCTTTTCATTTTCCTATCGCAGATAGTTCTCTCCGCTTTTCCCTCATTCGTAATTTTATTGCTCATTACTGATATTTATTCTCTTTCTCCCTAGTCTTTCTACTTTTGGAACCGTCATGCTTCCCTAACCTCCTTTATATATTCTTTTTCTCATCGTTGCTAGATGATCGGGATCTCTATCCACTCCAGAGAAATTCTAGGGAATTGATATTTTAATATTGACACTTCTAATTGTATGTCTAACCTTGGTACCTTAAAATTGTATACCTAACTATGATCCACTTCATAACTCTATTTGCAGTTATAATCCCGGTATTCCTAATACTAGAATGATTTTTAAACCAGGTTTGGTAATTGCTTTCTCCCGCGATCCGTGCACCCCGTCTATCTCCCAGACTCCTTCATTTTTCTCCTTCGCCAGCCATTGCACTAGTTCCCCATGGGAAGGAAATGCTCACTTCTCATTATATCGTAAAGATATCGTCAGTCCCTTCTAAACCTATTGGTACTTGTAGGGGATTGAACTTGAAATACAACTACTTGGTGATCATTTATGTCCGCAAAAATGTTTATAGCTCACCTGGCTCAAATTAATACTATTTTCCTACATTTTGCGTTAATACGTCTACAAAATATCCTACAAGTCACCACAACGGTGGGTGGTAGGAGAGAATCAATGCCAATCTCTAATTGTTCAGGGAGCAAACCTTTTCTTACTAATTATTTTGCGGGTTCTATTGTTAATTAATAATTCTAAAATAAATTGAATTTATCCAGGAAGTAAAGTAGAAATTCAAAGAATACAGCTGTCATTCAGCGAGACGCACACCGCACGTATACAAGAATTTGAAGTTACCTAACAGTCTTCCATTAAATGATATGATGATATTTAGCTTCATACAGGCAATACAGGTAATAATGTAAACTCTTGTATCATCCACTTTAAAAAGCTCGGGGGACGATTGCTCCTTTAGTTCCCATGATCACCTCTCATAGTTCAAGCATGTAATTTTTTTTTCGTTTACATTTGGAAATTTTCTCACTTCCCGCACAATAACCTATCTATGACTCTACATGACTCTATCTATGCTGTAGCAGTCTTTATGTTCTTCTTTACCGCTTCTCTCCTTAATGCTGCTCTGCAAGAATTTCGCTCAATGATGACCGTAGAGGATTTGGCACCCTGCTGCCTCCAGCTGGGAGGGCAACTTTTAGTTGGATTCGAGACTGAGCTATTGTGGAGACTTGTAATTTCCTAATAAAGGAAAACGTTTCTCAATGTTTATGGGTCTCTCCTTGCAACTTTCCTTTTCCCACCGTTTTCAAAACATGAAGATCTTACGTGCACCACTTCGTCTACATCTAGGTAATATCCGGCCAACCACCGCGAGGGTGTGAGGCAGGGGGTGAAGATCACCAAACATGCACTACTTCATCTACATCTACATAATACCCTGCAAGCCACCATAAAGGTGTGTGGCAGGGGGTGAATTGCCACCAAATGTACTTAAATGTAACTAAGAGCTACAATGCTACTACCACATTTAACCGAGTTATGAATAAGAGTCGCGTGTAACAATATGGTAAGTATATACATTGTAATGAAGTGATTACTGGTTGTAAAAGCTTTCTCTAAATATATTTATATGCACTTCATTTAGGTTGACCAATCTAGTCAATTCTACCAGAACGGCATTAATGTCCATTTTATTTTCTTTTACATCATTTTAGCTACTTTACTACATTATTTACGTTTTTAAACGAATTATTTCCTAACCGAGTACTCGTTAGTGAATAAATAATGATTTTACGAGAGCTGAGAAATTGCAATGCACACAAAAATAATTCAGTTTTTGTCCTTTGTGTAAGAGGATGAGTTTTTTTCCTCGGTGGAAAACGTCTATCCTTTCGCTTTATGCTAAATAGTTATTAGAGTAGACGGTGTGTGTCTGGATATGCATTGCATATTTCCGCTGAGACAACGAGGAGCGCCGCGAGTTTTCTGCAGAGGGAGCGAGACCGATTTTACGTCGCGGTGAAAGACCCCATTCCTGGGTCCGCTCCACCCTGCCGTCGGCGTTGCTTGTCTCATCGGCGAACACGGCGCGGTGCATCGACCCTCAGAGAGATTCCCGCCGGCGGCCACACGGCGCGGATGAACCCGAAGGCACGCGCCAAGGCCTTCCAATACCAAGAACGCCAGCCGGAGAATCTTGCACACAATCGTCCTTCCTTCTTCCACGTTATCGTCGTGCACCCGGGCACGGCACTTGAGTAGATGACCGGTAGACATCCACTGCGAAGACGCGAACCTGTGAGCTGACTAACGTCTGCAATGGGGAATCTTCGAAATTTATGGGTAAAAACATCGGTGTTCAACCCAAAGGTTGGTTTTTAATAGGTGAAAGTAGAGCTCACCCCGTACTAAACCATTGGCGTGTGAAATTCACACAGGGTAGGGGGGCCCATTCCGTTCCCTTAGATCTCCTACAAAGTAATGACACACAGAGAATAGAATCGCAAAGATTGTTAGGTGGGGCAGGCAAGTAGCCACGGGGGTGGGGGGGGGGGGTGGGGGGGACTTCTGGGGCTTCAGCCCCCCCCCCCCTAAAGTTTGTTCTAATAAGTTTGTTGTTATGAATTTAACTGGGCATGATAACCCGGATTACACTGCGTATATTTCAAGCGCTAAGTGTCTTGAAACGTCATCAATCGTTTGATGCATGTGTGTGGTTAACAATTTGTTCTTTGCAATCTGATATGTATGCATGCGTTGAATTTCTGTTCTGGCACCGGTCAAATTAAGTGCTTCATAACAAGGTAAGCAGTGAACTTTACCAGTGAAAAGAGATAGGAATGGGCACTGTGAAACTAAATACCAAGCACTGAAAATTATGGGAGAGATTTGTAGTACGTCGGCACCGAACGGGCAACGCTGATTTGTTTCAAGTTACTCTACACTAGACTTAGCCCCTTAGCCCATTTTCTGGCTGCGTGCCTGGGTGGTGGTGTCAAGAAACCTTCTGCCCAGGATTTGAACTCAGGACTCTCCGGTCTGTAGTCCAGCGCTCTACCAACTATGCCACCACGAATTTATGGGAAAGGTGAATTGGGGAAAAATAGGCTTGAGGATTTTGAGATTTGAATTAATGGCAGGGTTAGTGAGCATGGATACAATGTAATGGATGGTGAAAAGACTGTTAAGGAGCGGGAATGTCTTCAAGGAAGGGAAATGGATATACATGAACTTAGGGATTTAGACGTATAGATGTGGGTATGGAGAAAGAAAGGTGGATTGAAGGGATGACGAACGATTAAGTGATATCTACATCTACACGATACCCTGCAAGCCACCGCGATGATGTGTGGCAGGGGGTGAGGATCACCAAGCATGCACTACTAACATGCAAACAAGCAACTATAATGTCTCAAGCAACTTGATTGTTAGTATCGATAGTATTAAAGGGGTTAATGCATGCATCATGCACTACAGACTACACTAAAATATTTCCCCTACCTATCCCTTTGCTATGCTACCTATTCTGTTAAGGGCCTTAATGCTATTTACGAGGAACGGGGAAGAGGAAAAGTCAAATAAATGAATAAAAATGGAAGTATATTCAGTTACACAAGTGTTGCCGTCTGTTGGTTGGCTCTACAGCCAAGAGTCATGTTTGGGATAAATTATTGGTTAATCTATCATTACGTAAGTACATGTTCATATTTTAATCCTATTCCTTGATGAAATGCGGATGCTGGATCTAATTATAATTTCTATCTATATCGATATAGTTGTTGAGAGAGGACAGGATGTTGTTTGAGAAATTAAGGTGAAGGCAGTAAGCCTGGATTGATAGGGAAATAAAGTGTGAGGCCGTTTTGAAGGACGAGATAGAGGGAAGAATGGTGATAAGCGGGATAGAGGGAGGAGAAGAACATGTAGTTTGGATAGAATCATGGGTGGTAGGAAAAGTGAGATATTTCTACCTACTTTACTTTCTTATCTCCTACTTTCACATTTAATCTGCGTGTTTTTGCTCTAAAAAATCTCATTACTTTTGCTTTCTCATAGATTTTCTTCATTTCATATCTTTCGCACTCTACCTGTATAGTATTTTTGTAAGCACTTGCTGATTGGCTGACTAGTGCTTGATCATTCGCGAGCCTTACCGACTTTACCTCTATTCCTCCTACCTTTACCTCTTTCTCCTAACTGTACAACCATGCTTTGCTTCGTCAGGCATAAATTAATTACGTGCTACTTATTGCCAATAATACCCCCATATCCCTACCAATCCGTTCTTTGTCACGCCTGTTGTGATCCCTAATTACATTTGAAAGAAAGTCATTTTAAATTGATACTCACGACGGTTTGTAATTCTTATTTTATATTTGTAACCAACTCGCTCGTGTGATGAAGAAGCTTTGAAAATATTTTAGCGTCACCATGAAACAGATAAGCTCTAAGTTTGCTAAAAATATTCACTGCATAACCTACGCCTCACACTCGTCTGCGTCTCCTGACCGACTTCCTTTAATAGGCCTCTGACGCCAGCACATGAATCATAATGGTCTTTTATGAATCTCGCCGATTTTCTCTGCTTACGATTGCCATCTTCAAACAGGTTTCGTTAAGATTCCTAAAATAATGCTAGCGGCTTAGTCTAAACGAGATTTAACAAACAAATTTAGTATCTTTCCGTTTAAAATGAAATATTTACCTATGATTTGATTTCCATATTGAAGTTAGTTCTTTTTAAGCTTTAGACATTAACACAGTTATCACAACGATCTTTCACTAGCATAAATTTCACAAAAATAATTTCATGGACAGTGTAACCTGTAAGCATCCTCGAGAGTCTGTGGCAGAGATAAATTATCACGAAATAATAAATAATGAATATGCTATAAACTGGATAGGAGTATGTGTGGCTTGTGAAAATACCAAGCACGTAAAAAAAGTGATTTGTAGCCACGGGCGAATAAAATTTTTATTCATAGTTTAGAATTTTGTTTACATTCACTAAAGTAGTTTTAAATTAGGTAGACTAGTTGTCAATTGATGTGAGTTAGTAGAGCACAGCATGTTTCCCAGATGTACCCAGGCAAGGTTACCTTCACTACCCTAATGAATATGATTCATCTGCATTTACATAATACCTATAACGTGTTTCTTCACGCTGGAACTCCTTATCCCTGCTTATTACCTTATTATCTCACATAAAGGGAGCTTTCTGTCTGCATTACTTAAAATGAAGTATTTCATTCAATGTTTTTCATAATCAAGAAATTCAGCGCCTCTCATAAAATATTATAAAAAAAGGATAAATTGTGTTTAGCAAGATGTCATCATTCATAGCCCATGTTGATTTTGTCCACTAATTCTTGACTAACGAGGCGTACCAAGATGCAGTGGTAATAGTTCAATAATATTACATTATGTTCATGTAAGTGGGAGATTTTGCTCAATGACACGCGCTAATTTTTTAATAAATGATAATCATCAACTCTGGTGATTGCCACCTTATTTTGGAAAAGCTCCTTAATGAATATCTGCAAAATAGCAGTAAAATCTGAAATTTAGATATCAAAAACTACATTACTACATTGAAAATATTTTAAAATCTCAAATTACATTGGTACGTCGTACTGGCTCTTTTCTTCTAAGCTTCTCTCGTTCCCCTATGAGCTATTTGTTAATATCTTAGACATTTTAATTAGGATATTTTTTTGTTTTAAAGCTATAGCTTCAGTTGTATTTTTTATATTTAAAATATCACAATCAATAACTTTATTAATAAGCATTTCCAACCTCTAAAACTCAGTTCAACCGTGCCAGGCGAGATATGGTGGAACAGCATGATCGTAAATAAATAAAGTAAAACTTTTTCAGATATAGTTTTAAAAATAGACCTGATGATGACGTGTTAAGCGCTAAAACACGTGTAGTCTTGTTTCAAATAAAGTTGTGGACAGTACTATATCTGAAAAAGTTTTACTTTATTTATTTACCTTCTAAAACTCAAGTTTTAACTTTCCTCAAGTTGCCATTATTGCAATCGCTAACTGATAGTAGGCCCTAAATGTTCTTTTTTCCGATTGAACGTCATAAATATATTATTGTTTAAGGCTTTCTGGTATTATGTCACTGAAGTTAGACCCAGCTTGGAGCATTAGTTTTCTGGTGAGAGAATACCCAGTTCAAAACGTGGGGTTCAAGGCAGCGGGTAAGTACAGAATGTAACTTTCTTCAATTCCGCAAAAATTCAAGTCTATAGAAAATTTTGATACCCTTAGACGTTACTGGAGTTGATTTGTGCATATTTTTATTTTGCTTTGTTCATGGGCTTCACAATTTGTATCCAAAAATCAAATGGTGCCAGCTCATTACATCATCCATATTTGTAACACTTTTTTCCGCATTGAGAACAAATAAATGTTAGGAATAAATTTTATGCGTATGGGTCTAGAATAGCAAAAGAATTTTATAATATTATACATCATTAATAGGTACTGAATGTTAGCTAATTGCAATACTAATAACCACCATATTTCTGCCAGACCTATTGCTTGTAAAACAAAGGCATATCCACTCTGGCATTTCTATCGCGGAACAAAACGTTTAAATTGTCTTATTTTCTTTTATGTCTTGGACTATGCACTCACGCTTTACGATGACCTTTTTCGTAATTTAAAGGTAATTTAAGAAAATGAATACCCATGTAGGATTCTTTTGCTCTAATAGAAGTTCAGCATTTTTCTGTTACCTATGTAGGTATATCACTTTGATTTTGTGACATTACTTGTTTGATGTGGAAGTAAATATGTAATTTTTTTAAAGATTTGAAATCCAATCATGATGGTTAAACGAAAAATTAAAACGAAGACCAAAGATGTAGAAAGAAATTAAAAAAAAACTTCCCCTACTGGTTTTGTGCGAGGGGCGAACTCGACGAGAAATAAAGAAGAGGGTCACTGCGTATGTTAACAATGGGAATTTCGTGATTTCCGCACCGTCAGAGGAAGAAGGAAGCTGTTTGCGACACAAAAGAGCGGGGTGTTTGTCTTCAGACCGATGAAGCTGCTCTCCAGTCCGCTTGGGTGCTGAGCGAGTTAAGCAACTTTTAGCATCAGTTGAGGAAAATGCATGCGCGTGAGTAAGCAGTGGAATATTAATCGAAGAAAGAAGCGAAATTTTGTCGCGGGAAGCGGAATATATATCAGTCATTCTGGTCTCACTCTTTAATATTCACGTAGTCATTGAATGTTATATAAATTTCCTGTATTCATTTATAGGGCTCATGAATCTGTAAATATCGATGATCTTTTTTTAGTTGGTTAGATTCAACCACGCTTGCTATGGATAAATATTTAAAATTATATTACCATGAGCATATCATTTAACGATGGGCCCTTTAGAATAAATATTATATGTTTTTGTAATGCAGTGACATCTTAGACTGCCATTTACCTGTCCATTTAATAGTTTTATACCTTTTATTCTTAAGTATAATCTCTTCCCGTGCATCTTAATCCACCAATATATTAAAAAAATCCAAGTTATTCCTATGGTAATGTGTTACGTCTGATAAACCACCAACCGATCTAAAGTCTCTTTATTTAACCGACAATTTTTGTAACTTATTCGCGAAGGAAACGCAGGGTGATTCTGCCGGCCATTAATCATTATTTAAGATTACAAAGGCCAATACAAATATTTTATTGGGTATTGTGTATCCCATTACCCCACGGGTGTTATTGATTCTAATGTTAATTTTAAAATTTTTCATTAGTAGAGGAGTATGACAAAGTTTGACGCAACCTAGGTCGTGTAGATGGATTTATGCTCGGAAGACAGAATTCATTTTTCACGACATGGGGAAAACATTTGACTGATATAGTTTGTGTGATTTTATGGAATTAAGAGCATCGCATAAAGCTTCATTTGTAAATACGTATGTTACAAATCGATTTACTTTCACGACAATATTTAAATTTTGAAATTTCAGCAATCATAAAAGGCAATATCCATGCATTCGCATAAGTATTCTAGAAAATAGACCACCAGAATTTACGCTAATCCATTCATAAGATCTTTTATGATCCCGTAATTTATTCTGTAACATAGAGGTTAATAATCTATTTGTAAAGCAAACTATCTCTCTTATATAATGTTAACACCAAATATACCGTAACATGAAAGTATTGACAAACGTTTTCGGTGGAGTTGTTTAATATATATCTAGACTTAAGGCGTCTACTTAAAAGTTTTTTTTTGTTTCGAGCATCTTTTCTTCGGAATTAATTAAATCGAAAAATTAGAACATAAATTGAAAATATATGTTATAAAACCTGTCGAGATGTCGAGAAATGAAATTCAAGTTGAAAATAAATTGGAGAAGTGGGTTTTCGTGGTAGATTTTAGAATTCCTTCAAACATTGTGTTGGGGTTTATAAAGGGTAGAGACAAGATACGTCAACCCTTAAAGAATCATCATTTCCCCTGAGTAGAATAACCTTAAAAATGGCCACAATGAAAGAAGTTTTGAGGTAGAATGAAATGCGGTTTCGTTCCCATACTTCAGCGTCGCATGTATATCATTACCTCTGCCACACACCTGTAGATGTACATGCGCTTACAGGGTATAGCTATGCAATACGCTTACAGGGTATTATGTAGATGTACGGAGGAAACTAATAACTTTCAAATTTTATGGTTTTGTAGACCATGTTTTTCCAGTAATTTATCTAGTGTTATGTTAACACCTAGTCTTCAGCAAAAGTAGAGACTGATTTGAATGTTTTATTTTGTCTATGATAGTACTTTGGTTGCATTCGTATTTTTCCAAAAAACTCTTTATTCCGCATGTATTCTAATCTCCCTGTTTTCAGCTTGTGGGCAAGTTATTGTATGAGTTTAGGTCCTTTTTAGCGCAGGCCCTTAATGGTCACTGCAAATTTATGAATACACCGGAGCGTACTGTACACCACGACTGCTTAACTACGATGAAAGACCCAATTTACTATCCGCATAATCGAAGTTTGTGGGCGATCTCTCTCTCCATCATGGTAATGTTCCTTTGACAGTAAATAATTCGCTTTTTATCGATCTCTTTTGGGTTGAGCGATTATCTACATACATAAACATTCCATGTGACCGTTTTTCGTGCCCAAATTCAGAAAAATAGTTTCATTTCACCATTATGTGCCTATTTCTCGCTCTGTGTATTTGTAAATTTAATTTCGTTTTGCTGTACATTTTACTCTTCTTCGATCGTTTTTCATTTTATTGCATGCTTATTGATTATCCCTTGTTGCATTCACGTTTATTCCTCTCATATCTCATGCTATGACTTTTTGGTCTCTCATTGCCTTATATGCTTTTTCTGTGGTTTTCATTATCTCCGGTTTCTGGTATCTTCCTCCTCTCAACTTTTACCATGCTTATTAAGGACTTACTTTTTCTATTCAGCTCAAGTAGGCAAGAGAAATCGTGATCCCACCTTTCAGCTTAGTTCAGTATCCTGAAAAAGTGTTCCTTTTTTTCTAGATGTGTCCGCAATCTAACTCTTATATACTTTCACGTTTATTCTTCTCGTTATTTTTCTTGTTTTCGATGGTTTTATGTGGTTTTTGTTATCTCTGGTTTGTTGTATCTCCCTCGTCTTAACTTCTACGATTATAATTACTCACTTATTTTTTTATTCAGCTCAAGGACCATAAAAAATAGTGAACCCGTCTTCCACATTACTTTGGTATCCTGAAAAAGAGCTCAAAATTTGTCCAGTGACCGTAAATATAACTGCAGTTTGTTTTCCAAAGTGTCCTAGAAAGACCTGAAATGAATACATAATATCAACATTATTTGATTGGAATTCGAACATTTTGCATTACTTTAAAAATTGACGTATAATCCGTGATTAGTTATCTTTCACCTTCTCTTGCAAATATTCACCCTTAAAAAAAGCATTAAGGACTCTCTTTTTCTGAGATGAATTAGTTTCTTTTTAGCTCCAATTGCACTAACATTTAGATCCAATTGCATTAATATATTAGACTCAATGGTCCTGTCACTCCAAATATTCGTGCCGATGGGGAAGCATTGGTGCTTTGACACCCTCCCGAGATTCTGCTGAAATATTTTCCTGGAACTCCCATTGTGAAGGGGAATCACTGCTCTATGTGTTGAAGTATAAAGAAAGTCTTACCCCACACATTGTTTTTGATTTTTTCCTGCAGCCCAGGAAAGCTGTCATCTGGCGTACTTGTGACGCAGGACTCTCATTCGCATTCATTCCTGTCGTACGAGGAAAACGATCAGAAATCAGAGATTGTTCTTTTTTTTGTGGGGAGTGAGGGAAAAAGCAGGAATGTTCTCGGTGTGGATTGGACGTCTGAGGCGCTTAGTCTTGACAAATGAAAGCATTTGGGAATCACCTCCACTCCTCGGAGAGAACTGGTGAATGGGTGAAAAGAAGTCGGCCGTGACCCCCCCACCCTCTTTGCGAATGTGTATATGAGTTCGAGCCACTCGCGCCTGGTGTATATACGTGCGTGTTTGTCTGGTTTTTAGCTAACCCAGTTTGCAAAAGGCGCAGTTGTAGTTGGTAGGAGGGAGAAAGAGTTGAGCACAATACAACTGGAAAACGGGGAAATCCCAGCTGCTGATAACTGGGAAATATTTATATGTATAGTGTATGTACGGGAAAAATCGGTCTTACTTTAACGAGTTGAATTTTCGGCTCCTTAAAATAGCGGAAGTGGTTTGTTGAAATGATGAAAGACGCAGCTGTATTTATTTGTATTTTTTTGTCTTTATAGATGAACTTTCTTTCTTGACGGTCTGACTTTTTTGTAAGTAGCGTAATGTACCTATTAAGTAATGAATTTGCACATAAGAGATTGTGCCTTAGTACTTAAAAATCATTAAAATGACCATATCTGGAGTACCTGTTGTACTATTAGAACCAAGAAAGAAATAATTAAGGCGATGTATAAATATATTTGCTCGTTACTCATAATTGTTATATAGAGATAATTTTTATTACAGACTTTCCGCTGAAAGCACTAAAATTGAGTTTGCAGTTCTTATATTTTTAGCAAGTTCATGCATGAAAACATGTGAACTACATTCTTACTTGACTTATAACACTACCGTCACCCCACTCAACTGGAAAGCAACTACCTTTCTTCCCTTATCCTTCTTCGGATTGCTGTGGAAGCCACTGATCAATGACAGTTCATGGTTTTGCTTTCTCAGGGTAATTCACACTAGGCTTTTCTGCACGTAGGAAATGAATAGTGATTTTATATCACTATGCATCAGTTGCTTATCCGACATTTACGGATACGTTGTGCTTATTTTAGAACCTATACTCAGGCCAATGTATGATTTCAAAAATGAATGCATTATATTCTATTAGCCTAAGGAATATTCTGTACTTTTTAGAGTCTAATTCAGTTATCATTTCACCCATAAACTTCGCGTAATGGTCCAAGAATCCATGAAGGCCCAGCATGCCACGAATACTTGAAGAGTCAACAGTGTTTTTCGACGTTTCTATAAATTTGTGGCATTTGATCCTCCGTGCCATCATATATTTCTTACTGGTAGGATGCAATTTTGCTGAACGTTTTGTTGAGGAATGTATTAATGAAGGCCATTGAACCGTGAAAAGATAAAAAAAACTGTCTTTATATAAAACACAGAACGCGAATGAGAAAAAAAATACAACGAATTTGCTCGGACCCAATCCTTTTGAGATATCCTATTGGCGCGTCTGATACATAACAGATGAAACAACTTGCCTCCCTTTAAAGTGGCCAAGGTCTTTAGAGATTCTTCAAGGTCGAAATGCTTTCCCATGAACTTTCCACGTGTGTAAATTTAATAATGGCATTTAGTTAAAACGGTTGGTCTCGCGAGCGTAGTGCGAGCTTGCCTGAAGGTCACGAGCTCGATTGCTGTCGCGGTCATGGGTGTTGTGATTATATGTAACCGATTAGTCTTTGCTGTACAAAACACTCTGCTCACATCAGTTGATACCATAAAGTTACATTTAATTTTTTTCTTCAGAATTTGATTGAAAACTTTCTATAAACTCTATCGTTAGTAATCACGTTCCTATGCTAAGCATTTAAATGGTCTTAAGAAGTACTGATCTTGATCCAAATAGGAAAAAAGCATGACGTACTCAAAATTAAAAAAAGAGAGGATAGTAGTCTGAAAAAACTACTCTTCCCGGAACAAAACCACTATTGCAATCTCGTTCCTCATCTTGCTTGAGTATAAATTCCCTGAAACTTTGAGAAGTTGGTGATGGTACGGTATGAGACGAGACTTACTTCAGTCTCAAGCTCGACTCTCGTCTTACATCTGTCATTTTGACGTCTTATTTAGGGAAGGCTTGAAATTAAGAAATGATAGTTCAAAGGTAATGACGTTAGAGTCTCTACAAATGCCAATATTGTAAGGTTATAGTTGATATTTTTTTAGCCTATGATTCTATATGTGTGTGATAAGGAGGTTTCACATTGTAGAATCTGTCCTGAGAGGAACCATATGACCAGGCTCTTCTCAATCTGTAGAATAGCATTATCTTGGAGCCCTTATCTGGAAGAAAAATTTAGTTTAGATCGTTTGTTTTTATATTTTTCTCTAGGTCGCCCAGTTCTTCCAATTTATCTTCATTTTTATTTTTCCATTTTATTGAGAGATCATGTATTATTTTAAAGAATCTCTACATGTGAAATAAAGGTTGCGTACAAAGAATAACATATGTTGCTGTGATTTATATCACAGTTGCACGAAGGCAGCGGTGCGCATGCAAGAACTATTATTTTCGCATGCATGCATGATAGTAAGATAAATTTAATTATCTTTTTATTTAAAATGTATGCATGATGATAGTTCACCCACTGCCACATACCCTTTCGGTAGCTTGGGGGTTATTATTAAGATATAATTGAAGATATGGGCGATCATCGTATGCGGGTGTACACAGCGAGCCATTTTGAGAGAGATAAATTATAATTTAGCAGAGAAAATATTATTTTGAAATTTCTGAGAATAAAACGCGTAGTCAAACCTAGATTTAAAATATAAGTGCGTTCCTTAGGACTGTTCGACAAGACACACATATCATGCGATTCTGTAAAGCACTTTATCGGTCACTATCGAATTGAGAGTTAGTACCCCATGGCTCTCGTTATCGCGACGGTTGCTCAGCGTCCATGCAAGATCGAAGACGGGGAAACCCAAATTTTCACTGGACGACTGTCCGCCATCGCCTATTACCGACTCTCTATCTTTCACGTGTTCTGCCGTCGGAAGCCTGAAAAATAAATGGGACATATCTTGAAATCATATTATCAAGCGTTGTGAATTTAAGAAATCGACAATTTAGCTTTGGGTATTCCAGTTAAACATTTATTTCGTAAATATAAAACTTTCCTAATAAACCCGTGAAGTTGATAGCGTATGTTTTGGGAACCCAAATAAATAATTGTGGTTACCTACTTCATTTCAAATCGCTTACAATGGCTTTTCTGTGTGAAGCCGAGAACCTTCTATAGACCTTAATCCGATCCAATTGACGACGTGGGTGAAGCGGACTTATGATCACTAGTTTCTGGCCGTGGGTCGCTTACAAAGGATTGTGTTGTGGGGAGGGTCATAGTCAATGGATCACAGTATTATTGATGTGAGAGAAAAAAGAAGGATTCGGGTAGAAAAGACACTGGGGTTGGAGTTCCAAAGGTTTTCAGAAAAGTACTCGATAGATAGAATTTAAATATAGCCATTGCTCCATTCTGTTATGATATATTCTGAGCGTCTTGAAGTTAACTTCGTTTCTTGAGACCCAGGAGAGGAATCCAATGATTAGAATAGCTTCTGACTTTGTTCGTAGAGGTGAGGCATTTTGCTTTAGCAATACCGTAGAAGAGTTTATTGAAAGAAGTGTAGCGATTTCATACACCCTATGGCTTTTTGTTTAGAATGTTGTGATGATTTCCAGTTAAAACTCAAATATGTTCTATCATGGATAACGAATAGTGAAATCGACAAAGACATGGAATCAAAGCTTCCCTGCCACACACCTTTATGTTGGCTTACCAGGTATTGTGTAGATGTTGATGAAGTATACTATTTTTTTGGGACCCAGTGACATATTTCGGTGATACTCCTTCACATAATACTACGATACGAACTCAATGCTTGGTTGTCAAGTGTTTCCCCTTGCACGTTATCTATGGTCGAAGATGGATTATCTTAATTATTTGGTTTTTATCTTCTTTCTGGGGAAGAAGAGAGGAACTTTGTGGGATGGCGTACGATTTCAGCCAATTACAATCGCCATCATCATCAGTCGGGAATCCTAAGATTGGTTTGACGAAGCTCTCCACTCAATTCTCTATCAGCTATCTCTTCATATTTATGCATTTCTTCTCTTTCACATCCTTCATCATTTATTCTATATATCACCTACGAGTCCTTCCTTTGCCGTTCTTACTGCCCCCTTGTCCTTCAGCGATTGTCTTCATCAGGCCACCATGTTTCGTGATGTGGCCGATTAAGTTGTCCCGTCTTCTTCTTGGGGTTTTCAGAAGACTCCTCTTTTCTCCCACTCTTCTTGGGACTTCCACGTTACTTTTTCGGTCGATCCTTTCAATCTTCATCACTATTCTGTAGTACCACATTTCGAATGCTTCCACCCTTTTCTTTTCCGCTGCTGTCATCATCCATGCCTCACTGCCGTAAAGAAACATGCTCTTGTTGTACGTTCTGATGCATTGTTTCCTTACTTCTACGCTTGTATTTCCAGCTGTAATTAGTTTCTTCTTTTGATAGAAAGCCCTCTTTTCCTGAGCTATTCTACTGACTGTTTCTTTCTTGATTCGTCTGTCGTTGATTACTCGGCTTCCAAGGTAACGGAAGTCTTTCACCTCTTCAAGTTTTAGTTTTACTAGTTTAACGTTGGATATGGCGTCTTCTCTCTTGCTGCACACCGATATATTAGTCTTTTTCTTATTGGTCTTCAGCTGATATCTGGCCATTGTCCTTTCTATGGTTATCAGCGTCTTATTCAAATCCCTCTCTGTCTCTGAGGGTTACGTTTTATGTTTTCCATCAATGTATTCTTTGAAAGAGAGTGTGGGAGTGTTTTGGAAGCAAATACTCTGCTTACGCGTACTAGAACTGGTCTGGACCAAGGTAGTTAGAACTAATATATTTGAGTAATATTTCTATTGCGCTACAAGAAATGTAGATCTCGAGAATCGGTCACTAAAAATAGCTATATTATTTGTGTTATGATATAATAGTTGATTAACTGCATATTTACCCGGACCTGTACCAAGTTAACGACGAATCTTTATTTTAAGTGAGGGATATATGCCCTTGTAAATGAACATATGCACCACTGTAACTAAGATTCTTCTATTGATGTGTAATAAAACGGTTAGGTGTTAACAATAGCCTTGTCTTGAGGTAAAGCGTTCCTATTCAGAAACCTTTGTTATTCTATTGACTATTGATTGCTATTGACATCATTGTTTGAACGCCAAGCTCGTGTACGTTGAAATTTCGTACGAGGAATGCTTTCAGATCTTCCTGTCTGGTTAACTGTGAGTGATGCAAGGTGCTTGATGTGTCATAGCTGAGAACGGACCCTCACAAACATTATACAGCTTTCGTCTTCCTAGATATGTCCTTGCAAATAATTATACTACATGAATAAGTTATTTATCTACTCTAGAATAGAAAACTGTTGCGAATCAGGAAGATATCGGGGTGTCCTTGCCATAATTGGGACACAGTGAACGTTCTTAATATTTTTTGTTTTTTTCAGTTATTTTGGGACCTATGTCAGCACCAGAAGTCTTCATCTGAATATAGCATTGTACGTTGCAATCCGGGTCATGTATAAAGAGAGAGAGTATAATTACCAAGTCTATGTTTTCACTCTGTGAATCTCTTCCACAAAGTTACGAAAGACACTTTCAACTAAAGTTAATTTGTCTTTATGATTTAAATTACCATGGTGCGAGATGTTACTATATTTTAGCAGCACCAAACATTAGCCTACGCTGAATTTCTCCAGGCTTTTTAGCATATACGTTGGAAAACTTTAAAAAAGCACCTACTCATTAACTGCTTTAGATTGTCAGGCGTAGACTTGGCGCAATGAGCGTCACTGTGCCCCCTCGTCGGTATTCTGCGGATCGATATGAATATCTTGTGCATTTTATTGCTGTGTAAAATATTAGTTCTTTCATCCGTACTTTGTGTTCATATTGAAAATGTTATGAGCAGTGATTTATGCTTCAAATATTTTCTCAGAGATACTGCTACTATGTTATAATTCTTCCTGCGCCTTCTCTGTTCTGCTTTTGAATGTTTTCTCTCTAGAACATTCTAGTATATTTTACTTTCTTCTAGAGCCTTCTATGTACTGATAAGGAAACCAATAAGGATGCAGCCTTGAGAGCCGTCTCTGATAGTCATGTCTACACTTCGCTGACGATAGGTTTAAAGTAGCGAAAATACCCTCTAGCATTCGGCTGTGGTACATGGTGTTAGCTTCTCATGTATCTTCATTCGATGGAGGCCAGTGAATAACTGAATGAACGAGAGAAGTGATAGATAAGAGAAGATTCCTTACGCTTCTGAGAAATCCACGCATACTCATCCTTCTGGTGGGAAAACGATGAACAGTTTGCACTCTTCAAACTCACCTATTAATTCATAGAAACCCTATCCATACCATCCAAGAATCCTGATTAAAGAAATTTTGCCGAAATATGTTCCGCATTTCATTCATTATACATAACTTTCAAAAAATCCAATGACTCACACAAAATATTCCACCTCTTTGAGCTCTTTTACCAAGATAGCTATCATATTTAGAATTTATTTTCTTTAAACGATAATATCTTATTAATGTTACTTTCCATTCCTCGAAATGTTTCGTAGTAGTGTAATTGACTATGATTTTATGATAGTCATTACGGGAATGATTTTAAGTTTGGCTTTAAGATTTACTTAATAGATCCAGTATGATAGCCGACGATGAGAAAAATAAAAAAGCTATATAGTCATTGAAGCCATTATTGAAAGGTGATTGATGAGGTGCTTATTAATTTGGGATGTAGTGAATGTAAGAAATATGCATAATGTAAAAGTCACAAAAACAATGAAACCTTAATGTAAGACTCGGAAACATGGACGTTGACGGCAAAATGTCTACGTAACCTTAAGGCATTTGATATAGATTTTGAAGGAGAATGATGACAATACGATTTGTTGAAGTGATGTGAAAATGGAAATTATTTTTGGAGTAATGAAAAGCGGTAGAATGGTCATCTACGGAGCAATAACAGCCAGTAGAAACTGATTGAGGAAGAGGCACTGCTTTCGAGCTCCTTAGAGCTCAACAGACCCTGCTCTTTGGACAGCACTAGTGGCATGGGCTCATTCCCCTGACGTTACATCGTAATAGAGATAATACCATTTGTAGGTTCGTTTGATTCGTCAAATTTTCTGCATCAACTGTATATCCTGCATTTTTATTACACTATAGCGCTACTTTCAAGTTTACCTTTAACAAAAGTAGATTAACAAAATCCTTGAGGCTGAAGTACATTATATCAGCGTTGAGTTTCCTCAACGTAAATTTTTGGGTCGTAAATTCGGATGCTAAGTTGTGTTAAAATCTACATCTACATCTACACGATACCCTGCAAGCCACCGCGAGGGTGTGTGGCAGGGGGTGAAGATCTTCAAGGCACTACTTTCTACTACTAATATGAAAACAAGCAACTAAAGTGTCTCATGCAACTAGATTGTTAGTATCTATAGTATTTGAGGGGTTAATACATGCATCATGCACTACAGAATACTCTAAAATATTTCCCCTACCTATCCCTTTCCTATGCTGCCTATTCTGTTCTCTTATAGTACGGGGGAAAAATGCCATTTTGAATCTATCGGTACGACAATCTATCTCTCTAATCTTATTTGGCTGGTCGAATGTAGCATAATACGCTGGTGTTTTTAATATGTGCCTAACATCTTCAGTAAAGCTATCCGATTGAAATTTCTCTAATAGATTTAATCTGTACTTTACGCTCTGATAATGATTCCCACCCTAATTCTTGTATTAATTCTGAAACGCTACTCAACCTATCGTAAAATCTTTTAAAATGATTTCAGCATTTCGATAAATTGGCCGCGGATTCAGGGAGAATAACTGCGGAGGAGCATACAACGCGTATAATGCGCCAATTTAATAGTCTGAATCTCTCGCTCTTCGAACTCTATTGTGCTCCACCGCGACGCACTGTTTTAATTTGCAAGTATGCCCCAAGGGGAACATTAAAAAAAAGTCATCGGAATGGCATGGCGGTCCGTGCCAAGTCGAGTCTCTTGTCATTCCTTTTCCTCCCGAGTTCCTTCTGACGAACGCTGTTTGGAGGAGTAGGCACTCGAGCAACAATGCGACGCCACCGGGAGGGGACTGGGGGGGCTGGGTGTTCCTCCCGAGATTGTCCTTGACATGGTCTCGGCCCATATTTCCATCCCTCCTCTTCTACCGCCCTCCCCTCCGACTCTCCTCCCTCCCTTCGCAACTTCCTTCCACTTTCCCCTTCGTTCTCAACCCAAACCCACCGTGACCAACCAGGCGATGATCGCTCTCCGGGAAATGGCGTAATCGTTCTCGGCCTCGCGTCAGAGGGGTTGAGGAGTATGGTTGGGGGGGGGGGGAGGGGAGGCGAAGGATGAGAATCATCGGACGATGAGTCGCCGGTGGTCCCACTGTCCATAGGAGAGCACATTTCGCGATGGGTCGTTTTGAGTGACCCACAACGCGATACGCCATCCCGATACGCGCGTATCGGGACGGCGGGGTTCGACCGTAGGTCCACCGGCTACGAATTTGAGACCTTTTGATATATCTTTTTTCCCCCTCCGTTCTTAATGGGCAGAAAAATATTTTGGGCCTGTTTTGACCTACAAATGAAGTGGTTCACTTTCCCATTCACAAAACCGTCGAGTGAGAGAGGGGACTTGGTATCAATTGCGAGTGAGTTGCTGTCGATCACCGCGTGTGAATGTGTAGAACGGTGCATGGGACAATCGAATATTAATGTAATATTTCGAATGCAAGTTTGGCAAGTTGATTTTTGTTTGCATAGTGCACTGCATTATAGTACTGCCATGTGATTATTTAGACAATATTTCGTCAATTAAGCATTAAATAAATGACTGAAGAAAGAAGCCATTATTTCTCCATGAAATCAATACTGACTTTTAAAGCTCCAATGAAACAACTCCTAAAATTTGTTGCTTGACTGAAAGAACTGTACTTTCTATCTTTGATAATAATATAGTTTGCTAATCGAGACCGAAACAATCTTGTTTCTGATAGGGACAAAGGTTCCTCTCAATGGTATTAATTATTTCTTGGGTTCCTAGGGGTTAATTTTCCAATTTTGATCGATCCGAGTATAATTAGTACGACTCGGAAGAATATTATTTCTCGTCCCCATCTTCGACCACGATCAGTCTGTCGGATATTACTCACTCTTTTGTGAGCTCTACACTCTGCAGAATTTTGGTTTGACTACTGCAATTACCTGTATAGATTCTCTGCTAATGGTTACCGGGAAGGAATATATTCACACTCACACTTAGTCATTAATTTATGATACGTTTCTTTGAAGCATAATATTATTCATGACATCCTTTAGGAGTAGGGATTTGTCATTTCCTTTGATTCAATCAGTGTTGAGCCTCAATCTCATCATTATTTCCAATGAAAGAATGGTCGGCTATTTTCGCGCTCATTATTGCGAATGCCAATGCGAATCACGATCCGAGAGCCGAACGCAAACATTAAAAGAAAGAAACGGACACTAGCAGTCAAGACACGGAGTAAGGGTTGGGACTAGGAATGCTTGCCAGAGAATTCCATCCCTGGCTATTAAAGTGAGAAGTTCAGTGAGACTGTTGATCTTCTTACATGATAGAGTAGCTATTAAGAAAAAGAACGTTACACATCAACTTAAGTACATGCCAGAAAACAAGCCATAGCAAAAAAAAGACTACTTCAGATTTAATAAGCTCTTTTTTGTTTTAATCGCGTTAATTATGTTATGATTCCAAGATACGAACAAAATACTACGTTAATTATCAATAATTAACCTTCTGTGGCTATCGACCATCATTCTGGACGGATTCCTTTTAAAGTCTCTGATCGAATCCACGCCAGACTTAATTAGCGATGAAATAAGTTCTATTGTAACTTTGTGGAAATTAATTATAACAATTGATTTATTCCAAACTTTTACAAACCACAATAAAATTACAAGCTCACAACCCAGGTTTCGGCGCTAAGCACCATCATCAGGTGGCCTGACCTGATGACCTGAATCCATTCATGATCTGATGATGGTGCTTAGCGCCGAAACCTGGGTGGTGAGTTTGTAATTTTATTGTGGTTTGTAAAAGTTTGGAATAAATCAATTGTTAATTAACGATGATGAACGTCATTGAAACTATTTGTTACCTCATGCTCATGAGCTTCAATGAAACATGTATTGCTAATATTTTTTTCCCAGGCACTTAGAATTACGGAGAATAAATAATATGGGATATGTTAAAAGAATACGAAGAAAATGGTGATGAGAAATTGAAAGAGGCGCGAGTCATCCTCGAGGTGGTTTGCAGGGTACATAGTAGAATATGATCCCAAAGAGCCGTCTGCCATTCCTCCCCTTCATCTCATCTCTTCCTTACCTGTACTTAAGATACAGGAATATGATCTCTCTTACATCCTGTCCCTCCGTCTCATATTGATCTTCCTCCTGAAAGGTACCTTGATACAAAACACGAACACAAGTCTGAGTTATAATAGGTATAGGTATGTACATACATTTATGTAGTTGTATCCTTGGTAATGATTTACTCCTTGCTGTACATTTTTGAAGTGGCTTTCAGTGTACTCTACTCTACCGCCAAATGTACGCTCCCCCGTCAAGAGGAATAAAGTTAGCCTGATACTGGGCAAGGAGCTGTTACCCTACCTGTCATAATGCACTTACGTGCGTGATTATACAAATGAAAAGATTAATAATGTGAGTCTAATATGTAACTAATAATCTGGAGCATGCTACTGCGTGGCAGCGAAGCATTGACGGTACCAGTAGCAGAGAAGTCAAGGCTGGAAGCATTTTAAATGTGGTACTATCGAAAAATGATGAAGAGGAAATGGATAAATGGATCAACTGAGTGATAAACGACGAAGTCTTAAGAAGAGTGGGAGAAAAGAGAGGTCTGCTGACAACTCTAAAAAGAAGACAGAAAACTTAATATTAAGACACGATGGCCTGATGAAGACAATTGTCGAGGGAAAAGTGAACGGGAAGAATGGGAAAAGCAGGAATCGTATGAGATATATGCAACAGGTTGTAAAGGATGTAAAAGAGAAGAATTACGTTAATGTGGAGAGGTTGGCCGGTAAAAGAATCGAGTGGGGGGCTGCGTCAAACCAATCCTAGGAATGTTGACCGATTATGATGAATCAGCATGCACTTACTTTCAAGTTTCGCCGTGGTAGTCAGGTCGGTAACGTAATGGCCTCGCAATACATGGGTTGCGGGTATGAATTCTCCCAAGGGACGTTATTTTGTCTTAAAATTAGGTTTAGGATTTAGTTAAATTAGAGATGCGATAAAGTATTAGTAGTTGGAGCACCTTAAAACTTAAATTAGAGAAATTGATAGCCCAACGGACAATTTTAAAATGTCCTTCTTTCTTCATACAATACGGGATATGAGAAGTTGCAAATATATGACATGTCTATAGTTGTATGGTGGAATGAGGACTTACAGCTAACCCAACTAACAGGAATGCTTACTTTCCTTTGAGCATATTTTTAAAATTTTTCTGTTCCAACTGTAAAATATCTACTAATCCTTTTGAGCTTGACAGATAAAGCATGTTATGTATAAATCTGCCTGCCACACATCTTTATCGTGGCTTCAGGGTATTCTAACAGTTCTACGAATAGTGTTTGGGAGCAGAGGCAAGTTAATGGAATGCATGTTCATACTTTCTTTGTAAATTTAAAGATTTATCATCTGGATTTCACACGCTTGGTGGTCAATAGAAGCAAGGGTTGGACTAAATAATCTTCTGCATTTCTGATGCCTGGTTTGATTGAAGTGGATCAAAGTTTTAGAATCTGACTGATGATTTCCCTCTTTAAATTTAGAGTTTGGTAATTGCTGATAATATCTGTAGTGTTCTAGGGAGATCTGCACAAAAAATAATTTTTAAATCGCTTACTGAGCACTTTCAATGATTCACCTGACCCGTTTTCTTCCACGGAAGTTGATATATATATGAGAGAATTCCATATTAAAATAATATGCCAAGGCTGAGTGAATGGTGAAATTTGACGCTACCGGTGAAAGTTATATTGCTAATATTGCTTAATTATCACTCACTTGTAATCTTATTTTAAGATGAATCAAGGAGATAATTTTTATGTTGCCAATTTATTTAGATTATTGCTCTTCACTATTGTGAAATAAAAAAGGGGAATAAGAGATGTGACAATTTGTGAGTCAATCACTTTGCCTCGAAAAGCATTTCTTCCTCTCAGTTGATAATTTGAGTAACTTACCATATTATTGCGTCGCATGAATCCTTTGTAGAGTTGAAGTCATTCTCAAGATCCCATCTGTTGCATTTTCTCACCGTTATGCACTGTTATGCAATAGCACGAAAATCAGTCAACTCTCTCTTATCGTGAGTCATTTTTTTTCGATTATCTGATCAAGCGCGTTAGGTTATTGATCTATGGGGAACGAATATGAAATACCGTCATGCAAGAGGAAATCCCAAAAGCTAAATTTCTTGCCACGAGTATTTTAAATCCATTGGTCATTGACTTTTTGGCGTCGGGCGATAATGTTGAATGGGATTCTATGGGATTTTACTACCGATCATTTGCCCCAATGACCGTTTTATAAATATAGAATAAAAACCGATAAACTGAAAGGTCGTACACTACTTCATTAATTAAATACTCCACTAAGACAATAGAAGAGGCATAAAAAGTAATTATGATATCAGGAAGAGTTTTAAAGCATTTACAAAAATATTACATAAGTGCCATTTGGCGAACAACTGGTTCACAAAAGTCAACAAAAACTTTGATATCTGTTCCATCAAACCAGTAAGAACCGGCTGAATCACCACTTGCTGATTATCTATGTTGATGATATTCTCCATTTTTTCTATGCAATATTTCATAGCTTTTGAAGCGCTCCTCAAAAATAAATTACAAGCTAATCCCTGAATTTATTCTTCCTGAATTTTGAACAGGATGAGAGTATAAAATAATCATAATTAATTTACTTTCACCATATTTATGAATGCCATTTCGACCTCTGTAAGTTAGTTCTCTCGTATTTCTGGACCATAATAGAGTCCAACCTGAATGTAGACTTGATGAGAAGAGTAGAGGTTACCAATTCCTCTATTAAAGTAAGTGCCCTCAGTCCCTTCCCTATGCCTTTATTCTTTGCGAGAATATTCTGGTGCTCATAAGGTAGTGCAGCTTGGTTTTTGACAGAATTATTTTTTCCTAACCATCAGCGATATTTAAACTGAATACACTAATATGGTAGCCTCATGGCTGTTTCGACTGTGATGTCTCATTCCAGCAATGTTGCCGATAAATAATCTGCAGTATTTTCAGCGTGATGTTGAACCTATCTTAAGAGTTGGAGCATTTTTAGCGTGCTCTCTAGTGTTTCATTTTGAGTACGAATTCAGAAAGATACACTTCAGAAGGATGCATCTCTGAGTGTTAGACTGATGGACCTAGGTGTTACTTTGTGGAAATAGTTGAATTTTACAATGCCGGATGATTTTATAATTCCCAATCGCTTTCAAATATAATACGTCTTTAACAAGAGGTAGGGAAATTTGAGGATTTTTACGAAGTGTATTCCTTTTATCCATCAGGGTGAAAACCTCTGAGTGTTATTTAGTTGTGGCATCCCCAGTCGCGGTTTCCAGCCCGAGTCAAGCGAACGCGGAAGCGAAGTCTGTGTTTGGGATGCTGGATCAACCGCGATGAACAGCCGCTGGGGTCGCACACATTACCAACATTCGCAGCTTGTAAGAACTTTCTCGACTGGATTGAGAGACGCGAAAACCAACTGAAGCTCACCCTACCCATGCTGAAGGGATCTATTCCTGCCTGAACACGCGTCGTCAGGGACTGCAAATTTATCCGTTGGCAGTCTCCGAGCAAAAATAAAAAACTACGAATGAGGAAACAAATGAAGGTTGTGGAACGCGGTGGGAAGGGCAGGGAGGGACTCTTCACGAAAATCTGGAAAGGGAGTGTGTTGTGGGAGAGCAGAGAGAGGAGTAAAGAGGTCACACATTGAGATCAGTGGGTCAGGGGTAGATGTGCGGGTGGGAGCGGGCGGGGTGAACTGCGAGTTTTTTAAACTCTCTGCCGAGGGGAAGACTCGAAGGAGGGAGGGATCGGAGACCAAGTGAGAGAGTGGAGTGGCAGGGGCTGATGGAGGGGTGAATTAACGGAATACAGCGAGGAGGGGTCGAAGTTACATAACGAGATGTGATGACGACGGGTAGACGCGCCGGGCGGGAATCATCGTCGTCGAGTTTTTTTTTCGGATCGGAGAAATTGAGAAATGAACACGTGAAGCGAAAGTAAAAGTTTTGCTTCAGTTGAAGCATGAGAAAATATCAAGACTGGTTTGATATTGTGGTGTGGACAAGTAAATGTATGTGTGCATTTCCATTTGCTTTTTACTGCCTCAATTCACATTGCATGGAGTCGATGATGATCATCATAATTAATAACGTTGAAAAGTAGAGCGGTGGCCTGATTTACTCGCGACTGGGAGATATTTTAGGGGAGCCGGACTTATATAACAATGAGCCATCATGTAGCCTCTGAAAATAACGCCATTAACCGGGTTGTGAGGGAATTTAGAGGGTACACAGTGGAATATGATCTCAAAGAACGGCGAGTAAATTAAAAGTGAATCACACTTTTGAAGTGGTAAACAAATATTTAGAAATAATTTTTACCACTCAATGTAGATAAAACGGAAACATAAAATGAAAGAAAATATGTTAATATATAACACTGCCTTCCTGTGAAAAGTTTTCAACTATTTCCACGGAAACTACTTCTACATCTACGTAATACCCTTCGAGCCGACGTGAAAGCATGTGGCAGGGGTGAAAGAATATACCATGAAGAATAAGAATATGAAGAATAAGAACTTGTTTCATGATATACAAGAATATATCATGAAACAAGTTCGATATAAGTGTCAACTGCAATTAGGTGGTTAGTATCCATGTAATAAAGAAGTGATTACTGATTAGAAAGAATTTTCTCGTAATGTATTTATCTGTATTCGCCTAGCATGCGCAGGTTAGCGATGCTAAAACATACTTTTTGCATTACAGACTACGCTAATAATATTTCAGCTGCCTATCCCATTGCTAAGCTGCCAATAATGTTATTTTATGGTACGCGGGAAAAATTACATTTTAATCTATCGGTACGGCAATCTATCACTCCATTCTTGTTTATCTAATCAAACAGAGTATAATTAGAAGAGGTTTTTAATATTTCTAATTTCATATGCTAACATATCAAATTTGAATTTACTTAAAAGGTTTAGCCTAAATTGTAACCTGTGTTCTGATGTTAATTTCCATTCCAGTTATTCTATAAAGCTGGGAGCGCTCATAGAATTATTGTACTAATCTTTAAAAGAATCTTACTTATCTCCTTTGCTTTATATCACGCTCTAATTCCATTACTATACCTTCCTCGTATGGATCCCATATACTAGGCATATTCTGAATGAGGCCTGACAAGGGACAAGTCGCAACTAACAAACTTGCCGATGACGCAGTAGTGTACAGGGAAATTCTATATCCGAATGATAAAGAATGTTTAAATATTGACCTACAAGCAATTGAAACTTGGTGTGATACATGGCAGTTAGAATTAAACTTTAAGAAATGTCTTGTAATGAATTTTTGGAAAAAGAATAGCTCTCCCCCTAGCACTTACAAAATCAGTAATAATGAATTAACAAACGTGGAATCCATTAAATATCTTGGAATAAGACTGACAAATGATCTTTCCTGGGGTAAACACATTCGTGAAATAATGGGTCAAGCGAATCGCAAACTGGGTTTCATTAAAAGAGTATTGGGTAAATGTGACGATCATGTACGAGAAATCAGCTACTTTTCCCTTGTTAGACCTCATTTGGAATATGCTGCCAGTGTATGGGATCCCTACGAAATCGGTCTAAGTAATGAACTTGAACGTGTGCAGCGAAGATCGGCAAGATTTGTAAAGGGACGATACGATAATTATATTAGCGTAACCAGTCTATTAAATGAATTGAAATGGGAATCATTGTCAGATCGCAGGTTGAAATTTAGACTTAATCTCTTCCACAAATTCCAAGGCAATATTTTCAGTGATGATGTTAAAAATATTTTACGAACCCCAACTTACTATGGCAGACTGGACCATAATCATAAAGTTAGAGAAATTGATTGCCGAACTGACCGATTCAAAATGTCCTTTTTCCCTCGCACAATAAGAGATACGAATAACGGTAAATATGTCCTATCGGAGAGTAGCAATGAATAGCATTGGTAGCTGCATGTTGGTATGAGTACTTAAAGCTAACCCTACTAACAGAATGTTTTTGCATGTTTGCTTTGCAATTTCTATCTTTTTTAAATAGTGTAGTTCTGACTACTATATTAATACTATTCCTTTTTTATGCATGATATGTAGTGCATGTTTGGTGAGCAATCACCCCCTGCCACACACCCTTGTGGTGGCTTGCAGGGTATTATGTAGATGTAACATAATCGTTGACGGGGAATCAGTTGGTTGAATGCGAGTACATTTCTCATATACGTACTAGCTTCTATAACGTTACCTTTATGATAGTATAACGCATTATACAGAAGGTCCGTTTGGTTGTTGGAGGTAAATCTAACGAGGTATTAAGCTTGAGTTTCACAGGAAGAGTTCAATGGTCTCCCTCGGAGCCGAACCTGGGAGTCCAACGGCCGGGTCGGGTCAGTACCCCAACACCATTCCCCAAAATTTCCTCTCCGTTTTTGTTAGTTCTTGTATTTTAGAATTGAACAATTTATTAGCAGTAAAGAAGAATTTTTCCTCGAGGCATGATTTTCTCTCAATGCATTACGTAAGCAACCATCACTCACATAAACTCAAGTTATGCAATGAATTTAAATGAAGGGTACATATATGAATCTGTTCCATCGTAGTTATCAAATACCGTTTCATTTCTTAGAGTACGTGTTTAGTTTCACTGAAGTATCCATTTCAGTTATTTACAATTAAAATAAATGGAGAAATCATCAAGACATTCGGGGTCAATGCAAAAGATACCCTCTATGGAATGATCAAAGATAGCTATGACAGGGGAAGACTACCAGAGGACTCCCAGAAGGGTGAATATATCGCAATCCCAGAGAAGACAAGGGCAGAGAAATGCGAAGAACACAGAACATTGAACCTGGTGTCACACACATCGAAAATGCTTACTAGGATAATTAGTAGAAGAATGGAAGGAAAGATCGAAGGGAATCTTTCGGAAAATCAATTCGGATTCAGGAAAAACCGAGGAGCTAGGGAGGAAATACTCTGCTTAAGGATACTGGCCGAGAAAATGATACACGTAAACAAGCCGTTGTGTGTGGCATTCTTGGACTTGGAAAAGGCCCTTGACAACGTCGAATGGAACATGATGTTCAAGATACTGAAAGCAATTGGAATAGACTACAAGGATAGAAGAAAAATCTATAGCCTATACAAGAAACAGGTCACCACAATGCGAATGAAAGACGGAAGGAAGGTAGAAGCCAGAAGGTAGAAGGAGTAAGACAAGGATGCAACCTCTCCCCAACTTTATTCAATATATACCTGGAAGAAGCAAAAAGGGACACAGAGGAAATTGGTATCAAGGGCATCAGGGAGAATGGCGAAGAAATAAACATGCTCCGGTTTGCTGATGACATCGCAGTTGTAGCAGAAAGTCGAGAGGACCTGCAAGCATCCCTGACCACAATGGACCAAGTACTTCAAGAATATAATATGAGCATCAACAACAAGAAAACTCAAATCCTAGTGTGCGGAAAAGAGAAGCTTAGGGCAAATATCACAATTCAAGGAGTGAAATTGGAACAAGTGGAGAACTTCACCTACCTCGGCAGCACTATAACTTGGGATGGAAGAAGCTCGACGGACATCAAGCGAAGAATAGCACAAGCTAAGAAGGCGTTTATAAAGAAGAGACAACTACTATGCTCAAAGAACCTACGGCGAGAACGAGGAAGCAGTCCATCAAAACATTCGTATGGAGCGTGGTGCTCTATGGATCAGAAACATGGAACATTGGGAAAGCAGACAAACGAAGAATTGAAGCCTTCGAAACATGGTGCTGGAGGAGAATGTTGAAGATTAAATGGACAGATAAAGCGAGGAACGAAGAGGTGTACAGAAGAGCAGATGAAGAAAGGACAATATGGAAAACCTTACGGCAAAGAAGAACCAGATGGATTGGACATACCTTGAGGCACAATGAATTAATTAGAAATATAATAGAAGGGAAGATTGAAGGGAAGGTCCCGCGAGGAAGACCAAGTGACAAATAAAGAAGGGCGTGAAAGAGAAAACATACCAGGGCGTGAGGAAATTAACACTTACTAGGGCAGAATGGAGGGCTGCAGTATACCAATCCTAGGAATTGGAATAGCAATTGAAATACTGATGATGATGACAGTTAGGTAGGTACTAATTATTTTATTGCGACTCGAAAGTTGGGCCCGTGATGATGGCTGACGGCATCCCTTAAGCTGAATAATGTCATTTAATAGCAAAGTAGCCAACCTCAACCTACTCCCCCAAGAGCTCACTGAATCAATATTTTTCACGGCGAGTTGCTGTAACTCTATTTGCATAACGATGGCAGTATTAAGAATAATAGCATACTCACCCTCATTTGCACAATACGGCAATCATGGGCCATCATAGATGTGTAAACGTGAGATACTCTCCGGAAAGTCATTAGAGTGCGGGATATGTAATCAACAGGAAACAGTATTGGTTACGTGAAGAAGCTCAAACTCAACTGTTATCGCTGCTAAGCTTGTGAATTCCTCAGTGAAGTGTTCTACTGCTTTAAACACTCAACCATTAGCAAGTAATACGACGTCAAAATTACTGCATGAAGCTGTCGCTTCAAATACCAAATTTAATATATCTGTTCTTGGAAGAGATATAGTTAATCCATTATGGCTCTAGTAAGTCATCTTTCTTTTTTAAGCATTTTATTTCATATTTTGAGTGAATTCGGATCTCATTTTGAATCACATCATCATAATGATATGTTATAGCTATAATGGTAGGCTATAGACGTATAGATCGCAACAGAAATTTTTATAGAATCCCAGTCAATGAATTAGTACGTATCAGTTTACTTATGATTTTAGGCACATGCGAACCTTTAAAAATTTAACCGGAAGTATTCAGATGGGTTTTTGATGGTATATACGCTTTACTTAGCTTAGATTCTTTAAAATGTAGTCAATATTGTGTGATGGCAATTTGTATAATACTCTTCATTACAGTAACAGATCTTGATTAATCTTGATTTGAAGCTTGATTAATAACATTCTGTTGACATGTTTTCTTTGGATCCTCAACGTAGCACAAAATGCGTGATTTCAATGCCAAGCAAGAACCGATTAAGCGACAAAATGATATTGGTGGACCATAGGGCATCAGTGAGTGACTAAATTCAAAGTGAATGGACGTTTTTGTCGATAAAGTCAAGTGAGTGATGAGCTTAAATTTTCCAGTGTTGTCTTTTTGCGAAACGCTCTCAAACTGTCAATGGAACTCACGCTTGGAGATTATCCAAAGAGTGGATTCGCATACGAGCCTCTATTAACGAGATCGTCGGTTGCCAAAAAAAAGACTGATATGAATTAAACGATAAAAAGGCATAACAAGAGACCAGAGGAACCCGGCCTCCTCTCCCTGCTGCTCCCCCGCCCACGCTTTATCTCTGAAACTCTTAATTCATGGGCGTCCGAAAATCGCCGGTCCGGGGGAGAAAATGGGTCAAGCGGGAAATGGGCTCAAGGATAAGGTGAAGAGTAAATATGGACCGACGAGACGAAGATGGGGACAAGTGCATTCATATATAAATATATATGTATTTATATATCTATACATCTCGACTTGAGACATCTCTCCCCACCTCCCACAGAGTAGGACAGGGTCACTGGAGGAAAGAGCAGTTTGAGTCCTGCAAAGGGGCGGGGGAGAAGAAGGGCAGGGTAGGGGAGTGGTGCGTGTTTGTGTGATATCTGCGGATACGGGGGATGGGACGGAGGCTGAGGCACTTTTCCCCCCTCTCATCCCTCTCTCGCGGCTGGTATACGTGCGGATCACCCATCATGTGTGCGAGCGCCTTTATGCTTCTTCAAGTAGGGAAAGTTCAGGGACGTGGCTACCCCCCAACGCACCCCACCACTCCCTCGCCGACGACGTCCTCTCGCGAATCTGTTTCGCAACCATCTGGACGACATGGAGACAAAACAAAAATGAATGCACGCATTCATTTTTTCGTTTATCTGCGCGCACATGGATCCGAGACTGTATGATCGTTCGGTGCTCGCAGATAGATCGTCACTTCTCATCGCTCCGTGTCCGCGGACTCGGGTGCTCGGGCGAGAGCGTGCAAAATAAGATGGCGCAAAACGGGGGGGAGGTGACGGATTGGGCGCCGCCGCGTCGAGTCGGCACGCCGAAATTTCGCAGTGCTCGCGGGACGGATGCGAGGGCACGGCGTTTCAAAATATTTGTCATTTTGACCCTGTGATAAATGGATCAGCGGAACGAAATGCCGGTTGGGGACTCCCTAAGTTTCTTCTGGAAAATAAAAAATTACGTTTCTGTTGAGAAATGAATGGGCTGATCCAACTGCGGAAGCGTAGTGAAATATTGTGACATACTTAACAGTAGAACTTGTGCCCGGAGATTGGAAAGCTAGTGGTAGTATTGGTTCTCCAAAGGCGTATCGTATCTTAATTTTAATCCTGAGACAAACACAAAACATCTATTCCCGAGGCGAAATTTGAACTCGCAATCTTTGGGTTGCCAAGCCCATGGTTGGGCTGAAAAGTGACATCGTGTAAACGGTATTGGTCGTGGGAAGAATTGAGTGTCCATTTAAACCTGCCTTCTCCGTTAGAGAGATAATTATATCAATTTGTATCTGGCGATATTAAACCATGTAATCCGAATTATTCCAACAACTCTCCAATTTACTTTCATTCATGTCGCGGAAAGTGAATTGGAAACATACTGTTGATGAATTAATATAACATCAAATAGTTTGATTTGCAAATGTTTGAATGTAGACAAAAGTACACAAAAGTATCTCTTTACAGTAAATAGTACATGACCCTCCCCGCTTAGCGTTTGATGCTTAAGTCTTCGTTAATATATTCATGTCCTGCATACATGTACCAATTCCAATGTACTGTTTTCGATTATCCTTTGACTGAAAGTCGATGCTTCCAAACGTGTGATAGTTCGGTCCACTCTCATGTATGATCCTGTTAGACATAAATATCATTTTCGACTTTAATTATTATTCATGCTCCTATAGTGACTCTACCATGCGTAAGTGACTGTGATTCCCTAATTGACTTAAAGTGCTTTGGAGTCCCTAATTTACTGGCGCCCATCCTCTCGTTGGCTTGTAGCGTAGATTTAAGTGTAAGTGGCATCAGCCTGAGCCAGCCCCACTTCACTCTTCTCTCAGCCTTTCCCTTTTCCTTCTCCTACCGCAATCACTGGCTGTAAGTCAATAGAAATTTTCAACCCAACCTGTTACGTATGTACCTAATGGTTGAAACAAGTCGTACCGAAATAAAAATTGTGGAAAAAGTGCTATCTTGTTTTATATGCATACTTTCCACTACATCTCGCCTGCCACAGTCAATTTTAAAGAATACATTTACTTTCCTTTCCTAAGCTACTATTTAACTCATCTTTACGTACGGCATTTCCCTCCTCAGTTCAAATTGTTTTATCTTTAGCTTTAAGAAGAATAATTTTGTGGCTACAATATTTATCTTGGTACTATAGTCATGTGGGTTTAAAATTTAGAATCCAAGTAGTAAAGTCATTTACACAGCCTACCGCAAATGAATGTAATTCATCGAAAGGTGGATCATCTATTCATCCTCTTGATAGATGAATGCTCTAGGACATATAAGTTTATTGGGTAATTTTTTTATAGAAGTGACTAATCCAAAACTATAACATTACTTTGTATTGATTAAACATTTACTGGTACGTAGCCAGAAATTTGTTTCGGGGGAGGCTAAGTCCAGTGTAGCGTAACTTGAAACAAATCATCTTTTCCCGTTCGGTGCCCACATGTTAAAAATATCTTTCCTTAATTTTCATTGTTTGGTATTTACTTAAACAGTGCCCGTTCCATCTCTTGTCACTGGTAAAGTTCACTGCTTACCTTGTCATGAAGAAGTTAATTTGACCGGCACCAGAACAGAAGTTCAACGCATACATACATATCAGATTGAAAAGAACAAATTGTTAACCACACACATGCATCAAACTAGTGATCACCTTTCAACACTCTTAACACTTAAATTATACGCAGTGTAATCCGGATTATCATGCACATTTAAAATCAGAAGGACAAAATTAATGGGAAAAAATTTCGGGGGGTCTGAAGCCCCAGAAGGAGTACCAAGGAGTGTGCAAGGAGTACCAATGTGCGTGAACATTTAGTATCATTATCAGCCAACGTTTCACGTGTCTCGCTTCTTCATGCTTAACATTTTCCTAATGGTGGAAGCATTGTAACTCATGGTTTAATCTAAGTATATACATAGTGTGTACACGAAGTGGCATTTTTTTGGATGCCTGCAGTAAGTACGCATAAATAAAAATTTGCAATCGGGAAAAAATTTCGAGGTCAGAGGCGGTGCTCAATTGCTAAAAATCTCTTGCCTTAGTTTTCATTGCTTGGTATTTACTTTCACAGTGCCCGTTACATCTCTTCTCACTGGTAAAGTTCACTGCTTACCTTGTCATGAAGAAGTTAATTTGACCGGCCCTAGAACATGTTCTGGTCGCGGCTGCTGAGGGCTGAGAGGTGGTCCTCACGGCGGCGGTCGGCCTCATACCCAGGGTCTCTCGCGTCCACCTAGAAAGTATGGCAAGAAAACCCTGAGTATTTGATTTCCCCATTTCCGCCAGGAGTTTTGGCTTGAAATTGATCAAGTGCCGTGAGTATAATGTTCTGTTAGTAACAATGACAGTAGTTAAAGTTTCGGCATATTTTTTACCCAATTAGATGAGAGGACTATGGAAAATGATAAGTTGACTATTTTTAAATTTGGGAGTCAATGTTATCTCTTTGAATTTCATGGTATCAAAACATGAATAACGAGGTTTCGAGTAGTACGATTGTTTTCCCATATACTATGAATTTCTGCCCCTTATGCGTTTTATAACTTATGCTGTCATCATTAGTCAGCAATCCTGGGATTGCTGGGATTTGACGCAGCTCTCCACTTAATTCTTTTATCGGCTAAAACTCATGCAGTATCAGTAATAATTATATTCCTTCGCATGTATACGAGAGAATTATGCCAATGAATATCAATTCAGTAAATGCAGATTAATTTCAGAAGGCGGAATTTTACTTACCTGTAAGTGGTGATTTTTGAATTGCGTCACGTAATGTCACCAATGGAATTTTATTTTACTCATAAAGATATTCATTACCAATAACTTTTGACACGTTCAAAGGGAATACAGATTTCCGCTCAATTTTGAGAGATAATTTCCGTATTTCGGTACGTAACGTCACTAATGACAGTTTTATTTCACGGTTTTATACTATCTGACGCATTCAGAAGCAATTGATAGTACCAAGGAGCTTTTCGTAAAAAAAAGCACTTAGCAGCGAAACAAAAGCATGTTGGAGCTCCGAGAGCGCTGAAATAGCAGCGCTGTATCCATTTCCTTTGTCTGCACTTGGGAAGAGTGCAGCTTTTACGACGTTCGTCCCGATGAATAAACGCGGCGATGACGCCTCTGTCCTCGCGCACGAGTGCCAAGGTGGCCGGGTCACTAACTCATCTCTTCCTCTGCAGACCCACCATCCCTTCTCAGCGCTCAAGCAAGGCGCTCCAATAAGGCATATCCGACACCCCCGACACTTCTCTCTTGCTCTCTCCCCCTCCACGCACTGCAACCTACTTTCCGAGTGAATCTCTTTGCCCTGTGCTTTCCGAAGCTAAGCGGCTTCCGGGGGTGCAAAGGAACAGTTTATGGGGGATCATTTGCTGACCTCTTTCGCAGATTGCCACCCGTAGTTTGGCTCTCCCTTTGCCCCTCGGAGTTTCTCCCCCTAAATCTGTCGTCGCCCCTACCTTTGTTATCTCAACCCCATCACATCTTATTGTTAGTAGTTTGTCATCCCCACTCCTTTGCTGTTTATTTTCTCCCCTCAGCAAGGATGCTTCAATGAAATGAACGTTTCAAGTATAGTTGATGCCAGCAATATTTTCTGATATGACGCTCAGTCGGGAGATCCGTATATCCGCTTATTTCGCTTACAGTGAGCATGTTAGGACGCTAGTATTTTTTGAGTTGCACTACCACGCCAACTCATTACTATTTCCTTATTTGATAACCCACTGTGAGCCCACTCACAGCCATTCTAGGGTCAGATTTTATTTAGCTTTTAACTCCATATCTACCATTTTTCTCCAGGTGGTAATAATGTATCTCTCAGTTGCACGTGAGTAGTGTATGCACAGAGTATTATTTTTTGCATGATTGTATGGCTATTGGTGTAACCTTGTTACCAGGTGTGTATTATCTGATTGATAATACACACCTGGTGATGGATCATCCCCTACCACACACCCTTGCAGAGGCTTGTGGGGTTTTATGTAGATGTAGACGCTAAAATTATTGCTCGGTCTACACATTCTACGTCATTAACTCTTGGCATTTTCCCACGAAAGGTTTAAAAACTACCTCACATAGGCCACAGCGCGCTTCGCACACTCACTTTCATCATAGATTAGACTCGGCAAAGTGAAGTTGTTATTTGCGTCACTAACGACGATTTTTCCCAGATGTTTTTACAATAGACGAGTGTGGATGGACGCATATTTATATATTTATAGGAGACTACTCAAGATGAATGATTCAGGGGTTGATATCGAAGTTCTATTAAGTGGATTACACTCACGTGATTATTGGAATTTTTTTGGAAAAAAAAGTTTATTTTTCTTAGTTTTTTAACAGTTAAACATCAGTACATGCTTGCTAATATCTTTCACAAATGATTTAATTAAATTACTGATGATTAAGGATTAATGATCAATTGTTGTTGTAATTAATCCACTGCAAGAATGTGTATGTACCTTCTATGAAACAGCATAGAGAAATAATGAAAGATCTGGAGCATCATTATAATAGAATAATTTATCTAGTTGTTCCTATATTTGATCTCACTATTTGAATGCTTTTTTAAATTTATATTTTATTTTGACGTCGTCATTACTCCTTTGATAATTACTAATTTTCGATACATTCGAGCCGGTAATGAAAGCAACACTTTTGAATTACATAATTAAAGTCCGGAAATTTAAATTGTCCTATCAAAACTTAATTTACGAATGATGAATCAGTAAAATAAATCAGAGTTTTCACTAATAAGTATTAATCTGGAATGCAGTGAAGCCTATTAATGCACAAGTGCAGATAGTAAAATTTCCAAGAACAATTAAGTGATCGCATTGAATATTCTTGAGGAGTTGTTAACAGGAAAATGGAGCCAATCACGCTTTTTAAGGTAACTAAAGTTTTCAACGATAAATAATTTTGCTTAAGTATTCTATTTACCCAAAAGTTATTAATGTTTTTGCTTCTAATAGAAACTAAAGCCGTAGCTCATAGCGTCAAACTCCGTAAAAACTATGAAATACTACGGAAAAAAGGTTAATTTTTACATTATGAAGGATCAAATATTTGGTTAACCTAAAGATTACGGATGAGATGGAAACTTAGGTTATGATAAAATCTTCATTTTTTTGGAAAACTAAATTCTCATTTGATCCGTTATGATGCACGAACTTTACCACATATCGCTGGATACTTCTTTATTCATTAATTGTTCTATTATTTCTAAAATCCATATCTTTCATCCATTACCCCAGGTTGTGTTCGCATTTTATAGCATTTGGCGATGGCAATGTTGCGTGATATCAATCGTCAAAAAAGTATTTGATCGATGAAAATCATAAGCAACTCTCCAAATAGTTTATCAAATAGTATTAGAGGTGTAGATTACAAATGATGTTTCTTTGTGAACAGAGAATAAAACAGGAATAAGCAAATCTTAGAATTAGTAAATCAGTTTCCTAGTTTTAAAATTAATAACCATTGGAAATTCCAAATGAGTCTAGAATGTAAAAAAAATAGGCCATGACCCCAAGATCAAAATGCAGCCCCTGTCGTTGTTAGCTATCTGTTGTCATTCATCTGTCATCTGTTGTCACCTTCCGCTTTCATAAGGATGGAATTATACGAGGTTCGAATGCCTCTTCACTATTAGTCTCGAGTGCATGTAGGCTGGGCAAGCACGTCATCCCACGCTAGGTGTGGAGTGCACGCCAAGTTACCACTAAGGGTTCATATGAGTCACCACGATCATATGGCGTGAGTTGACGCCGGTTTATTGTTCTCATCCTTCTCTCAGCGGTCTTTCTTTTCGTCATTGCCAGCGTGGGGATAGAGCACATCCTGCGAATGTATCGCATCGGGATATAAGTAACTGTATGCGTCTTTAATTCTACGATTCATGGCGACTGTGCCGCAAATTATCCCGCAGTCCTGCTTTAAAGAGCTGAATTCATCGTCGAAATAATTTTTTTTAGTATTCCATTGATTTTAAAATTTGAAAAAAAATCCTCCATTCACCGCAGTATTTTTTAAATCCTCCTTAAGATAATGGTGCTGTGCTTTGCCGGAGATAGGAGATATAATAATTGGTTGGGTTGTGTTTGAGTACATGCGTAAATATTCGTCCCATTGGCTTAAAGAGACGGCGATTCGCCGGCTGGCAGAAGTTGGCCTTCCTTTAAAAAGCCGGCGAATCGCCGGGTCCCTCAATTTATTTATTTCATTCTTTTTATCATTCACAGATTTTTCACATTTAGCGTCCTTAATGAATAATTAATATTCTCTTAATGCAAAAAAATCCATGATAAGGGCTGTAAAAATTTTTAATCAATTAAAAATAAATACAAAATATGATTTCAATAAAAAATTGCGAAATATGTGGCAAAAAAGAAGTAAAAAATACCAAGCCCATGGGTTAATGTGTACGCTACCAATTTTAATGAGAGATATTCGAAATTTTTTGGGTCCTCGGTAGTTCTTTGAGCGAATGAATGGATTATATTTTAGAAATAGCTTCCTGAATGGAAAACTTCATGAATTTGTGTATTAGTCATGAATTTGATTCGCGAATGACTCGATTGAGGAAGCGAGTATAATAAAAAGTTCGAAAATAAGAGACAAGAGAATAAGCTTCTAAAAGCTATTCTGTAAGAAGTGAAAAATGCTTGTTCACTGCTGTTCGAATAGCGCGAGTTATGACGTCAAGGTTGTTGCTTAAAATATCATTTACAAATTATTAGTCACTCTCATAGCTTATTTGCACCATAAAATACACGGAAAATGCCATGTAAAAGGTGTTTGTTCACTGATTACTATAATATTCATCGTCATCAGCAGCAACGGAGCCCACACTTTCCTCTTAATTTATAACTGGACGGTCATAAAAATAAATTGCCCCATTGTGACGTGGGTAATATTGGAAGCCTGCTCTCATACCTATTAATACAAATGAATAATCCAAATATGTTGCAAATGTAATAATCCAAATTATCCAAACCTTCACTTATCAATTTGATACATCTATAACGTAGTTTAGATAGTAGGTGGAGAGTGATACTGCCATATACCGCAATGCGATGAACATCTTTATTTATTTAATTTTTGATTTTTTCCTAGTCAATGCATATTTGCGGAACGCTTTTCGGGTGCAGTGCTAAATATTCTTGTCGAAGTATAAAGATTATTTGCAATAGCTTAAGTCTTTGCAAAAGTACCTACCATCTGATATGTAAGTAGTTCATGTTAGTTACTTTATTCCTCAAATCAATTAAATCCTCGAAAATCGTATATAGGTCGCAGTAGTCATCCCATTGATGTTTTTGCGTCCCATTTAGCCTTTTTAGTGTTTACATGTCCTGAGTACCAGGATGAGTATGAGAAAGAGTCAACAACCGGATCCGAGGCATGGAGGCTATTCCTGTTCTTACATATCTTGCGAATTCACATGAATTTTTTTTAGCAAAATTTCTCATTTTGAGAGAATATGGATTATCTAGTGGCATTACCCAGTATGGAACTAGAAGTCTGTTGTCAAAAGCGCATTCTACTGCGTCATCCAACCGAATTAACATATGAAGTCCAAGCAGCGATCCAAATGTGGTATCGCAACGCCTCGTGTCCATTCCGGGTGCGGGATAATTTAGTAATCGCTGGCGGAAAGAATCATCCACTACATGGCAACGCCGCGTCGATGGAATCCACTCCGGAGAAGCAAACGCTCACAGACAGACAAAAGCGAGACGACAGCGCCGAGGAGAGGACGCACTGCGCGAGCGTCGGGACGATTGAATCACCACCGCCGGCGTTCACTCACTGAGCGACGAGCGTTCTCACGTGCGCGGCGAAGCACGCCCCGACACATTCGCCGCAGACGCCTCCCCGCCGTTTCTCAACTATTGTTCCCTTTCATCCCTCTCCTCCAACGCCCACACGGCCCGCTCCTTCCCCGCCGCGAGACGTGAGGGAGTGGGAGACACGTGCGGGGGAGTTGTGAGGATATTCCTCCCTCTCCCTCGGCAGGCGAAGAAGGGGGCGGGATGGAGGGGTGCAAGCGAATTAGTTTTTAATGGCCTGAGGATCCTTTTCGCACCGAGCGTACAGTCAACTGATTGCTCACCGCTGCTTGATTGTTATTTATTCTGCGCGCGATCGATAATTGGCTTCCCCGTGGCAATGACTCCCAACCGTTTCAGTGGTGGATGGGAACCCTTACCTACCGCTCTCGGCTCCGATCGTTTCCAAAGCAGCGGAGGCTGCCTTGATCGCGGGCGAGAGCCGTGGCAGTGAACTCGTTTCAGCACGATAGTGCTGTGTGCACCTACAGGGATGCCCCATTCCATCCTGCGCTCATCGACGAGCCAAGCTTCATACATGCTCTTTTCCTCCTCTTTGGCATGCATGGCCAGTGGGACATCCTATTCCATTCCCAAACCTTGAGAGCTTTCGTTACATGCTATTCTCCGAGGTCGAGGAATGGTTTATTAATGTAGTGAATGCTCATCGTACCGCTTCAGACAGGGAGCTTATCAAGGTTAAGTGAATTGGGTGACGTGCGTCTCCTCGACCTCTTGTTTTCTTTTGCATTCTTCTCAGTGCACAGTGCTTCTTCACATTCAACCGCACAGTGCGGTTGTATGGACATGTCACGGACTCCAGTTGTTCAACTGAGTATTCATGGGGACAAATCATCATTGCTTACGAATCCCTTATGATTTCGAGTGGGCTTAGTACTATTAACATATTACTATGCACTTCTTATCGAGTGACAAAAGAAGAAGTTTTAAGAAGAGTGGGAGAGAAGAGATGCCTACTGAAAACCTTAAAAAGAAGACGGGACAACTTAATAAGCCACATCTTAAGACACGAAGGCCTAATGAAGACAACCGTCGAGGGAAAAGTGAACGGGAAGGATAGAAAAGGCAGGCCTCGTATGAGGTATATGGAACAGGTTGTGAGGGATGTAAAAGAGCAGAATTACGGCACAATGAAAGGATTGGCCGACAGAAGAACCGAGTGGAAAGCTGCGTCAAACCAATCCTAGGATTGTTGACCGATGATGATGGTAAACTTCTTAAACTCATCTTCACGGGACTCCATTAAAATATTATCTAAGGCCTACGCGCGTTGCGTTGGTTCACAGGGATATTTTCTGACAGAAAATCGCAAAAACTTGGGCAGACTGTACATCCAGATGTTACGATGAATAATAGTATATATTTTAGCACGTTATATAGTTTTCATTGAGGAGAAATAGCTGATATCTCAGAAAATCAAATGTGGTGAACAATGGTAGTAAAATATTGAACCAAGTTAATGATAAAAAAGATACTGATTGCCTAGTTACTGGATTGTAAAAATTAACTAAGAGAGAAGGAACTTATTTTCGGTTCAAGAAGATGTCATGATGAGGGTTGGAAAGAGTGCCTTATTGAATAAAATACTGTATTCATAAATCATATTGGAAGGGTCACGGATTAGAGGCTTGGAGAGGTTGGACCCTGCTAATGAGGGTCCGACCGTCGGTTTTCCCCACGAGAGCGACTTTAACCGCATATTATCTTAACCCTTTTGTATAAGTGTTCTCCTTCAAATGAAGATGAATAATAAAAAGTGAGGATTTGTAATGGAGGAGAAAATTTTGTTCTGGAGGGGAAAATCCTGGGTTAGAATGGAACGGGAGTAAACTTCGGGATTTTAGAAAACATGAGGAAAGGTAATGCATGTTCTACAGGCTAGGATCAGTGGAGTAGGATGAGTCGACCTGGTTTCAGAGGAAGTTATATAGAGAATTGTGAAATGTACATATACTGCCAGGTGACAGGAATGGCAAAGATTATCTTGAATATAACAGTGATGTTTTCATTCATTTATATTGCTGAATAAATCTCCTAGATGAAGTGTTTTTGGATCTTAGAAAATGTTGTCACGGATAACCGTTAGCCATTATTAGTTATTACGCAAAATGTCAGCTCACGGCAAATTACTCTTGATTAAACGCTAATTTTCAACGGAATTACTCGTTGTCACTCCTTAAAGCCTCAGCCGAATCGTTTACTTCATCTTGCTATACATATGGTGTGACACCAAGATTATGTTCTAAAGCTCAATGAATGGCATCGTACTTCATCGAGCTTTAGAATGCCTATTTCTCTTCCGGTGTCCAGTGTGATGAATCTCGTACAACTATGTCCATATGAACGAGAGTGAAGGGCGATACGGGTTAGGATACCATGTAAAAAATTATTTTAATTTTTACTGAGCATACGTCGTGTTATTACCGGTTATTAAAACAGCTACGTCATCAGTTTTTCGTTTTCCTGTTTAAAAAAGTGATATATCTGAACCTTCAAGGCTATTTTAAACTGTTTATCATCAGATGAGAAAATTTTGCGGCAGATAATGCAAATTACTTTATATTTCACCAATTAATTTTCCAGTTATAATCTTCAAACTTCGCCCTTTGAAATCGAATAATTGCTCTAATTTCTCGGGAACAGTAAAATACTATTTTACACGTCATCACGATTTTCAAGGTGCCAGCAAATGCAGCTTTGGTTTAGCCAGTTAAACTATAGGGAGCCAAATAGAGTACTGTTGGCTAATATTCGATATTTGGATCCCAAACTATAGCGTTTTTCTAGATTTTGGACCTCTTACAGTTATCATGAAATATTTTGGAATCATTAATGAACGAGAAGCTCAAGCTGTGATAATCTTGATTTCCAAACTGTAAAATGCTTACCATGTATTCTAATTAAAACCTGATGATTCCATAGTTTTGAGCCGATGCTACACTGTAAAAAGTAGATCTGATTATAAGGTACAAAAGCGATCTGAATTTCAGATGCAACAATTTTAAGACAGGGTATGTTGAAATTCAGCAGTAATATCTTGTCTAAAAATAAGGCAGGTGAACGACTGAAAATCAGACCATCCTGAATACTGCTCCCTCTGCTTCCTGCTTAACTGCTCCTGTACCAACCATCCATGTTCCTGCCTCTTCCGCACCTTAAATCCGTGTTCCTGCCTTACAACCAGACAGCGCTTAAATTCAGATCGCACTGAAAATCAGATCAACTTTTTAGTGTAAAGAGATACACTACCGAAATACTTTTTCGGCAGTAAAGTTGACTTAGGGGTATGAACATTTCTGCATCACTACCTAACCCTTGAAATATAATACTAAAGTTTATTCCAGAATTTTTAGCATGACAAAAAACCCTGGTTTTCCGCTTAGGTCTGGCGTTTTTTAGATTACAGGGTAAGTTTTCTATGTTGGATAGAGTAATTGTTTCAAGGGATTGCTAAGAAAATCGTTTCTTGAGATTGCTTGTTATTCATATAGCAATTTCCGCTAAGATCTCTTTTACGGACACCGGGATAGGTGAAAGAGGGAAGGGCTAATTGCTGGTCGCAAATGGAAGTGTGAGGATAATGTTACGAGAAAAAATCATCAAAAGGGAAGAAAACGTCGCCACCATATTCACTGATTCGACGAATTATCTTGTGAGTCAGCATTTAAACTGTGAAAGGAGGTACAATGATCAATAATACGACTATACAAAACACATTACGACTTCCCGAAATGGTAGTTAAATATGTAATTCCAATGCAAATAATGGACAGGCCGTTAATGCACAAAACGCAGAAGATGCAATAAAATACCTGGTCTTTTAAGGGAATAAGGATAGCTTTCATGTTCTTTTGAAAAATCTAAAGAGGGTTTTAGTTTACCTCATTTTATAGATAGAAGGATTTCCGAAGAGAAAAAAAATCAACCTTTATTGGGAATTTTTCCTGTGTGGGAACTCTGCTGTAGTGCATTTCGCCGGTGACTCCGCCAAGGTATTCGCAGCTAGTTCGCAATCCTGGGATTGGTTCATTTTATACAAATGAGTCATTTACTCGTTTACTTGAGGGTCTTAATGCTAGTTTTAGAGATCAAACAAGGTCACTCAAGATCTTCCTCATTCATCTGCTTAACATGGTAGTCACCTTAGTATTTTGCCTACTTTCTTGCACTTTTTAACTAATACGTTCCATTTTAACCATTCCTTGAAACCAGTTATTCACCTTTCAACATCCAATTGCCTCATCTTTGTAGTCATCCACTTCACTTTGCATCATCCATACTGCCTTTTCTTTCTCTTCCTCGTCCTCTTTTACCCAGCGTTTTCCTTCGCTAGGCTAGAAGCTTTTACCTACGCTAGCGAAATTCAGCATTTCACTGTCCCCAAGTACCTACCTGATTTATCCAATTACTCTGTATTTTATTAATTTCTGACCGTAATTTTCTTTCCTCTCCCCAATTTTCTTAACAGTTCTCCATTTCTTTTCTCCAATTTTCCAATCACGACTTTCTGCACATCACATTTACCAAGTGCAAATGATAATTCTTCCATTATTAAAATAAAATTATCTCGTGATTTACTCTGCGTTGACAATTAACCTCATCATCATCATCAGTCAACAATCCTGAGATTGGTTTGACGCAGCTCTCCACTCAATTCTCCTCCCAAATCTCTTCATATTTTCGTATTTCTTCTCTTTCACATACAATTTACCAACAGGATATCATTAGGTTTACAAGTTTTCTATTTCACTTCGTTTATTACCATATTCACTCTCGTGCACGAGGCCGAATTTTTAAAAATAGACTGCGTTTAATGGAAGTTGGCTCTCACACTAACATTGGAATGCATGGTAGACTATAATGCTATAATTATAATCTATAAGGTCTAGTCTCACAATAAAACGCGCGCCACACATGACTCCTTTTAAGTAAATATTTAGGTATAACATTCCTTGAAATATTACCGCTCGAAAATAACTTAGCCGCCGAAGCACCTCTATTCAGTTCTATTTACGTAAACAAAAGCGACGAAGTTGTAGAAAGTACCTCGTAATAAATGTCGTACGCACCGAATGGGAATACTGTGCCGTACGCACAGTATTCCCACCGAAAACGATGATCTTTTGTCACTCTGAAGCCATTTATCTTGCTTTAGCGTGGAATATATTCCTTCGCACCTCCACTACGCCCGCGATCACATTCCTCGCACCCAAGTCCTCCCTCCGCGACACGGTCCACGCATCTGATGTCCGCAGGTCCGATTGCAAATTTCGACAGTCCCTCCGTCGCCTGGCGGATTCGCAGCTCTCGTCGTGGCCTAGATACGCCGTGGGTGTTGCTAGGAGAGACTCCGCTTCTCCGGCCGCCCTCTCTTCCCTCCCCCTCCCCCACGCCACGTCCCCCCACTTTCGGGAGACGAGAAGTACCTTTTTCGCGCGTTCCGCGACGGTGTCTCGCCTCATCCAAGACGCGTCGTGTGGAAGGAGTATCAAGCAGCCTCGTCCTTCCATTTCTTCCCGCCCATCACCCATCTCCCGAGCCGACAACGGCAACCGTCTCCCTCCCTCTCACCTGTCCTCTCTCCGATCACTCTTACCCCTCTCCGCGAGGTGCTTCCCTTTCTCCATCCCCCTCCCTCCCACGACAATATTGCCCAACCGACCAGAATTCCCAACGGCGAAATATATAGGTATATTTTTTTTCGGGCGGTTACTAATTCATTCCCGCGACAATTCTCCCGATGAGCGCCTTGCCATCCCGGTCGCAGTGGTCAACCCGTCAGATCTTTCAGCGGGATGCCTCCGGCGTCCGACGCGCGAAAGTAAAAATAAAATAAAATGCCCAGGATCCTCGTCGCGAGGCGAGGTTGCGAAAACACACCGTGTGTTTTTATTTGAATCTTATTTTATTGCCGTCATAATTTCGCCTTGGCGCTCCCCGCGTTCCTCCATCGTTTGGTGTATTGAACTTTAAGGGTCCCTTCAAGGTGAAGTACTTCTTTTTCAGATGGCAAACTTTCTGAGAGAATGGACGTGTGCTTTGTGCGTGCCAGGGAATGACCTCATGACTCAACAAAGCACCTGTATGTTTAGTATACAAGCTATAAAATCTTTCACAACTCTCGAGTGAGAAAGGTCATCATCGGTGAATCGTAAATTGAAGCCTTCAGACAAAACTAGGCACATTGTTTTCTTTTGTGTTTTGTGATTTGCTTACAGATAGTTTATTTGAGTATAGATTTTCATACTCACATCCTGAGATTTCCTTTTCAAAAGATTCGAGGGCATTGAACCCTATTTTGAAAGCGATATTAAACTAATGGAGTAAATGACGTTATTTATGCCTAATTAGGAGAGAGAATAATTCTTTTTTAAGCAGGATTTTTCGTTATTAGAGTTAGAATTTTGGAACACATCAGAGTGAAACTATTTTAAGAATATTTTAGGTGATCAACGCTTTTCAGCATTAATGACCGTAATCAGGAATGTGACCAATTTGAAGAGTATAGCTCCGCGCAGTATTTTGTCACGAACCTCTTAGTACTTGCTATTCCGAGAGCTTAAATGTTTTGGAAACTATTGCTATCATTATTATTTGCTTTTTCCTGGTTAGTGTTGGTATTCTGCTTCACTACTACCCTACGCAACACTTTTTACTACTGTTTCTCTTTTTACATCAGCTTGCTTTCCTCTGCCACCGAAATTCGCGATGGTTTTCAGGTACTGTACAAATTTAGATTGAGGTAGACTTCCTCACTTTCACCGTCCAACACAGTTTCCTCCATTTCCACCTTCCTCCTAGTTCATTGCATTTTTCCTTTAATTTCTCCCTTCGGCATCTCATCCTCCGTAATTTTTTGCTCCATCCAACCATTTTGCCTTCCAATTTCCAGCAAAAATTTTTCCCCACCGACATTTAAATCACTCCTTCTTTCTTTTCCTTATCCATCCTGCACATCAACATCTCGAAAACCTATAATATGCTCTCACCATCCCTCTTGAGTAACACCATATCTGATACCTTTTAACGTATCGTCACTCATTACTGCAGATTCGATTTATTGAGTCTCTCCCCGTGCTAAATACGGCTTATCCTTACGTAATTCTTCTCCTAATATCTACCTACTACGCCCATACTCTATCAAAACCCAGTCCAGCTTGTTCCATCTACATTTTTTTCTATTTTTTCTGTATCTACTGATCTCCTCCTACATTGTATTGTATTTGGTTCTCACATGAATATGATGCTGTGTAGGGAATCATGTTGCATTAGTATATTTAATCTTTTGGAACGTTCAAGTATTATTTTACTATCAAAATGAAATATCAACTTTGTTTCCTTCCACAGGTTTATTTCCTTGGTACGACATGTTTCGACACATCAGTCTGAAATAAACCTGTGGAAGGAAACAAAGTTAATATTTCATTTACGAAATTCAACTTGCACCTAGTTGAGCCTGATACCATGGAACGTATTACTTTATTAGTTCTTTCATTGGCCGTGAAATTCCACATAAGTCTAGGCCTCAAAGTTCCATCATTCCATCTATTCTAACGATGCCCACTTATGAAAATTATGGTTTCTTTACTTCAATCTTTCTTTGATTTCATTGCACGTTTTAAAATCTCGATTAACTTCACTAATTATTGTTTCCTTATGCTTTATATTCATGCCATATTCCTACCATATTTATATTTCTGATAACAAATGAATGCAGTTTGACCGCTATAATATTTCTTTGTAAACTACGTATCTGACTCCCTTACTTAGTCCATGAATGTTCCGGATCAATTACGCTAATTTGTATTAAAACATCAGTTAAGATGCTTATGATAATGCATGCCACCATTCCAATCTTGGAAAGTTTCCGAATCTCCTAAGAATGGCCAAAACTTATTGTCTTCGTTCCACTTTCATTCGCCGTAATACAGTAAAATATGCTCACACATTTAATTGTACTTTTACGTAATTTTTACCATTCTCTCCTAAAAATAGATCAAAGATATCATTTACTGCGTGAGCATTCCAACACTAGTTATAATTCTGAGTGGTTTCATTCGATTAATCACGGAATGGAAACTAAGGGCATGGAATACATGTCTAACAATTAATACTCATCAAGATCAATCTTATGCCAACTTGTTTTGTGCTGGCTTACTTAGGTATGCGTCAAACTACTGTTGCGAAACCTTATTGATTGTTTAGCAAAATCTTGGGCAGTTGCAAATCTTACTGATTTCATCACCCTCGTCTCTAACCTTGACTCTAACGTCTCACTCCTCGCCTGTACTAACATTTCCCCGATATATGCGTAGAAGACTTCTGGAGATAAAATGAAATTCTGTCTCCTTACTGGTCCCTGTCCCACTCAGGTTCTACGCAACAATTAACAATACCACATTATCGAAATATTGCAGATACGGCATGCATGAATGTACTCTTTACAGAATTGTGGCTTTTTATAGATGTCATGTGTCTTAAAATAATTATCGTGCACTGAACAAATTACATCAAACCACTTCCAAATTGTTTTCCTTAATTTTAGCTCAAAATCAAATCGACCGTAGCACGACAGTGTTCCCAAAATGTCTTTGTGTCGTCGTAAGTTTTTTTCCGGAAAGCGAAGGAGACTTGGTCGCGAAGCGTCTCGAAAATTCTTTGAGTGTCTATTTGGTGCTTCTATGCTTATTTTATTTACTTTTCTAGAAAAATGTAGCTATGAAAGCCACTGGTCATCTCGCTGTGTTGAAGTTTTTCGACTCCCTTTTCCTCGCTGCCGCTGACTATGTTCCATTGACCGCGGGTGGGACTTGTCAACAACGGTGGCAAATAGCTGCATTAATGAAGGAGAATCGTTTTCACAAACGTGTCATTTGAGCCCAGTATTTACATACCTTTTGAGCTCCGCCGTGAAGAAGCTGAAGTGTTTTTGGCTAAAAAGGAAGTCAGGTAGTGATGACGCTATTCGTTTCTTATTTCATAATGTAGGTACTGATAGGAAATAATAGATTTTTCATGCCGTAATTTTCTTCTTATTTCTCTTTTTAATTAATAAATGTCTTAAATAACGCTAGTAAATATCAAGTTACAGCATGTCATAAAAAAATACTTTTGATGGCATAAAAAATGCTTTTGATACCACCAAGCGGAAATACTTCGCCAATAGGCTTTCTTGTCTATAAAATCTCTTCGAGTCTGCACAGAAAACCCATCGCTCAATTGGTTTCTTTTATTCGTTTATTATTTTATTAATTGTTTGACCTTTCGAATGGAACCATCCATTTCTCACCATTCATATTTCAGTTTTATTCTTCCATTCATCCTTATGCGTATATTTTTCTATTCTTATTTCTCAATGCGTTCAGCCATTAATTCACTGTTTTCTAACTCTTATAGTACTCTCCGGGAGAGTGGGAATATTAGATTGGAGTCCAACCTTCCTTACTTAATTCTAATGAAAGCTTTTTCATCCCACTTCATTGCCATCCATTCTTTTATAATTGTTTAAGTTACAACTCTCTAAAAGTTGATTATAGTCAATGTTAATAGTTTTAATATTCACGTTAAAGAACTATTCATCTAGAGAGAGTGAACCAACTGCAGTAGCCTGTACGGTAGAGTTCCAGCCTGGAAATCCAAGGGTTAGGGGTACAATTCCCGCTTTGGGCACGGCTGTTTTGTTCACCTTAGGTTACATACTACACATATATTATGCATATATATGTAGGTCAGACAAAAAAATATAATCAAGGCAGTACGAGTAACTGAACTTTATACCTCCACTACGAGCAGTGAGATCGTACTCCAGTGAAACAAGAGATCCTATTTTGCCATGAACGCTTTGGATATTTGTAATTCTGCCAAAAATGATTAAACTCCGAGACTTAATGCAACGCGTTTCGTAAAATCACCTATGATCGTGCAAAAAGTGTCGGTTTCCTGTTGGTATAAGAAAACTGGTATAAGAACATATGGAGCTTAGCAGGCTGAACTACTGACTAAAATCAAATATCAATGCGATTGTAAAAGCTCGTGGGCTGATGCAATATGTTAATATCTACACCCACACTGCATGAGGAAGGTTAGCAATAACAAAAAAAATGAAAATTTTGAACAATGAGGTTTAATTTTTCACTTCACTTTAATACCATACACATAAGTCGACTACAACACAATACAAAATTAAACTTGGTTGGTTGATTGGTGCTTCAGGGGAGGCGACCGACAGCTGAGTTCATTTGCACCATTTAGGATAGGTGGGTAATTGGGCAATGGTAGGAGTTTTCAGGAAACGGAAGAAGAGTGGAGATAAACCCGGCGTCGGCATTAGCCTACTCTTAACGAAAGGCGCCAAGGGGACCACGGCTTAACGTCCCATCCGACGGACGGAGTACTGAACTTACGGAGTACGGAGCTCTCCACTAGGCTCTCAAGTGGGGATCAGTTTTCCACTGAAAAATCTGCCACCGCCGGGAATCGAACCCGGGCCTCGGGATGGGAGGCCAGTACTAAACTTCCGAACAGGGAAATTTAAAAGCTCACTCACTTTAATGCCACACACCATTCTCGACCACAATGCAAACAATTCTGCGAGTGAAATGAAATCTCTCTTTTCACCTGTTTTTCTCCGTCCCCTTCTTTCCTCATAAGGAGTCTTCCCCGATATACACGCATAGTGTGGCTCTCTGGGCAAAATCCTCTTCTACCTCGGCTAACAAAGATGGTTAGATTTGGAATCGCATTCGTTAGCCGAAACGTGATATCCCGTATATTCCTATGGAGGATCATTTAATTATTTTTGTGGAATCTGCACGTTATTCCCGGGCCCCTTAGCGCCTTCAATTAAGACTAGCCTAAGACCCGCCGCGGGTTTTTCTGCATTCATCCTCTATTCACTGTAAAACCCCCTACATCCTAGCAATCACTTATGCTAATGGCGGAGGTAACCTAAGCCGTCTGCTGTCTACCATTTATAACGACTTATTGGGCCAAAAATAAGTGCTAAATCTTCCATACTTATATAAATGGTGAAGTTGTTAGCAATGAAAAGCATCTGATTATTTGTATTCAACCACGTATGCGAGGTGGAATACTGAGAAAAATTTCCTCAATTCTCAAAAAAAATACGTTATTGTAAAAAAGTATTTAAAGGAGTTATGGAGAAGGAAATCGTTTACCGTCCGAAATATTTATCCTTCTAAAACATTTATCTACAGAAGGAAATGAACATCTAAAGACTTAATGCATGGCCAGGGCTGCGCATAACTATTATCTAGACATTAATGCAGGTATAATCAGTATCCATGCTATTTCGTTATCAAGAAAGGTTTTTTAAATCAGCAATTCATAGGCTTATTGAATTACAGGGGATATATTTTCAATTCGTTAACTGCGGTATCAGACTCTTGGAGTTGTTTAAAGTCAAACCTTCAATAGAAGTAATCCTTTGCTGAGCGATGCGTATTTTCCAAAATGTACCAATGGAGAAAAAAGTTGTACTAACTAGTTTTTGCCTTTTATAGTGTTGAGATATTTTCTCCTGCTAATGAGCATGCCAGAACAGGGTATACCATTTTCAAATGTGATTACTTCGGCATTGAAAAATATTTTTCAAGCTTTTTATTGCTTTATCGGAATGAAGTTGAAAAACAGACTAAATCGTATCTTTCCTATCTTTATGATACAAGTTACTGATGAAAATATTACTAAAATAGCGTAAAGTTATTAACTAAACAATAAAAACGTTTAATTTGACAATTTAAGGACAACTCTCTCTCTCTCCCCAAATTTGAATGATTGGTACACAAATATTTGCATTTGCATACTTCATTTTATCATTTCACGGAATCATCAACCTGCCATAAAATTAAAACGAATGCCGCATTTGCGTATCGCCAGCTGCTTTTGCTGTTTTAGCAGCGGGAACGGACGGAACTTTGGAGAAGAGGGAAAATGGCGGTATTCCAAGGGATGCCGAATTATTTTTGAGGGGACGTGTTTGTCTCTGAGCGGATGAGCCTTGACCCTTTCATCTCCATGTTATTCCTTCAAATGGATGTCGTGTGTCGCAGCACGATCTTTCAGTCTTCCTCAAATCGCTCATCCCTTGACGTGATCCTCAATTCAAGTGTCAATCTATGTCCTATATTGATATACCAACCTCCCCTTGGCCCTCACTTGCTCAAACATTGGAAGTCGTCGTTCCGTCCACCACTTCACTTGGTCCACATCGAGTATTTCGTCGTCTAGATGACGACTGATTTTTTCCTCTCAAGGTTATATAAACAATCTTAACCAAGTGACTGGGGAGCGGGAGAAGATGTTTTGCAATTGCCATTTAAGATGGGAATGGTGAAAATTGGATTCCAAGTGGTTTTCCTCTAGCTGGCATATCATCGTCGTGCTGTCATCTTTGAATACTATACTAGGGAATCAAGTATTCAAATTTTGGGCACAAAAAACGTTGTTCACTGTTTATATTTATTGTATAGCTTGACAACTCAATCTCATGATCACACATGATTGTTTACTGAATACGATTGAATCAAGCGTCACATAGTTTACGTTTTCTTATTCATTAAATACATAAAATATAAAATAATGCTGCGGAAGATTTCTTATGTTTTATTACCTACGTTATTACTATCATTCGTTTACACCCGTTTTATTAGCGAAAATAGGATTTCGTGCTTCACTATTATCATACAAAATTTGGCTTATGAATTTAAATAAAATTCTATCATTTAATCATAATCTACAAGAAATTTTGCGTAGAGAACAATAAAGGAATAGATTAGATCAATAAGACTTCATTTATATTCAACTTTAAAAACAGATCACCAGGTAATTTCTATTGAAACTCCCAATCTATCTCCTAAATTTTCTTTTTCGTTGCCATCATGTTGATAGATACCTCTTCAGTCTTAAGTCGTTGAATACCATTCAAATTATAGCATCGTATATGCGAATGAATTTGAGAGCTTTATGGGTTTTTCATTTAGCTGATAGAAGAAACAATTCATTGGCTGAAACTATTGGCGTTGTATAATCGTCGTAGACTAAATTTCTCTAACTGTAATCAGTAAAATAATATCACCTCTTCTTAAGTCTACAGTAATAAACCTGAAGCTGAACGTGAAATCTACATAAATATTATTTTACTGTGTATCTTACTCCGCACTATGAAACAATGAAAGTGGCTCTCAGGTCTCGGTTACTGGTAAAATGGCAAATATCAGTGGTGGGTCTCAGGTCTCAGTTACTGGTAAAATGACAAATATCAGCGGTGACATAATCCCCAAATGTTTAATTATTATTCAGCCAATCAATTTCCATCACGAAGTTATTCCTCAGTTATATAGCAAAGCAGCCTCGGTAGGAGTTTATACTAGTCCAGTGAAAGATGTGAATTTACGACTGGATGCCGGGAAAAGTGGCTGGCATGCTTGCGTGTTGAATGGATGGGGAACCGAGAAACGGAGGGGAAGTGATAATATAATCTAAATAGGCTTCTAGACGTTAGCCTTTATAACCCAGAAACGTTAGTTTGCGCGATCAACTGACTGGATTTTTTCTATCGTGGAGGGCGGTGAATTAAATGACTCGCTAACAAAAACAGCGAAGAAATTTCTCTTTTATTTTGTGGAGAGACTAGTTTCGCATCCATTCAGTTCGAGTTGTTTCATTTTATTAATGAGAAACATCATTTCAAGAAGTTAGCTGTTGTATCAGTGTATAGTATATGGCTGAAACTATTGGCGTTGTATAATCGTCGTAGACTAAATTTCTCTAACTGTAATCAGTAAAATATTATCACCTCTTCTAAAGTGTTTCGTTCTTTAATTATCTTTTAAAGTGCTAGCTGAAAAGTAAATAATTATTGGATTGATCGTTTGCCTGAAAAAAAAACGTTCTGCGTTGCAAGAAAACGTTTTGTGCTTTGTAGAAAATTTTCTTTGTAGGTAAATGTCACTAATCAATATTCAAACGCATAACTCATGACCCAGGACTAGAAACTATTAACTCTTAACCACCAGTACGTACTGATTTAGGGAAAAGGCGCGTAATAAAGGGAACATACATCCTTCTCTTACTTTATCCCACATATTTATCCTGTTAAGTTACAGTTAATTCCGCTACGCTAAACTGAAAACGCATAGTATCGTAGTAATTATAGCTTTCACAGTATTCAATGACTGAATGATTCACAATTTTTAAATCCATTGTAATTTTAATCAACTTACATTATCATTTACTCTGAGAAGATCATGTGGTGAAACTGGCTGAGCAACTTTACACTACAACCGCAAAATGAACGTTGTTATTGTTTTAGAAACAATGCAACTTCTAAATTGATGTTTGTGATATGAAAGGTCATTTTCCTATTTCTTGCTAAAAATGCAAATAGCTCTCTAAAAATCAAATTATGCTCGTGATTATGAATAAAAATAAAAATGCTCCGTCTTACCACACCACATATTTTTCATTTTGAAATGTAAACGTTATTTTTGTCATTGAAAGTGAAAAATTGTGATGAATTCAACTCTCAGCATATTTCTTATTTACATTCCTGTCGCTAGAACTTTGATTTTTCATTCTAACAGACGCTCCTACTCAGACTCTCAGATGATATACAGCTACAGCTTACTTTTTTTAGGATTCGTGTAGATTTCCTAACGCATTATATTATTTGCATTATAAATAATCAGTCGCTAGGTAGAAAACATGGGAAGCACATTTTTTTGAACCGTAAGTCCTGCGTTTCACTGGATGGTATACCTGCATGTAGATGATGGAGCTCTGCACGCCATCGGATGGGAAAATGGATAACTTTTTCAGTTTCTGATATGGCTTGGCGCCTCTTACATTCATCAAACCAGCCATCAAACTTTCTGAATTGGAATAAATGTAAATACACGTGAGAAAGCAAAAAAATAATTGAATTTTTCAGCGAGTAATTCTGAATTGCAGTGAAATTGTGATGCCATCATTTTCGAAACTTTTGAGTATTCCCGTGAAATCCAATTGTTCTGGAAATACTTCAAATTTAACTTTTTTATAACTTGCTTTTTTTTGCTGCATTCATTCCCCCTTCTTTTGAGAAATACTTAGCAGTTTTTTTCATATTGATTAAACCTATGCGAATTATCCATGATGTGATTCAAGTAATTAGTTAAATGACTGAACATTTATAAATGATATGCATAGTTTAAAACGTACTTTAATGGACACCGTAAATTTTTATAGGTGCGTGATTTGATACCATTGAAGGAGAAGTGGAAAGAATGGACGAGACGGCCATGGTGTTCGGTTATATACCAACAACTACGCGTGGTGGAGCTGCTGTTGACCCACTGCTTCAATTACAGCCTGTATTCAACAAGTACATTCCTCCTCAAGTTACCCTTCTTTAGTAGATGCAAGTGTTTCAGGGCATGGGATCAAATTTTAACGAGATTGTGGATATTCATTGCTAATGGATCTACGCATATCAGCAATTTTACAACAGTATATTTACGCATTATGGATAAATGTATTTCACAGCGAATATGGGCGGAATAAAAGAAAGTTAAATAGAAAAACGCTTGATTTGAGAAAACAGGACAACATTTGAGACAAACGTTGATTTGAGAAAATGAGTTACCTTATAAATTGAGGCAGGAAATAACTAGATTACTTAACCAGTTTAAACTTTTATTGATACCCACAATTTAAGTTAAGACACTCTCAGCAAATTAATGGTAAGAAGGCCAAAGACCAAAAGTCAGGTAGGTGGTGTATAATTTGATAACTGCACGCCTCTCAGCGATTGAAATGTGAGTCAAAAGCAACAGAAATTCCCAAGTTTTGTAAAATTTCATAGGCCTGGGAATCAAGAACATTATAAGATATTGTGTAAAAAGAACAAACGGAGAGTAAAACCCACAGTCGTTCGTGCTAAAAATGTAGCGGTGTGGGGGTCCAGGCATGTAGTATGCTTCAGGTTCGTCGTGCTACTCTTCATTTACCACTCGTGGATATTTAAAATAGTCTACTGACTAAATAATAGGTTCTTCTTGATTTTCTCGAGTACCTAACTATTACCACCTTCCTTACTTTCACCAGTTACTTCCTTAATATCCTAATTATCACCTAAGCTCTCCCTCTCGCGCCGAAGTAGTAGGATTATACAATGGGATTAAGATCTTTTGTCAGATGGTGCGTTATAATCTCAGTTATTGGAGCACCTCAAACTGAAGACTACTTGAGACTACTCAAGACTACTACTACAAGACTACTCATTGACTCGATTCCTCCACGATATATTTCCCTATAATTATCGCTTCAGCAGCCTTTCTTCAGCGTTTGAAGTTAAATAATAATTCCCTAACATTCCTACGTGTAGCATCTACCGATAATTAGAATTATAAGTTTTCATTCTCAGTGCTTTTCATTTGGTGATATCTTTCCGGATATTGAAAGTATGAACGGGACTTTTTGTGACTAACATAAAATAAACCGTGGTTCAAAGTATGTTATAAGCATGTTCTTACTAAATTTTAGGAATGAGGCAGTAGGGAAGGATGGAATAACTGTGCTTTGTCTTTATCTTATTCAGAGGAATAATGAGACACTCATATTAAATAGAACTGACGACTTAAAATTCTCAATGTTTAGAGATTTTTCATTTTATTACTAATTTTTATTTTCAGTCTCAAGTGGAGGCTAATTTAATTTAATGCTTATAAGTTCTAAACGTTTGACGATTTCCTGCGCCATGAAAACATCGAAACTCACACGGGATTCTAAAATCCCAAATGAATTGAATATCCCACCTCGCGAGATGAAAATTTATTGCTTGAGTTTAGGGTTACCATTCGGGATCAAAGTATCTGTTATGAATTCGGAATCCGATTATAATTTACGAGTTTAATATTATAATGTTATACCGACCTCGATATTAGTTTTTATTAGATTCTTGGAATCACAGCCACTCACAACCTTTCGTCATTCCTCATGTAAGTAGTATTTTCCAGGACTGCTTTGCGTACCCTCCGGATTTTGATTTACCCTGTCAAGTAAATTAACAATTCGTTCATTAACGCTGCTCACATTGGCGATTGTTTGGATGTTAATATCCCGTTGTCGCTCGTACTGAAAATAAAACGTCACGCTGGAGTTGAATATGCATGTAAAGCTTTTAGCTCTTTCAAACTTATTATAACCATGGTCAATCTTTATCATCTTCAATTTGGGACCTCATCCCCCGAGCCTTTTGATCGACCACTCTTAAAAGAAGAACCACTCGGAGAAGTAAGTGACCACAAGCGTTGGCAGTGGGATAACATTTTTTTCTCAAGCGAATATGGGTCAAGCAGATGTCCGCATCTTTTCTAGCGTCGCAGGCACGAAGCTTCATTTCATCTTCAGAAGAGGTTTCGCTAATTCTCCATGATTGAAAAATTCTGCTTCCTTCACATAGAGATTGATAGTCATTTCGAATTAGATGAAACCATGTTGATATTGCAAAATCTGCTAACTAATAGAGCAATAGCCATTTTTATTAATGTTACTGCCTATCTAGATTAAATATTAGCATGCATCATATGAATTTCTACTTCGGCCGTTACTTCACTTCAGCGCATAAATTATTATGTCATTACAGCGTAGGTTCTCGCAGCGTGGAGAATTTCCAGTTGTCTCTTATGGGAGCCGCCGCTCCATACGCTGCGGCTCCCGAAAGAGACAACTGGAAATATTATGTCAGTATTCTAAACACAAGTTCATTCTTCTCCGAACGAGTGGCCATATAAATTACTTCTTCAACATTAAATATGCACAGGGAAATATATATAATTTATTTTTTGAAGTTATTTTTCGGGTACGCTATTTTTATTGGTTTTCAGTTAACTATTTCAATGCATTCGAATACATTTTAGGATAGAGTCACAATATTGCTGAACGGTCATTTAAACTATGGTAAAGAACATTTTATCTGCATATATACTATAGTATGTCATGAATCATGCTCATGTCATCGGCCGACGAGTATATTTCTTTCTATGGGAGCTGATTCCTCCATAGTAATCAAGAGGCTACTGTGATATTAATACATATAATGTTAATGGTTAATCATTTAAACGCTTTCATTTTTCATTGAACTTTGCGTTTAATTCATTTAGATAGATATGTTTGACTCATGACTCATAATCAACTTTCTTTAATGGAGGAGGAATGAATCTGTACCTGGGACCAAATACCCAAAAAAATTAACAGACCGATCTTACTGTCAGCTCATTTTCTATTCAAGGCATTCGGTATTCCATGAGTGAAGGTTCATATTCATTGTACTGCTGAAAAATCCTCATCCCATAACCCCTTTTACCAACCTTATTGTCACAATACTTTTATAGCTCTTGGTACCTTTAAAGTATGTAGAAAAAGTGCTACGTTAAAATTTTATGTAAAGTATAATGCCGCTGTAGAACCCGAAAACCGAGTTTTGTGGAGTTCTTTCGTAGTATAAATATTTTACCAAATTTATTTTGATTAAGTTATGCTTGCTGAATGTTATTTGAAAACTATAGGCTGTCAAATCAAATGCGTTTTAAACATAATTAGAAGAACATGTACTCATTATTACCAAATTTCTGTTCTCCTTCTCTGCCTCCAGAATATATATTTTCTTTGTTGATTACAAACTTAATGCAAGTGTATTCCTTAACGTACCTACAGAATTTTCTGCCTTGTTTGTGAAAGAATGGTACTCTTGAGTAGTTATATGAAATCTCGTCTACGTCAATCAATTTCTTCCCGTCGACAGCCAAGCAAGCTTTTAACGATATTAAATAATCAGTTTTTCGCGGCTGCGGATTAAATATTCAGTTTTATTAAACATCAGTTTTAGCGATGTTTTTGCTCGACGGCAAATATAGGTTTGACGTGATTCAATTATAATTCACTTTGTTTATTTGTTGAACATTAAAGTTCTTTGTAATTTACAAAAGACAACAGCAATCTTTATACCTAATAAATATGCCTAAAATACCTAAAAAAACAACGTATTCTATGAAATGGTCTGCTCCTTTGCATACAAATAACTCGATCTAGCCTGTTGGGGTGGTCCCTTAGAACGTATCATATGTCCTCCCTGAAACCTAGCCGATTGCACACATCCTGTTGTTAGTCACGCACATGTCAGCAGATGCCAAGTACTGTGAGGACAGCCACATTCTTCACAGCGTGGTGGAATTTTCTCTTCACGGAAGAGAAAATTCCACCTCATTTGTGGGTCTGGCGGTGGTATTCTATCCTCAAGCGTGAGACACGAATTCCTCTCTCCAACTTCTTTTGACGGAAGACTTCAGCCACTTTAGCGTGAACAGTTTGTAACTAATAAAGTTCGCCCAATTATTACAGTGTTGTTCCTCGATTTTCGTGTCATAGATCTAAGGTCGTTACATTAACAACGTCGTTGCTTCTAAGTGAGGTTCAAAGGTTCTTTTGAAACATCATTAGGCTTCTCACTTTCGGCTACTCCTTCATGTCCAGGATTTTCGATCTGTGTAATTCAAGTATCCACCCGCACAGGCGCTTCAGAACGAGAGGAAGGATACAAGGATAGAAATGGAAGGCTAAAGGTCCATATGCCTGTGTATGTTTTAATGTAGGAAAGTGGAACTGAGCATCTGGACGATAGAATGTCAAGAGGCCGGAAATGAGCAGCAATGCGACCACTCCAATCCCATCCAGGGCCATCATGATTGCCAGGAACGGTAGTACCTAGTGTTCTCATTCCGTCGACAAAAACTGTGCGAATCACAGGCTTAGGAATCAGGAATCATTCAGGGCAGATATTTGAGTACTCGATACGGTACTCAAATCTCATTTACTAAAATACAGTCCCGTGCCCTTGTCCCGTGGCAACCTATGTTTATAATGACCTTATTTTGCGTATTTTATTTTATTACACCTTTGATCAGTTTGATGTATGTGTTTGTTTCGTAGTTCAATACATGTGAACGAATTTCATCTAACATTCTCTGTCATCCAAAATGTAGATATTTCAGACAAGAGGACAATAGGAACTTGAGAAAATTCTGAGAGGTGTAAAAGGATGCGCGGTTCAGTTAGATGATGCTATGTTGTCACAAAGTTATAGGGTAAGTCACTATAAACCGCAAAATGAGATAAGATCAATTAAAGGAAAGTGAATATTTAGTTTCCATGTTTTCTGGCTGTAATTTGCGTCCATCTTGTACAGTTTGGTGTTACCTAAAGAAGAGGAATGACTTTTTGTAGATTATATTTTATGTCCGTTAATATCGTCGCAATCAATATACTCGTCATCAGAAAGGAAAATATACCACGCTATTTCTAATGTATGGTAAAGATTGTAGACTTATGTATTGGATAAATGTTGCGTTAACAGTGAAAATATTGCAAGGAGAATGATGCTTTGGCTAAACAAGATAAATTCTGCCAGAAACCCTGAGCATATATGTCAAGAACAGGTCAGTAAAGAGCTAATCATTGTCTGTGGCGTTGTATGGATCAGATACCTAGGCCCAGGAGAGTAATTCAGTTAGTCGCTTCAGATGTGGGTGTGGAGGAGAATGGAAAAAGGTCCCCATGCGGTGCGATGAACGCAAAAGAGGACGCGTGATCAAGTTTGGAAGAGGAGCGGATGGGAAAGAAAATTAAAATAATTAGCAGTTGACTTTATTGGAAAGATGATTTTTGGAGTAAATGAGAAGAAGGCAGCTGATTGGGTGGAAAGAACCCAAAATTGCGGAAAATGCGATACTGATGGACGATTGAGGCTTTAGTGCAGGTGTAGTAGAAAAAGTACTTACAAAAGGCTCTTGGAGTAAGAGAGGTATGAAATGTGCTGATCTGAACAGAGAGAGATTGAGAAACATTAGGGTAGGGGCCATCATATGTTAGATCTACAGATTCCTGGTATAGCTTATGTTATAACAGCGGATTTTAGCGTTGCGTTATCATTTTAAAGTGCATCATTTCTTTATAATGCGTGAGTTGAGAGAAAAGAACATTGTTAAGGTTTCTTGCACACTCGCACTAATCTGCCGCGGTATAATTCATTTGTTAACAAAGTGACCACCTGGCTACAAGAGCAAATAGTGCCTGTGGTACATGACTCTTCAAATGAGGAAAATGTAGAGGCTAATACAGCGACAACTACACTCGCTCGGCTAACAAACGTGGTCTCCACAGCCAAAAGTGTGATTTGCTGTATTGGCAAAGAAAACTGTCATTTTTTTCGGATCGACCGAGTAAGTAACGAGGAAATCCAAGGAAGAGAGGGAGAAAAGAGAAGTCTGCTGACAACTCTAAAAGGAAGAAAGGACAGCTTAATCGGCCATATCTTGAGACACGATGTCCTGATGAAGACAATCGTCGAGGGAACAGTGAACGGGAAGATTGGAAAAGGCAGGCCTCGTATGAGATACATGGAACAGGTTGTAAGGGATGTAAAAGAGAAGAATTACGTCACAATGAAAAGGTTGGCCGACAGAAGAATCGATTGGAAAGCTGCGTCAAACCAATCCTAGGATTGTTGACCAATGATGATAATGATGAACTCTCATTTTGCCATTCAACTGTTCCTATTCAACAGCAGAGCTAGTTGTAACCGTTGTAACCTTCAGAGAACGATTGTCACTCACTACTAAAAACAGGCAAATTAATTATATAGCTCACAAAATGGCTGTTAATAAAAACTTTAATTCCGTTTGACAAAATTATAAATAAGTAACATTTTTAACATATAGAGGGTGGCGTTATGGGTAATAGCAACAAAGAAAACTACTCGAATTGTGTGAAAACTGAAAATTAGACCACGATGTGCAAGAACTGCCTGATTACCAAGACCGTTTTGTTTGCTACAATTACTTACTTGCCGCAAATCGTCCACATTGCCTTCGAAATATCAGACTTTTTTCAAAGAAATCCTGGATAGCTACCCCGACTTCATCCCGGTAGTACATACCACGGAGCGCTTACGTTAAATCTCAATCCGATGTGCTCAGTTTTCACTGCCGAACTTAGTGCAATCAAACTAGCCCTATCAAGTATCGCATGCACTACTCTTCCTTTCTTATTTGCTGTGATTCTGCCAGCGCACTACAGTCTATTCAGGAGTTCTCTCACAGTAATCCTCTTGTCCAAGACATCCAGATTTCTCTTTTATCCCTAATAAATAAGGGAGTCAATGTATCTTTCGTTTGGATACCTGGACATACTGGCATAAGCGGTAATGAGAGGGCTGACTTAGCTGCTAAAGGGGCCTTGAATGAGGCAGAAATACCGTCACCTTTAGTCCCTGTGTATGACCTGAGGGTGGCGTTAATAAATGAATCAGTTAGGAAGTGGGAAGATTACTGGACTAATCTCACTGGCAATAAACTTCGGGCAATAAAGCTTATCACATCAGTGTGGTCCACCTCCGTCAGGAATAACCGCGCCGAGGAGATCGCTATCACCCGGCTAAGGATAGGGCATTGTGCCCTAACGCACTAATACCTCTTAACAGAGGTTAAATTCCCCCTCGTTGCGAGAATTGCGACTCCTCCCTTAGTGTGCGGTACATCCTGACGGAGTGTGATGAATTGCGGGTGGCCCGTGAAAGGCTAAACATATCTTGTGACACTGACCAAATTCTAGGCGAACCCAATGAGCACATCGACAATTTAATTAAGTTTTTATTATTAACTGGGAGTTTTAAAAATATATGACACGTTCTATTTCATTAATATCAGTAATTTAATATTTGTCTTAAACAAATGTCCTTTTGAATTACAGAAATTCACCTGTAATGGAGAGTTCAAGGTGCAAAATGACCTCAGACGTCGACGCACCTGAAACACTAAATCCTACCTACCAACTGCCTGAATTAGAAACGAATAGTAAGTACACATTAAGATCGCAATAAAAAATATTCATTAAATGATGTTCATGAGCTCAGCAGAGTTTATGCCAAAAGTCAACTTAAACAAATTTAAAGACTAAGCGCCTCGTTAACACCCGAACAAAGACCTGCTGGCAACTATACCATCTGTTACTGATAAGCACGTCTTCTGAATTGTTTTAATTTGTCATTGTTTATGTCACCAATTTACCATGGAAATCTTATTACGGTCCAATCGATTTTATGTTAAAATTAACACCAAATGAAACTTCATAATGTGTCGAAAGGTTAGAAATATTGAATCGTTATACATTAGCGGATTTGTTGATTTTATATGACTTTCGGTCATTTATTTTACGGGCCTACCGAAAACATTTATCTTACTGTCGATCATTTTCGCGTCGTCTGCAGGATGTTAACGCCACGACTGGCCAGTGTAAATATTGATACAAATGCATCATGTTTCATTGTAGTTCAGAGTTGATTCGTGATAAATGCTTTTCATCTTAATCTGATACATCTAATCTGCCTGTCGAAATTTAAATTGGGACATGGAGTGATTCGTATTATAATGATGCATTATTTAGGTTGCTATTTATACTGCGAACATCCTCTTTCTTTGTAACTGCTCGACTTAATAGGTAGTTATCTCAGTCAGCCTTTGATGTCGTGGGCAAGATAAGTAGGGCATATGACTCACGAGGCTGCTAAGGGAAGATATGGAGCTCTTGTTTGATGGATGAGGTTGACCATCCTCCGTTTTAAAGGAGATGGAACCATTTCCCTCATTCGAATCAGTGGGTCAAATAAAAGGAATCAGAAACAATTTATAAATTTTTCATGGCACCACCTTTCAACCAGTAAGGGTGGAGCCTCTATGGAGAATATCAAGGGATAAGAGATCAAAAGACGCAGATCACTTGACGTCTTATTACTCTCGATCTTTTCTTCCGTACGTTTTAAAAGATCCCTTTACATGGATCTTTAAAAATCAGGATTCAGTTGAAATGCATCCGATGGTAAAATGTTCTTGCTTAAAAATATTATTCTTGTGTAAATTGGACGGCCAAGAAGGCTGTTGGTTTTTTGCCTATCTCTTTGCTATTTCGAGATGTCGTCACGTGCGCCTAAGTCTCTCCTGGGACTTACCACTATTGCATGTGCCACCCACGGAAGACATGGAAACTCCCTCCCCACTTCCCAGCCCTGGGAAACAGCGGGCGGAATTTCGAAAAACCTGAGCAAAATTCTATAAAATGTTTTATGCAATACATATTTCTATTTGGATTCAGTCTGTGAGGAATGGCCCTAGCATGCGAGAAAGAAAACATTACGCTTTCTGACAGGAAGTGGTTCAGTCTTCCATTACAATTTCCATATTGTTTTTTAGGCTTCATTCTATAAAAATTTTCTTCTCTCTATCTACAATTCAAAGCCCATTCTACCGGAACAGCGTTTTCTATCGGGATTAACACTTTAAATTAAAGCCAGAAGTAGGTCAAAACGGTCAAAACTAACGGAATACCAGGATTCAGGGTGTATGTAAATATTGGTGTAAAAGTTTGTGTAAAGTGCAGCTCGCTCTTCCTTTTCAAGTATAGACTGGCATCGAAACCAGGTTGAAAGAGCACCAGAGATATGTTAGGCTAGCACGATTAGAAGAATCAGCTGTCGTGGAAGATAGCGTTGTCCGGGAACACGCAATACAGTGGGACAAAGCAAAATTAATTTTCCGTTTAGATAATTATTGGTACCTATAACCTTACCCAGGAGGCAGAGGTGTATCGAGGGGGGGGGGGGGGGGGCGGTCCGCCCCAGGCTCCGCTTTCAGCATAAGCCCCCAGATTTTAGTTTTTCCTGTTTTTTCCAGACCCATTAAAACCTTGGTTTGAATGAATATTTGGTTGTCTGAGCTGTCTATTGAACTACATCGTATACTTGACAATAAATGAATTTATGAGCAAGGAAACGAAGTATGAACACCGACTTTGGAAGTTTCTAGGCCCACCGTACAGCAATGACATAAGCCCCGACGAGCAGAACAAGAGAAGAGGGCAGGGCGAAGCAGGCCGCGTAGATTTGCAGACGCAGAATCAGCTGTTCGCCACTCGTCACCCACCCTACCCTCCAGTCATTGTAAGTCAACTCTATGGAATTAACGCGATGTCTTTTATGCCTTAATTTTCCGATCATAACACGCATGCTTTTTTACAGTACATTTTTACGAGGAAAACGTGGGAATTTTCTAATCACCATGCGCAATGCACATTGGACTTTTTGAGAACGGCACTTCTCGCTATTATCTGCAGCTACGTTCAGCGCCCAAAAGAACAGTGTGCAAAGAAATGCTGCCTACGTATAACTTCTCCTACACTCACGTTCCCTTTTCCTTTTGGCTTCCATATTCAATGGTCTATTTGTAGCTGCGAAATGTCCATTCGTGTCTATGGAAATATTTTATTCATTAAATAACTGAATTGCTATTCGCTACAAAGTGATGTCAGTATTTTATTTGCCATAGTTTTTGTCCGCTCCAATTGTACTCCGTCCGATCTACTTGCGAGAGATTTGTTATTATGTAATTTCGAGATGCTACTATTCTGAGGTTCTAAATACGCAATTATCAGAATCTTTGTGGGTTTAGTTTCTACTGGGCTTTGAGCTATCACACAAGGAGAATATATGTGGTGGGCTATTTATTGCCGATGAGTCTGAGTGAGCGGTTCGCATTTGCTGGCAGATAAATGTGCCCGATTTCTTGCTATTGAGGTGATCCGTACATTTTGGCAGGTAAAGTATTGTTAAAGCTCACCTAGAGGGTCCGGCGAGGGTCAATTATTAAGGTAACGACATATCTTAGCAAAGGCGTTTATTCTAGAGATACACATGCACACGCACAATAGTTTCTTCTCTTGATAATCTTGAGAAAATCTTGATACAAGAGGAACAGCGGAGGTGTTAATGACAAGCATTTGTAACTTCAATTTTATTTGTTTCCTGCACTTGTGGTCATTATCATTATTCATCAATCCTCAGATTGGTTTGACGCAGCTCTCCACTGAGTTCTTCTATCGGCTAATCTCTTCATATTAACGTATTTCTTCTCTTTCACATCCTCTATCAGTTGTTCCATGTATCTCAGCCTTCCTTTGCTATTCTTCCCGTCCACCACATTTTATTTAAGTAGTAATGGAAAAGTTATATGGAGTTGTTTGGTTGTTTTTGATGAACACCAAATTTCGCCAATGTTTCGCCTCTTTATTGCTGCTTCTTCAGGGCTATTTAGTGCACAATGTAAGTTTTTACATTTCCATTACTTTTTAACAGACTTATATCAGAACAAAAAGAGAGAAAAAAAGTTTACAGAGTAATCTTGTGGCATACCTTTTTTGTGACAATCTTTTTAAACAACAATGTTGAGGTTCTTGTATACGTAAATTCATCAATTATTAAATTTTATTTAAGGTTTTCTCGCCCAGAAATACTTGCATATTGAAGGTATCAGTTTTTAAAAGTGTCTGTTAAAGCTGAGAAGCTTGAATATCTTATTAGAAGAAAGTCGGGAAGAACTGTTTAATAATTCTTTAGAATAAACGAATACAACTTGTACTAAAATGGACACAGATATTGAAAGCAGGAGACGCAAGCGCGTTAAAAAGATGATGCCAGGAGAAAAGGCCAAAGACGCTGGCTTCACTCCACAGCAGGAAGTGAAGATTTCTATGTTTGAGTGCATTGATAAGTTTCTTGTAGAGCTAAAAACTAGATCAACCTCAATGGAATATTTTTTTCCAAACAGTTTGCTGCTATTCATCCAATTCATCTTGTAAGAGCAAATGATGACCAACTCCCCCTTCTAGTTTAGTAACCAACCAAAACATTTGACAATTTTGAGAAGGAAGAAATGGCGCCAGAAATCATGAGGCTTCGAAGGCATCTATAGGCTTCAGGGATTTCTAAAGGTGATGCAGTGTCGTGGTCCACTTTGAATATGCTGCAGTTCGTTATCGAAACGGATTTTCAAGAGTCGTTATTAAATATTTGTGAAGCACTAAAACTATTTTTGACTGTATGCGTGTGTCTCTACATGTAAAAGAAGTTCTTCTAAACTTAATTAAAAGCTATCTTCGCTCAACAATGAACCAATCCCACCAGACAGGGCTGGAATATCGATAGAGAACGCTATTGCTGAGTGAGTAAAGTTTGATGATGTAATAAATCAGCTTGCTGAGATAAAATCTCGCAAGAAAAAAATTCATATCTTACTACTGTAATATTTAAATCTTTAACTTTTGGGTTTGATTTCTATTGTATATAAAATAATGCTGTGAAATAACATCTCCTAATTTCATACCTATTAAATACCATTGCCGATGGAATAGCATGCTTACGTAAATTTCCGTCAGCCATAAGCCGGTACTGGTACTTATTCAAAGTTATTAAAAGAGTGTTAGGATGCATTTCACTAACTATTCTGTGAATGCTGAGATACATGACGTTATCAATTGATAAATAGTTGATTCTGGGTCTGCCGGAATACAAAAAAGGCATCCTCCTATTATACTTGCGTAGACTACGCCAATGTTATAAATTCCAAATAGGCCCCATATCGAATAGCGCCCCAGGCCCCCAACCATGTTAATACGCCTCTGCCAGGAAGTCATCGAGATTCACTTAGAAGCAAATGACTGTAGGAGATTCCGTTTTTCACCTCTGTAATACTTGGAATTCAATTTTAAAGTGCCATAGGTTGGTGAAATTAAAACCCGCCCAGCAGTATAAAGGAAGGCAGCCAGCCAACGTTCCAACAATCAGGATGGTTAAATTCAATAAACGTCTCAACCAATCGGGAGACTCCTGACCTCAGGCCGAAGGTATATATATAGCGGTCAAATTATTACAGCCTTGGAAATGAAGAGCGATAGCACTTTGGAATTAATTAATTATGTCCTTGACCCGATGAAATACCCAGTCAAAAAAGTAACCTCTGACAATAAAAAGTTATATATACCTACTTTAGATACAAAAATTTTATTTTATACTTTTAGAGCACAAACACTCCCCTATATTGTAAGATTTGGCGTTTTCCCGGCGTATTAGATAAGTGATAGTTTCTCGGGTCTTCCACCGGGTTAAAGGCTCCATCTCTGCCGACGTTTCGGAAAAGGAGCCGTTTTCCGAAACGTCGGCAGAGATGGAGCCTTTAACCCGGTGGAAGACCCGAGAAACTTTAACTCATTCCCCTATATTACTTAATCTACGTAATTGCTATTTAAATTAAGACATTTGTAATAGCGTTTGACCAGTTTGGCAAACTGGTGGATTGACCGAGTTACAAACGAAAAAGTGCTGAGAATAGTGGGAGAAAAGGGAATTCTACTGAAAAGTTTGAAAAGAAGACAGGACATCTTAATCGGCCATATCTTGACACATGATAGCCTGATTATGACAATCATCAAGGGAACAGTGATTGGGAAGAATGGAAAATGAAGGTCTCTCATGAAATATATCGTACAAGTTGTTAAGGATGTGATAAAGGAGACATATAAATGCAGAGAGGTTAGCTAATAGAAGAATTGAGTGAAGAGCTGCATCATACCAAGCTAAGGATTGTTGACCCATGATAATGATGTATTATAGAGCCAGTGCAAAGGATACGGAATAAAGATAAACTGTAAGAAAACAAAAGTAATGAAATTTTATTGAAAAACTAGGGCCAGAGGAAATTTAGACGTAGGAGGACCTAAGTTGGAGCTGGTGGAACAGCTTAATTAGGCAGTAAATGTGTTAGGAAAATGCCTATAATACTAATCACTTCAAAATGTATCAGATTTATTAATCACATGATACATTTTAGGTCACTTTGTGACCCCTCCCCTCCCCGTCGTGATATTTGGTGACATGTACATATACATACGTCATATATAGCAATAGCATTTGAAATGATGCCTGCAAGAGGTGGAGTATACCGTCAATTTTTAAGGAAACTATTGTGACTATTGTTTGCATAAGTGCTTAAAACCAATAGAACAATGATTGAGAATAGGTAACAAAGCTGGGAACAATGGCAACTTAATTCTTGTGATATGGACACACATGAATGAAGAAGGTATAATGAGCATGAGTGTTTCATTTCCAAGCAGGGGTGCACAAAGTTACTGGAAAGCTTCTTTTCAGAAAGGTTTGCCACAGCCACATAAATATTTAATATTTTCACCATTTGTTGTCTTTAAATACATCCCATAGCCCCAGAATCAGTTTTGAAAATCATGGCTATTTAATGTGAAGAATTTGGGGCCTTCAGACCGACATACCCTTGGGTTTGGAATGAGTTGACCTTCAGAAGTATTATTCCATGATGGATAATAGTTCAGCTGTCCTTGTCATACCATTGCCATAAGTGTTCATTTATGAGGGGTTCACATGACATTTACATTATTTAAAATAACATTTCAATTGAATATTAGTTAATATTCAATATAAATGGTGTACAACACATGGCTTCCCTGTCTTATAATATAAGTTTTCTCCATTTTCCTGTTCCTGTCTTTTTCAGACCATCCTTCATATGTATTACCAATTGTTTTCATTGGGTCCTCCTCTCTGTCTTAAGGACTTTCTGAATAGCCTTTGTCGACCTTCACGAGCCAGTCTGCTGGCATTGTCCCTTCTCTGGCCAACACTGCTGATGGCTATTCAGATCAGATATTGCTTCTACATGAACCACCTTGAGCTCCTTCAATTTATTTAACATTCTCTAAATTAAAAAGATTATTTTGCCCAAAGAATCATTCTCAGTACCTTTCTTGCACAAAGTGTCTGAAATCTCTTCTTCACTGTTATCACTGTTGTCCAGTTTACCAAATAAAGTGCTAACAGTGGTGTACTATCCACATACATCTTGCTGTGACTGAGTCTGAACTGTTGGAATACTTCCAACTGGGTTACATAAACCCAGTTACCATGTGTAATTCAGGATTTATATTTACCCAAATTTATTATGCTTTGTAACCAAAATTTTCAGATGCTTGGTTTATTTTCGCCCATCTTAACGGCCACCATTTGGAATTGAAAGTTTTTATTTACCTGCTATTTCCTACCAGTAACCATCCCATTCCCATTTTTCACTATAATCTTGGCATTCTGCCCTCTTTTAAGATCTTAAGTCTTCGTCATAGCTTATTATCATCAGCTTTTGCCACTTTTTAAGTTATATGGGTGAACTGGATGTTTCCTTGATCTCTGAGATCATTCCCTCATTTACAGGATGATACTGAAAAGATATGAATGGTCTTTCACATTCACACTCAGTAGAGGAAAATACTCATAATACTCCTGAAATATTCTCATTAGAATATTGAAATGTTCCAGGAATATTTTCAATATTTACAGAAAATGCCTGGCTTAGTTGTGGGGTTTTTCCCATAGTATTTAAGTTTAAGTAAGCCTTATTTAGGTTTTCTTTGGTTCAAAAAACTTTTATTCAATAAAAATATTCCTCTTGAATAAAAATACAATAGTATTAAAGAGTGAACAATTATTAAATTCTTGATATATTTGACAAAATCCATGGTGTTCTCCTCTCTCTGCTTGTTTGCCATAGGCTTTCCTTAGGAAAATGAATGAAACTGAACTTAATTTTTTGCTAAGGAAAAATGCACAGTACTTGTTTGTAGCTAATAGATATCACTTACCTATATTTTGAGCATGTACATACTTAGTTACATGCTATGTATTCCACCCTATCAAAAGTTTCCCAATACAAAAAAACTACATATTAAATTTTGGCTATGCAACCCATAAGAAAATACAATCAGACCTATAAGATCTCCATAGGAAATCTATGAGACCTCTCTATTGCTAAGACTCCTATAGGAATACTACCAGGCCTAAAAGTTTTTAAGCTTATATAGGGACTCCTGACTTTCTTATGAGATCCCATAAGAATTCTCTAACAGACCTGTAGGAAATTGTTGATACAGCAAGCAATGTAGATATTGCATAACTATAATTATTTTAATGTGTATTCATTTCTTTTCTATTACCATTGTCATAATTGGATTTGGAGTGAACTGCAAGTCTTTGATGGTTAATGTTATAGTACAGAAGACCCTGTGACAGAAATTAATTAAAAATTCAACAAGGGTAGAGGAGAAGAAAAATGGCAAATAGATGAGAATGAGGCAAAAAATGGAAAACTTGGGTTTTTATGGTGAAATTATAGGTTTAGGGTAAATCATAACTTACTCCTCCTCTCCTTAGCCAGCCACTTCTTGATGAGTTCCAACATTACCATTCCAGTTTCAATGAACTGTACTCCATCATATCCATGAACCAGAAATAAAGAGAATATTCAATTACTCAGGAACAAAAATTGACAACCAAAGATATTAGCCTGGGCTCTTGAGCAAATCATGATGCATGATGTTTACTTGATTGTGTACTCATCAAATTTCTCATTTCAATGGAAATATCTGGGGCTTTAGCCTCCCTGAAATTATTTTCCAGTAATTTTGTTGTTCTAATTTCAACTGGGCATGATAATCCAGATTACACCAGGCAAAATTCAAGTGTTAAGTTTCTTGGATGTGATCACTAGCTTGATGCATATGTCTGGTTAATAATCATTCTTTTCAATCTGACATGTATGTATGTGTTGAGCTGTTGTTCTGGGGCCGCGGGTTAAATACCTGCTCCATAACAAGGTAAGCAGAGAACTTTACTAGTGAGAAAAGATAAGAATGGGCACTGTGAAAGTTAATAACAAACACCGTAAATTAGAGGAAGAGGTTTATAACACATTGGCACCAAACGGGCAAAGCTGATTTGTTTCAAGTTATGCTAGACTTACCCCCCCCTCCCCCCCTCTCCTCCCATTCCCCCGAAGCAGATTTCTGGCTACGTGCCTACAGCCCATACAATTGTATCTTCCCTTGCATGGTTTTGTCAAAAAAAATTTTGCTGCTTCATTGAAAAAAAGGTGAGGCATCCTTTGGTACAGAGAGTTTATTTGAATTATGTCCACCAGGAGGGAGGAATGGGTGGTTAAATGAGAAATGGAGTAATGAGGAGCTATAGGAGATGTCATATATTTTAGACAGGTAGGGATCACATGAGTTTCCATGTAAAACTATCTTAACAGGTAGGTCACTAATAATTATTAATACTGATAAAAAGAATTTACTTTATTTGTACTTGTATAGTGCTACCTGCCTACATGCAGAGAACCCTGATTTTATACTCTGGGGTAGATTTCCTGCCTCTTTCACTCCATATTTTTCTTATTTCCAAACTCAATTAGGAACCAACAAATAGGGAACATTGATTTAGTACTTTCTTAGAGCTGTTCAAATAGTTCTTGGGATCACTACCTGAGATTAAAAAAGCAAAATAAATTAGGAATGCTTCCTCAATTAATTCATTCAATCTTCATGGTAATCATTCAATCTTATTCATTAAATGATCCTTTGTATAAGTAAATTGTCACATGGCAGGGAACTATAGCATAGTTCTTACGTATAAGGAAAAGTTTGATCCTACTCTTGGCTCATGACAGATCAAATTACAAGTCACCATAAAAGAAACACCTGATTCCTCAGTACTCTTTTCCATTTCATACATTCTGCTGTCCATTATCCAGAGAGGTGCCATGACTCCATACTTACCAACCTCAATCTTTCTTTAATAGGAACCAGTTTTAATAGGGCAAGACAGCTTTCTTGCCTCTTATCTATTAAATCTTTTAAAAATTCACTTATAAAAACGGGGATAGTGGCTGATAATTTTCAGCATCAGGGGCCCTTTCTTCATCAGCACTACTTGAGAAGCTTCAGCGGCTATTTTTAATAGTTGCCTGATATTCTAGATTTCTAATAGTTGCCTGATAGGTATTTCCTGTCTCAATGTTAATGCTAGAAACAAAAACTCATTTTCCTTGAGTTTTCTTTTGCCTCTGACTGAAAATTACACACAAACTTTCATTTTATTCTATAAATTATCTTTTCATATTCTCTTTAGAAATATTACATGATTTAGACAAGAATTCATATATATGAATTCACGTCTGCAACATTGGCGAGCAGAACCCAAAGCTTTTTAACAGGGTGCTTCTTCATACCATGTTGAGGTAACTATTGTTATAAAGACCTTTATAAAGATTTTACTACCTTAGACGTTAAAGTATCTCTTGTTAGTTGTTAATAGTCATACTTACTTATGCTACATACATGCTTACTTACTCTTGCTGATAGCAGAGAAGAAAATACAACTCTGGCTTTCATCTGAAAATTACTCAGTATGGATCAATTGAATGACCTGATAGAATTTTCAGCTTTGCAAAATATATAACAGTGATGAAATTACCTCAAAAAATCTTATTGATATAGTTCACCTGTTGAATTTTTTTCCATTGCTATTTCCTCAATTACTGGCTTCATCAGACCACCATTGGAATATATTTATTATTTTTTTTATGAGACCACATTATTTTAAATGCTTCATTGTTTGATTTTCTGCAGCTGTTATCACCCATGCCTCACTGCAATGAAGGAACATGCTCCATAAGAAATTCAAAGACCACGAACTGGCCGCGGAAACTTTAGCGGCGTCACCCGCTGAAAATTGCACTATAGCAAGAATTTCCACAGAGAAAAAAATCATTCGCCTTGACCGGGATTTGAACCTGGACCCCCTGATTTCCGGCCAGGTGCTCTACCAGTTGAGCTACCAAGTTAAGCACCTTAGTGTTTAAAATTCGGCTTAACCTCGTGGACAGTGGCGCCTTGCGCACGACTACGGCTGCATTGTGACATGATATGTCCCGCAGTCCGTTAACACCTAGTTCCTTTAAGCCTCGTTGATTTCCACAGAGAAAGAGGACATCTTGGTAGCTCAACTGGTAGAGCACCTGGTCGGAAATCAGGGGGTCCGGGTTCGAATCCCGATCAAGGCGAATGATTTTTTCTCTGTGGAAATTTTTGCTATAGTCCATAAGAAAGTTATACATGCTAGGTTTGGTAGAATTGACTTGTACACTTAAGTCTAATAGAAGTATGATAGAAAATTCTAATAGAATTGACTTCTTTGGTAGAAGTGACTTCTACACCACTCCATAATACCATAGGTATCTGATTTTTCGCAACCCTTGATGAAGATAAGTTTCTCACATAAACAGCCACACTCATGGCTTCTGCCCAAAATGACTTTGGTAATCCCGACTGAATCAACATGCACCTCACTGCAGTGGCTAATGTCCTATTTAGTCACTCTGAAATACCATTTTGCTCTGGTAAACTTTTAACTGTTTTCCTGTGAATTATTCCATTCTCTCTCAAAAAGGATTGAAACTCACCGTTGATGTATTCACCTCCACCATCTGTCTGTAGTGCTTAAATCTCACTCTCATGCAACAGTTCAACATAATCTTTAGCTATATTGCTTGAACACATTGAATGCTTGACTTTTCTTAGCTAAAAAATACACAGTCACAAATCTGGAATAATCATCAACGAAGGTGACAACATACCTTGAACCTCCTAAAGACACAGTCAATTTTCCCATTACATCAGAGTGAATCAAATCCAATAATTTGGCTGACTTTCGCTCACTTACCTGAGGAAAACCTACTTTTGTTACTTTCCCCTTTTCACAGACATCACATTTGGTTTCAAGCTTCCCCCTACACTCAATTACAGGGCTTCAGTATGTAAATGACCCAACCTTGAATGCCATTCTACTGCACTTCTCAGAGCTACAGCATTTGTTACACTTAGATCACTTTTAGGCTCTACCACTACACTGGTTGTCACTACCTTTCTTTTAACTTGCAAAACATATAAATCATGATGATAATGATAATGATAATTTATTCCATCCGGGAGACATTACAGGAATGTATTGGACAGGTCAAGATAAAAAAAATATAAAAATGGTTCACAAAGAAGGCACGTATAGATTAACACTACAAAAAGTACTCTTCCACACTATAAAAACACTTTGACATCAGGAACTTCCTTAGCTGGCATTTGAATGCAGACATTGTTTGAGTGTTTTTTAAATGCACCGGAAGGGCATTGTACAATTTTATACACATAACTCTGGGACCTAATGAGGAGACCTTAAAATTTTGCTGAATTACGTGTAGATCAGTTATATGTCTTGTCTTGTGTTCATGATAAAACTCATTTTTTACAAACCAAGATAAATTTTCCCTGGTAAAAACCAATGTACAGTAAATATAAATAGATGGCACGGTAAGCAAATCTAATTTTTTAAAAAGAGGTCGGCAATGGCTCCTGAACTGGGCATTACACATAGATCTTACAATCTTCTTTTGAATTCTAAAAGTATTAATTAGTAAGGAGGAAGAACCCCAAATGACAATACCATACGACACATGCGAATAAAAATATGCATAGTAGACACTTTTGAGTACTTTAACACTAAGTGAGTGTTTAACTGTGGACAATAAATAGTAGGCAGAGTTTAATTTTTTACACAAATTCTCAATGTGGTGAGACCAATTTAATAGTGGGTCGATTAGGACACCAAGAAATTTAACCCAATCCCCCAGTTGAAGATCTGCATCAATGCAAGAATGCAATTTATGAAGACGTCTTGAGGATGCCGAAAAGAATAGAGTCTGGGTTTTCTTCTCATTCAAACATAGTTTGTTGCCCCAGCACCAATCCGACATCCTAACCATAGTCTCATTGCATACCTCCACAATGCCATTATAGCCTGGTTGGCCACTTAGGAAATTTACATCATCTGCATACATTACTACCTTATCACGTTCTTTTTGCCGCAGGGTCGCTGATAGGTCATTAACAAAAATGAGAAAGAGGACAGGACCCAAGATTGAGCCTTGGGGCACTCCAGTGGAAACAACTTGTACATCAGAGATAAACTTTTTCCCATCCTTACATATCTCAACAACCTGCTGACGGTTGGACAAATACGACTTCAACCAACTGTGTGCTACACCTCTAATACCTATATATTCACATTTCCCGAGAAGTAACTCATGGTCAACAGAATTAAAGGCATTAGTGAGGTCAAAGGAAATTCCCATGGCAACATGACTGTTGTTCAGCTGTTCGACTATGAAGTCGACTGCAGAGAAGAGAGCTTGGGTAGTTGATTTCCCTCTGCAAAAACCAAACTGAGACTGGGATATTACATTGTGCTTCTCCAAAAATTCCCTCAACCTAATGCAGTAAACATATTCCATTATTTTGGAAAATTGTGAAAGAAGAGATATGGGCCTATAATTACTGATTGAGTTCTTATCTCCTTTGTTTTTATATACTGGTATGACCTTTGAGGTTTTCAAAATGTCGGGAAATTCACCCAGAAGGAGAGACTGGTTAATGAGGTACAGAAGTGGTTCTTTTATTGCATACCCACACTCTTTAAGAAGTGGGCCAGGGATACCATCAAGGCCTGAAGATTTTTTATTTCCTACTTTACGTAAGTGTTTGGATAGTTCGGATGGACAGCAGGGTCGAAGGAACATTGAGTGAGGAACTACTGTAACATTATCTCTAGTAGTATGGGGCTGGATAACAGGGGGAGTTGGAACTGGCTATTCAGTAAAAAAGTTATTAAGTGTGTTAGCCAACTGCTTTAGACCTAGAGTGCCTGAATCATTATCCACAAAAGGCAAGATTTTACTTTTCTTGACATTTACAGCTTTGTTAATTAGATTCCATGCTTCCTTGGTTTTGTTAGTAGCATTAATAATGAGGGAATCATTGAACATTTTTTTCTTATGATTGATAACATTCCTATAGGTTCTTTTGAGGTTGCAGTATTGTTTAATTTGATCAGCATCCCTGTGGCATTTATTTGCATCATAGAGTCTTTTAACTTCCCTGGACATACTGATAATTTCAGGAGAAATCCAATGCTTAGGCTGTTTAATCATTTCTCTCATGTACTTTAAATAACTCTTCATTGTTATTATCTTTGTCCCTAGCAACATAATACTCATAAATTTTACAAATTACACCCTTCTTGGCTAACTAGGAACATGAAAGAAGGTTGAACGAAAACTCAGGTACATACAAAACATCTGACAATGATAATGTCCACCCCCCACATTCTTCCACTATATCCAGTTCAACAGTCCCTATACCTGTGACAGCTACACTTCCTTTACCCATTAACACTTCCCCTGCACCGGCTTTTAGGGAGAAAAACAATTACTTTTATCAAAACAAATATGGTCATTAGCAGCACAGTGCACTAACCATTCACTGGACATGGATGTACTACTAGCATTTGAAGTACCTACTGACACAAACTCTATATTCCTTCCTGCTTCATTACTGTATATGTCATTTTTCTTGTCTGACTTCCCCTCATCCTTGTGCTCTTCATGACCGTCTCTCACAATGTGACCTAACTTACCACACCTAAAACACTGGGTGGATTTGCACTCTTTCGCAAAATGACCACATTTTCCACACTTAAAACATTTCCTTTCTTGATCCTTCCCAGCATTTGCTCCAGATGATTCAGACTGCTTGTATTCCCCATGGTTGCGTTGATAACTGCTTCCACCTCTATATCCTCCTCTTACACAACCGTGACCTCGGTCAAAATTGCTGCCTCCTCACCCTCTGGAACTTGTTGACGTGAAAGCACCGCTCATATTTTCGTACTCATCCAAGTCCTCCTCTTGGAAAAGAGCTGCTTTTACTTTCTTGGTAGAAAGGTCAGCTTCCTTTCCCAGCATAGAAATTAAGACCTTGTACTTCTCTTTTGGGAGCCCAACTAAAAACACCCCGGTCAGTTGTTTTATGATTTAACTCTAAGCCAAACTTTCCACTTCTTATCACTCGATTTAAACCCTGAATTTTCGCCATATATTCGTGCATGGGATAATCATCTGTCTTCACCATGTTCATCATTTCCTTCATTTTTTCTAGACACTGAATAAGCAGGAAAGATGAATGTATTCTTTGCAATTTGTCCCATGCGTCCTTAGCCTTCTCACAATCACCGATGTCTTCAATGTATGCATCTGTGACATATTTCAACATAAAAGCTAGAACTTTCCTGTTGTTCCTCTGCTGCTGCTCATTTAAATCTGCCACACTGATGTCTTCAAAACCTGGATCAATCGCATTCCAACAATTTCTCTCTACCAACTCCAACTTGGCCCGCCAAGACCACAAATAATAATTTCCTCTGTGAGGTTTGGGAATGATATCCTTCATGTCATGATCCGCCATGTTCTCTCACTTGGACACCGGCTTTCTTCACTCTCTTTCTCTCTCTCGTGTTACTGCTGTACCACCTACTGTTCTGGGCCCATAACTTGTTGTTACTCTTTCGTGAAAACGTACGATAGTGATAAGGCAAGTGATTCTTTTAAACACTTAATTATTTGAAAACACTCCATGCCCCCGATGCACTCATGGGAACACACACACACGACCGACTCACAACAGTGGTGCAGTGCAACTTCAAAACACAAGAAGAGAGCAATTCATGACATTGTTACCAACTGTCATTACTATTACAACATTGTTAAGGAATATCTGTCATTACAATACCAACACATGGTACAGGCTAGATGTCACATGATCTATGTTCCAATGATTTACAACATTTTTAAAGAGCTCTGATGTGAATGCTGGGCCATTATCAGTAAATAGTTTTAAGGGAAAGCCATGTCTGGAAAGTATTGACTTCAGTGTGTTGATGATATTTTCACTGTTATTTTAGCAATCCCTTGAACTTCTATATAATTTGAGAAATAATCTACTACCAGTATATATTTTTTGTTTTTATACTCAAGAACATAACTACCCACGTCTCCCCATGGTAGATCTGGCTCTTCATGACATAATATCAATCATGGCTGTTACTTCCTTTGAAAATTTCACAGGTTTCACTTGATTTGACAACATTCTCAATGTCAGCACCCATATTTGGACAATAAAGAACTGATTGCAACCTCAATTACACCTATTGATGCCCATATGTCCAACATGAACTTTTTGAAGCATGAGTTCTCGTAGAGTCATAGGCACAATTATAGAGTCATTTTTAAAAATAAGTCTGCCAATTGTATGGGAATAATATTTAAAATCAAAATAAACCCTGATTTTACTTTCTGCATCCTTATAATTCGGCCATGATGTCTCAATATATAATATCAAATTTTGTAAACTAGGGTCCTTACTGGTTTCCTTTTCACTTAACTCCATATTTTATTTTGTGATCAGTAAATTCTCTATCAATAAATTTACTTGAAGCTCAATGTTGTCATGAAAACTCTGATTTTATACTATATAGTATTGCCATATGCCATATGGCAATACTTTGCCTTGTCATCAGGATTGTATGTATTCTCTTGACAGTGTATCTGCTGTATGCATGAATTTACCCAGTTTATATGTCAGGGTAAGTTTGTATGATTGCAGGTTAAGTAACATTTTTGTAATCTAGTTGCTATTATGTAGTGGTTTGTTAAAAATTTCCTCTGAAGGTTTATGATCTGTTTTTACTGTTATATTACGATTCCCATAGACAAACTGCTTAAACTGCTCACAACCAAAAATAATGCTTAAGCTTAATAGATGTTTTTCTATTTAAGCATATCGTATCTTCGTACTTGTCATAGCTCTGGATGCATATGTCAGTGGCTTTCTTTCTTGGAAAAGAACAACTCCTAGTCCTGTGGAAGATACATCAACTGATAATACTAGAAGTTTATTCAGGTTGAAGTAATTTAAAAGTAATTAAATTTTGAGCTTGTTATAGCCAACTTTAGTTTCCATTGGATTTTGTCACAGTTGGAATTCCAACTGAACACTCTACCTTTTTTCAACATCTCTCTTAATGGTTGATATATCAGCATAATTACATAGCTATAAACTTTAATATGTAATTGAATAAAGCTAGGATTCGCTCAAGGGAGTTTCTATTTTTTGGCACCTATAGTTCATTAATAGCTTTTATTTTTTTGGGATTGTTGCTCATCCCTCCAGCATTAAATCGGTGTCCTAGAAAAAATTATTTATGATTTATTGAATATTCATTTCCTTCTATTGAGTTTCATCCCATTCTTTTTGGCTTGGGGCAAGACCTTGTTCACTCATTCCTTTAACTTTGATTCACTATCTCCCAAATCAGAATATCATCCATGTAAAAAATAATGGCCTCTATAACTTCAAATTTTATAAATTAATTCACTCAAACAATTCTGCCCAAAAGGATGTATCCTGAACATAATACTATGTAAATGAGTGTGGAATGTGCACAGCATTGCACTACCCTCATTCAAGGGCAACATCCAAAAACCTGAACTAGCATAAAGATAACTTAAGCCTGGTTCACACGGTGCATTTTTCCGGGGTGGATTTCTTGCGTGGAGTGCTGATGGGTGCCATGTGTGCTCACTTGCTGGAAACGCTGACTGCTGCAGGCTGCCTTGATGG